>CAJVGC010000001.1:19115035-19233189 GCA_910822075.1 Senecio squalidus
ATATATATATATATATATATATATATATATATATATATATATATATATATATGAAAAGATATTTCAAAAATTATTAACTAATAGGAGTATTTT
Organism: Senecio squalidus; assembly: GCA_910822075.1. Lineage (NCBI taxonomy): Eukaryota > Viridiplantae > Streptophyta > Magnoliopsida > Asterales > Asteraceae > Senecio > Senecio squalidus. The sequence continues at coordinate 19,115,129 of CAJVGC010000001.1, forward strand.
CTTAAAAGGTCAATTTAATCCCTAATTTGAACCAAATTTAATAAACTAACCATATCTTTTAGCTAATTTAACTAAATAACCCCTTTCCTAACATAATATTATTTCAAAATTAATATTTTATTTAAAACAAAGGAAAAAATCAATTTAAGCTCGACATTTCTCATCTTTTCATCATGCTATTTTTCTTCATGTTTACCAACTTACTATTTATGAAATCGAAGAAAAATAATATTTTTTTAAATGTTTTGAGATATATATACCCAATAAAAATGATAATCATATAACATAATTAAATTATAAATTAAAATTTAACAAAGAGAAAATAACTTACATCAATGTGATTGTAAAATTATTTTTGTTCGTTATTTAAATTATCAAAATTCCAAAATAAATTTATAAATAAAGAATCCCCAATGGTATATTACATCTACTTTTTGTTCGCTACATGACGTATTAAATACCAAAAAAAAATTAATATAAGTTTATATACAAAGAGTCAGAAACGGCCCATGTGTATACACGGGTTTTGATTTAAATTATCAAAATTTCTATGATAAGATTTAGATAATTCCAAAACCAGTCTCCTTCATTAAAGGAAGACATATATTAGATGGGGCTCTAATCGAAAACGAAATCATAAACCTTGTCAAAAAAACGAAAACAAAATTGTTAATTTTCAAAGTTGATTTCGAAAAGGCTTTTGATTGTGTAAATTGGGATTTTCTAATAGATACAATGCAACAGATAGGATTTGGCATAAATGGTGTCAATGATTAAAACATGTATCTCATTGGCATTCATCTTGATTTTGATAAACGGTTCTCCGACCAAGGAGTTTAAAATGTCTAGAGGTCTTAGACAAGGGGACCCTCTTTCCCCCTTTATTTTTATAATTGTTGTTGAGGCTCTTGAAATAATGATGATTGAGGCAACTTCTAAAGGGGTATTCAAAGTTTTATCTCTTAGAAATGACGGAGCAAACCTTTCGTTATTGCAATATGCGGACGACGCCTTGTTCTTTGGCAAATGGTCTCATAGAAACGCGAAGAGTTTAATTCGAATACTCGGATACTTTGGAGAAGCTTCGGGACTTAAAATAAATTTGTCAAAGAGTAACCTATATGGAGTGAACGTGGACCTGCAACATGTAATGGTTATGGCAAGTGAAATACATTGTTCCCACGGTAATTTTCACATATCTAGGATTACCTGTGGATAAAAGAATGAGTAGCATCGAAGCATGGAATGACGTACTAGATAAAGTTACTACTAGGTTGTCATCTTGGAAAGCTCGAAACTTGTCGGTTCGGGGAAGATTGACACTGTTAAAATAAGTCCTTCGAAGTCTTCCTCTCTATTTCTTTTCGCTCTTTAAGGCTCCTTTAAAGGTAATAAATGATATAGAGAAAATTCGTAGAAGATTCTTTTGGGGATTCGAAGAGGATACCAACAAAATCCATTGGATTAAATGGAATTCTATTATCCAGCCAAAAGAAAAAGGGGGACTCGGAATTGGATGTTTACACTAAAAAAACTGTGCATTGCTCGGGAAATGGCTTTGAAGATTTGTAAAGGAAAAGGACTCACTTTGGAATAAAACAATTAGTAAATTATATGGCCCAAATGGTGGATTACAGAAGGACGCAACCCGTCTTTAGGCTCGAGTACATGGGCTGGTATAATAAAGGCACGAGATCTTATTGAAGAAACGGGAGTTAGTCATCGAGCTGCAATCATGAAAACAGTTGGAAGTGGTACAAATACAAAGTTTTGGACCGAACGATGATTAAGTGGTGAAGAGTGTTTGTCAACAAGATTTTCGAGACTGTTTGCACTTGAAACAAAAAAAAATGCCTCAGTTGCTGATAGATGGAAGCTAGAAAATAGGTTATGGGCTGGAAACTGGGCTTGGCATATTGAGATGGAGATATTGAACCACACATTATCATGTCTTGCATTATCACATCAAAAAATTGATACATGGAAATGGAATCTCGACTCAAGCGGTATTTTCTCTGTAAAGAAACTATCCTCTTTAATACAAAACAATCTGCTCGGAGCTTCAAACCAAAACCCGCCTTTTACTTGGAATTCTTCTGTCCCGATCAAATGTCCCGATCAAAGTAAACATATGCGTATGGCGGGCACATTATAATCGGTTACCCACCAGAAGTTGTTTGTTAAATAGAGGGGTTCAATTAAACTCGGTGTATTGCCCCTTATGTGATTCAGAGGAGGAAAATCTCGAACATTGCCTCCTGTTGTGTGAAAATACATTTCCAATTTGGCGAAAAATCTTTTGCTGGTGGCACATCACTCTCCCATCTACTATCCGCTTGAACGATACTATTGCGGGACATTCAAACCTCTTCAATAATGGGAGTATATCAAAACTTTTTCACATTGTATATTTGGTAGCAATTTGGGCAATATGGAGAAGAAGAAACTCGATCATCCACGCAACAACAAACGAAAGGGAGACTATCTTAGAATCTGACATTTTCTCAACAATTCAAAGTCTTTCCTATCTTTGAAATGCCAATAGAAACAATTATCGAAAACTTGACTCGAATATGTGGACTTCTAAACCTATGGAGTGTTTTTCTTTCTAGATCTAAATACATTGAACTATGTAATAGAATAGACGTTATTAGTGCTTCAACTTGTAGCCTATTTTGGTGTACTTTCATGTATTTTTGGTGTTAAATAAAAAGCTTTGCCTTTCAAAAAAAAAAAAAAGATTCAGTTTTATTCAAATAGTAAACACGTCTAATTTACATGTAACTTTTTAAATCTAATATAAAATGTGAATTTCAAATATAAATATTTAACTTATAAAAAATAATTATTTAAATTGGTCGTATGTCTACACGGATATATAATATAGTATATTAATAAAGAAATTATAAATAAAGATTCTGAAACTGTCCATGTGACACACGCGTCTAAAGTTTAGTATAGGATTAATTTTTAAAGATTATTGACAAATAGGATTAATTTTTTAAAAAGTCAATTTAATCCTTTATTTTCTAATAAATTAATTAACTAACTCTTTATTTTAGCCAATTTAATCCCTTAATTTAAAATAATTTAATTAAATAACCGTTTAATATAACCAATTATATACTCAGCTCTCCTAAAACAATACTTTTCTAAATTGATATTAAACCTCTTATTAAAAAAAATCAATTTAACCTTCCTAAACAAAAATAAACAACTTTTTTTAATTACTTTTTTTTTTTACTTTCTTTGTCTCCACATTTCTTATATTTTCACCATCATATTCATATTTCTCTTCATCCTATATAAGAAAAGGAATTTGGGGAAAAGACTTCTATTGACCAATAGAAGTCTTTATTTTTTCTTATTAAGTTTAGATGTAAAAATAATAGTTTGATAATTGTACAGTTTAATTTTATTCAAATAGTGAACACGTCTAATTTACTTATAACTTTTTAAATGTTATATAAAATGTGAATAATAAATATAAATATTTAACTTATCAAAAAAGTTAATTTAAATTGTCCGCATGTCCACACGGATATAGGATATAGTATATTATAAAAGAAATTTAAAACAATTAGGGAAATTTAGTTATTTATTTTTAAAAAATTTCCACCATTTAACTAAAAATTACTATAAAATGAATCTTTAATTTATTCTTTTAAAAACTTAATTAATAATCTAAATTTACATTTATGACTCCCCTATCTTTTAGTCTCAACCAATATTATTATATCCTTCAACATTAACAACATTTTTGATCATATCTTAATAATACTGAATTACTTTTTATGAAAATTATAAACTATTTACTTTTTCTTAAACCTTTTATTTGTGTCTACGAGTATAAATTACATATACTAGTACTATTTTGTGTTTTTCTCACTTACATAATATTACGTTTAACTTTTTTTTCTTCACTTCGATCATATTTGTTGTTAAGTATGTGACACGTTATTTAATAAATTAGACTAATAACTAATATAGATTTATAAATAAAAGTTCTGAAACTGTCTGTATATATATACTGTATATATATACGGATTAAGATCTAGTATTAATTAAAGTAAGATATTGATTAGATCGATATTTATGTTGATTTGTTAAGTCCATATTCATCACTCATTCGTTAAACAAACATTGAACAATACAGATTATGAATATTATACATTGATCCGTTATTGGTTAGAACAAACTTGAAAACAACAAAATGGATCTAAAATGAATGTCAACTTGCTATATTTAACCAAATTACATCTACTGTTAGTAAAGAATCTTATCTTTAAAAGAGTGATGCATCATAAACAAAGTGTCAGAGAGTAGTTTTCATTGCATTTTGGAATAAACCCAATGTCCAATGGCTTGGCTGGATAATGTTTCAAAAACAAGACTATATTTAACACAATCTGTGTAAGACACAAAATGCTACTCCCACTAAAAATAATATTATCCCCACATTCCCAAGAAGAGGGAGAATCCAAGGGAAAAATGATAGATTGTTTTTTTAATGATTATGTACGTATAAGTACCAAAGCGTTTGTAATCTGATGAAGTCACCGTATATGAATTGAATTATAGGTTTAGACATTGTGAATCAAATATGGTAAACAATAAAAATATAAATAATCATGTTATATGATACTTCTTTCGTTATAAAAAAAACAATTGTTCATCTTATAATTTATATTTATCTAAAAATTATTGTCATGTCTATAAATATATATGTATATATATATAGTTAAAATGTGGTAGATTTTTAATTTTTCCTTAATTATTTTTAACTTTTCAAACTCAAAAATTAACTGATATCGTTAATGCATGGACAAAATGTATAATCTAATAAAAAAATATTTTATTAATTGCACCTATTTTATTTTAAACGTTTTTTGTTTCTATACATTCTTTTTAAGACGGAGAGAATATAACATAACTTAAAATAAATGTGAAAAATATAAAAAACGGGTATTATCTAAAATGTATAGTAATAAATAAATAAATATTAGCAGCGTACCAGCGCTACACTGCGAGGTGCTATATGCGACGTGTAACTGCTGATAGCGTTGTTCAATAGTGGTGAACAATGATGCTAAATATAATTACACGTATGTAAAAGTTTATATACAAAGTTGATGTTTTTTCATTACATTAAAATAGTATAATATTAAAATATATAAATTACAACATCTTTATCTATTTTTATCTTTTGATTTTTTCCATATTTATTTGAAAACTCAAAATCATTTTCTTCAACTTCTGGATCCCAAAGATAGTATCCATATCCAAAGATCCGGTTAGTATCATATAACGATAAAAGTGTAATATATATACATATTATAAACTACAACCTCTTCGTCACGCTTGTAGATGACATTTATTTCGCCCCATTTTCATTTCTCAAAATTTTCTTCTATTTCCGTTTTCTAGAGATATTACGAATCTGAAATACAAACAAAAGAATTTTTGTAGTAATATATGTTATAGGTATGAACATTTTACCTCATTAGTTAAATGCGTTTCATGAAGAATCTCAAGGTAAGCTTGTGTAAGGAAAATCGTTCATAAGATCACGTAGATAGTCTATATAGATGGTAATTTTCTTTTAGTATGGTTTGGGTGAAATATGTTTTTCGATTTGATCATTATCTATTTATATGCATGTTATATGACGGTTACATTTTGACTAATTAATAAATAATTTAGATTACATTTGACAAACTAATAAACAGTTTCGGTTAAATTTTGACTAGCTAATAAAGAAAACTTCGGTTATATTTTGACTAAGTAATAAATAAATTTCGGTTACATCTTGATTATTGTTTAAATAAATATTTTAAAATGAATAGATGGTGTAAATTAAATAAATTGTGATTGAAATGGAACATCTTCTTAAAAAATAAACTTAAACTTGAAATGGATGGAATAATTTATATAGAAATAAAAATAATAAATATTATGTACAATTAAAAATTACACTACATATTCAATCGAATTAGCTGAAACTTACCATAATGAAGTTACATCAGAATGCACACTTGAAAAATAACACGAAATGACTTTTGAACAGAATTTTTATGAGATGAAATATAGAAGAAACATTTAACAATAGTACAATAAATGTGAATAGAAAAGAATAAAGAATTAGAAAAATAAATAATAATTTGTGTGGATAATGGAGCAAGATGATGTCAGTTTATGAATAGTGAAAGGAATCCCAGGCATCTCATTTGTCATCTTTGGTCACAACTTTTTATTCTTTAATAATTTAAGAATTTTCAATTGGGTAAGCGTTTGAAACTAGATCACTTTACTACAATCTCCAAGATATAAATTTTGATATCAAGACATTAATAGACTAATTTAAAGATATATGAATATATAATAGACTAATTTAAATATATATATATATATATATATATATATATATATATATATATATATATATATATATATATATATATATATATATATATATATATAACTATGTAACTTTGAAGTAAATGCTATGTTTGTTATTCCTCCCTTTTTAACTTTACATATGATGAATCTAAGAGAATTAAAAGTTGAAGATAGGATATCTACATATTTAATTTCTCTATATGCGTTACCACTTATGAGTAAAAGAAAATTAGCAATTAAAACCTTATCTCACAAGTAAAAAATGTATCTCAAGTTCCAAGTTCTTGCTTTATACGGATCGAGTAATAATGCAACAAAGTTATTTTATTAGTTGAGGATCATGGCACATGATAGGTTACATCAGTGACACCAATTCATTACTTTCTCACTGGCTAGCTCACTTGCCATCACGTCTACAGTCTACTTCTATTTAATAAAAACCTATTAAATGATAATCAAAGTTTATACAAAATTACACTAGTTATCAATTTGTATATATGTAGTTTTTGTAAGCTTTGAAAATAAATAGTTTTTGAAAAAAACTAGTTAGTATAAGTAAAATATACTAACTGAAGTCGACTATGATGCCTACCATCAACGATCTCAAAGATTTATTTAATACCTCCCTTGTAACCCAAGTTCCGAATAGTCGCATGAAGCTTTTGGATGTAGTTGTGCGGGCTGCGCTCTTGATCATTTGGCAATTCCGAAATAACATGGCGTTTAATTCCAAGAAGCCTAGATAGTAGTTGCTCGGAGATGAAATTCAACTCATTTCTTTCACATGGATTAATAGTAGAAGTGGCCATGTAAAACTTAATTGGATAGATGGTGTGTGATCCCGGCACAACTATATCAAATTTTATGTAATTTTTTCTAGCTTCTTGCTAGATAGTTTAATATTATCATTTTCCGCGGTTCAAAAAAATAAAATAAAGAGTAAATTACACCATTAGTCCCTATGTTTATACCCAAATCACTAGTTTGAGGCTTTTTTTGAAATAATTACATCAACGTCCCCAATGTTGTAATTCTGTTACGCCGGTAATCCATTTTTGACAATTTTCATTAGAAAAGACTAAAGTACCCTTTTCTAAAAAGAAAATTTATTTCTTTTCATTTTCTTCTATAATTGTAATAATAAAAATGATAAAAATTATTTTCTCTCTCACGCACACACACAATAAACAAAAACCACCACCATCAAACAACCACTATCACTATCTCTATCCCTGTTACTCACCGCCGGCTTACAAATTTACGCATCTGACCACTATCTCCGACTTGCGACATCATCTCCTGTCATTTTCAACATGTAAAATAACTTCAAATCTATGCAATTCGATTTTAGCGTAGCGAGCAATGAAAAAAAAAAGTTGGGGTTTTCTAATGTGGGTTTTGGGTTTTTTCGAATTAGATTTATAAACTGATTTAGGTTCATGATTAGGCTTGGGTGCAGTCCAGATCGTACGACGTATCTCATAATCCGACAACAATATCGTCGATTGAAATCAAATCCCACTGTTTCACTCATTTTTTTTTTATGTTTTGCGATGGTTAAGTACTTAAGTATGTGTGTTTAGAAAAAGAGTAATATGTATTAGAGAATTTGGAAAACAGGAAAGAAGTGGAGAACGAGAGATGGAGATAGATAGTTTGTTCAATTGTGTTTAATTGACTGGAAAAAAATGGAGATGGAGTGGAAGGATGGTTGGTAGAGATAGAGATAGAGATTGAAAGGAAAGAGAAAGGGGGAGATCAGAGATGGGTGGAGATTGAGAAAAAAAGTAATTTTTATTATATCAAAATGTAAAGGAAATTAAAAAAGAAAATAAAAATATTTGAAAATGGTACTTTAGTCCTTTCAGAAGAAAATTGTCAAAAATGGATTTCCTGCGTAACAGAATTACAATATTAGGGACGTTTTATGAAAATATTTTAAAAAAGCCTCAAACTATAAGGACTAACGGTCTAATTTACTCTAAAATAAAAATAAGTAAAATATAATGTGCTTGTTTCTAAAAGCATTGACTTAGATTTGATAAAAGAAAAAATAGCTTCAAGAGAACACAAAGGTGATTTATATTTTATACAAATATTTTTTTAGTAACCCATAAAAAAAAGTGATGTTGTTTTAGCGATTTTCATCCTTCATGATAGTAAATGGATCCCTAAACTAGCAACCTTTTGTTAGACAAATCAACAAGGATCGGAAGAGCCTCACGAAGGTTTGGAAATCATCAATTCTCATTTCAGACAAACTTAGTTGTTTCGGTGGCATATCGACGCCCGCAAAAGCTCATTTGACTAGGTCGATGAAGAGTTTGATAGAAACGGGTTATGGGTTTGATTCCAGCTAGTTCTTGTCGTATAGCTGATAAAATTTAAAGAACCATAAGATTAGGGTTTCCATTTAAATTAACTTTTTAATAGATAGATTCATATTTCATGTAACAAATTTTTCTCAAAACCTCAAAGTAGAAAAAGAAAACCATAAAATAAAAGTGATAATTTATATACATTCCATATAAAGTGGTTAGAGTTAAAAGAACGTTAGAAAACCAAACATGTGTTATGCTTTCAAAAATGGGTCTTGAAAAAGATAGATGCGTTCTATATAATCATTTTGTAACCTACGTTGTTTAATACTTGATCAACTTTACAATATACAATCTTATCACATTATTTATGGCAGATTTGGATTTAGATTTAGATTAGATAAATTATATTTAAATTGACATTGACAAATTTATAATTAAAAAAAAAAAGGAACTTTGACCCAACTTATACTTCGTATTGGATAACTCCGTTGGTGAATTGATCCACTAAGACCAGTGCCAATGGAAGCGTCTGTCGAGCCGTCAGTTGCGTATGATCGATTAAGCGACATAGAGACATAGAGGGACGGATGGGTGGGTCAGAAATATTAAATACCTAGTAATTGTTAACAGTAATAGTTTCAGTAAATTTTGATGTCTATTCAGTTGTTATAAGTTTATCGATCGGTTTTATGTCATTATTGAAATTGGTCTAAGGGGGTCTAAGCGTCCCAATCAACTCGTATTTAAGATATTTTTATCTCAAATGTGGAAAATTTTAAATAATAATCTAAAGTGAATACAACGGTGACCAAAAAAGGGAAACAACGTTCTTTTTATTATTAACACGAAAAGAAGTAAGAATAATGACAACCCACTACGGTACATCCAATAATGAATAAAGTACAACCCTGTTTAGCATCTATCTTTTCAGCTTTTCACCTGGAAAAACAAGATTCCCAATCATCAAAGCAACCAACCATTGTACAATTCCAAATGCACAATGTACAACCCTTTCTCTAAATAACTAGAAAAATCACAAAAAATTCGTCTCTCATAAATTAATATTTAAAAAATAATAACCAAATTCCTAAAAAAAACTTTATTCCACCATTTTCCTGAGAATTAAACTTTTGTCATAAACATTTAAACCTCAAATTTTTAACAAATCTATTCTGGCAACACATATAAAACGGAGAGAATACATCACACGAGAACGTGAATTTTTTTTTCATTTTTAACAAATCTATTCTAGTGACGTTAGGATAAAATAAAAAAATGTCAAGAAAACCTTTTTCTAATCAAATGAATAATTTTGAAATATGAAGGTATTATTTGACTATTTTTGTGATTTCTCGATACTAAAACTATTGCCCCTTTAAGTGCTAATGTCTCCATTCTAAAAAAGTATGCATCTAAACTTACGTTATCATATAACATTTTTTGATCGATAAAAATAGTTTCAGGAATAAGAAAAAATGTATACCATATTATATTTTTTGTTAAAATTGTCAACTACATTGCTTTCACTCAACTGTCACTAAACAACATAACATAAAACTTAAACGTCAAAAAACACCTAAGATGTTAACATTCATATATGGTTAATAAGCTTTTTTATTCGTATATAACAATATATAGTTTCATTTTTATCTATTTTCGTCTTCGATATATCATATACATTCTATCAACTAAATTTATACGTATACATTTGGTTTACGCTCATGTCGTTAGAGGTTACAATTTCCGTATTTTCACTGAGATTGAACCATGCCGTTCTTGCTCCTCTTTGCCATCGTGTAAATATACGAACGTACCAAACGCTTTCTAAATCGCACAAGATTTAACCTCACTTTTTGTCGATTAAGGTAAATCTTTTTAGTGAATTCCCACCCTTTATTATTAACACTATTCGGATTTGTTAAAACCGGGTCAGTACTTTCATATTCGTCATACAACGAACTTTCTTGTGGAAGGATTTCATATCCGATGTACCTTAACCCAAGCTTCTTCGCTGGCTCACCATAATACGTCTCGGCAGCCCAAGATGTACCTAATGGAACAACTTGAATGAATACAGAACCCGGTTTCATGAATAGGAAATGAGTCATCGCAGCGCCGTGTACCCCCATCATGACATCACTTGAGTTAAGTTTCCAATATATTCTCGCCAATTCGCTACTACACTTTGGCTTAAGAACAGTTACTGAAAACCCGATATTTGTAGCCATTTTTACTAATACATTTTCGTTTATAATGGCCCGCGACTCTTTTCTTGAAATGATCACTAGCTTCGGCTTCTCTGATTCGCCATTAAGCTCAATCGGGTTACTCAATTGGGAATTCTTTTCTTTCTCTTCTTGAATTAAAGTTTTAACTCGAGGCCTATACCCTTTATCCAAAACGTCGCGAAAATCTTTAATCGTTTTACCTCCTTCCATCAAAGACGAATCAATGGCTAGCTCATCATGAATTCTCAATCCAACAACTGATTCGGGGAAACAATGAACTCTCTTATCCCTATTAAAATCAATCGGTTCGAAATCAGAGAGATGTTTGATGATATTCTCGTATTTCGTTATCCACCACTCATGATATTCAAGAATCACAAACACAACTTTTTTGTTGTATTTCTGAGAAGTGATGTAAAGAGGAACCAACCCATCATTGAATTCATGATATATGTTTCCGGTATAACCTCCAGTCGAAAAGAAAACCGCAGGAACGTCGTGTATCACATCGCACTTATGCTTATTATCGACTATAGAACCGTTCGATTTTTGTTCAATGAGTGTAAGTTCATTAATGGTGGCCATAGTGGATTGCTCCCATTTTCGAGTGTACGGTTTGATTTTTTCTTGCTTCAATTGGTGCGAGTTCTTGGAAGTGTAGAGCAACACCGAGAATGAAGATGAATGTGTTCGTATATCGCCTTTTATAACGCAAACATCGGATCGGTGGCTTCTTCTATCACAACATATTGTTCCTGTTAATCAGATACAAAAAAGAAAAAAACATTAGAAATAAAAAAATTCAATGTTTCATTAATTTTTCACCTCAAAAGTACGGTTTTATGCTCTGCGTCATATAAAACACAACACAGAGCATAAAACGTACTTTTTATAACGAAAGTAAATATAGTAACTAAAACTAACCATTTGAGATGGAAGAACAATGATTATTCTTTGAAACAGAAAGAAATTCTTGTTCACTCCAATGAGAATCTAAAAAACACAAAAAGAAAGAAAAAAACATAAGAAAAAATAACAAAACATAAACAAAAGTATTGATTAAAAAAAGATAGGATAAAACTTACAAACATGAGGGGCAAGAATCAAGCAAGAAGAAAGAAGTAGACAAAAAACAAGAAACAAGAAAAGTTTAGATTTAGATTTTTTATGACAACCAGTTATATGAACACATGCATCTTCTTCATCAACATATGTTGTTGTTGTTCCTTTTCTAAGTTGAATATATCTTTGATAATGAACCATTTTTAGTGGAGTGTGTTATGGTGGAAATGTAAGAAGAGTGGTTGGGTTTTATGGGGGGGTTTGCTTGTTTGGGAAGATGGAAGATGAGCTGGCAAAGATGGATTGCCAAGTCAGCTATTGGTTCTTGGTATGTGAGATATGCTTTTTCACAGTCAATACAGCTATGCAACTTGGGGATGATAGATTCATAGATAAAGAGGAGATTATTGTTTCGTCCTTTTCATGTTAATACTTAGGGGGTGTTTGTATAAGGTTATAGAAGGGGTTTATTAGCTTATTAGCTTATGTAATATAGATAAGCCCATTTTAAGTGTTTGTTTGAGTTTATTAGCTTAGGCTTATGAGCTTATGTAAGGGGGTTTTCATAAGCTCCTTTTGTGTGGCTTATGGGCTTATCAAACATTTTTACCTTGTCATAAGCTAATAAGCTCATAAGCTACTCCAAACACTTCATAAAAATTTAAAAGCTTATATTTCATAAGCCATAAGCTACTTATAAAACATAAGCCTAAGCCTAAAAAATAAGCTTACACAAACACCCCCTTAATATACATAGTTGTAGAGTTTAAGCTATTGTATATATAATGTTAAGAGTAAATTACATAGATCGTCCCTAAGGTTTATATGCAATTACGGATTTCGTCCCTAAATTTGAAAAGTTGCATGGATCGTCCCATTGTTTAAACTAATTACTCATTTCGTCCCTAATTTGGACGTCCGTTAAATTCCACCGTTAGCCTACCCTCACGTGTTAAACACGTGAGGGTATTTTAGTCATTTCCCGGTCTGAAATCTCCATCTTGTCCCCCATTTTCATTTCAATCACTTTCCCCCAAATCAATCACTTTCCCCCAAATCTGCAACAAATTAGGGCTGAATTTCAACTTCAAAAAAGGTACTTAATTACTTCAATTCCCAACTGGGTTCAGAAACGAGTTTACTTACTTGATGGAGCATGAATGACCCCCCACAAATAGAGATTTCAACATAACTTGCTCCGTTCAATTGTTCCAATTTTCCACATGAACACTCGAAAATTCTTCGGAAATGAGAAGCACTTATCTTATCTTTCTCGTCAGGTTCATGTAGCCATTTGGCAAGAACATGTACAGCAACATTCAAACTATTTTTATTTGTATTTGATTCACCAAGCAGTTCCTTACCAGAATCAGTGTGATTTAATAAAGCGTGTTGTTCATCAACACAGTCTATGACCATTTCATCTGTCCCAAGAGCTTCTTCTCCATCAGATTCATCATCATGTCCTAATTCAGATGTTTCTTCATAAACATTTTCGTCAAACATAACTTCGGCTGGTTTTCCCAACTGCAATTAGTTAGTTCTCCTAATCATTTCTGGTTAAGTGTATCGATATCAAAAAAGGTACTTAATTACTTCAATTCCCAACTGGGTTTTCCTTTTTTGATGGGTGGATGTCGGAGATGACGGCGGAGGATGGGTGGAGATGACGGCGGTGGATGTCGGAGATGACGGCGGAGGGATTATGAATCTGATTATGAATCTGATTTTGATTGTGTGTGTGTTTATTTGAATCTGATTATGAATCTGATTATGAATGTGATTATGAATCTGATTTTGATTGTGTGTGTGTTTATTATTGTATGAGGGATTATGAATCTGATTTTGATTTATTTGATTTTGACTTTTGGACTTTTGAGGAAAAGGGGTAAGGTAGGTGAAGAGTGCAAAATGACTAAAATACCCTCACGTGTTTAACACGTGAGGGAAGTCTAACGGTGGAAATTAACGGACGTCCAAATTAGGGACGAAATGAGTAATTAGTTTAAACAATGGGACGATCCATGCAACTTTTCAAAGTTAGGGACGAAATCCGTAATTGTATATAAACCTTAGGGACGATCTATGTAATTTACTCTAATGTTAATTTTAAATTTAATGTTTTTTTTTATAGATATATTATATTTATATCATATACTTATTCACATATACTTTTTTAATATAAGTTAAACTCATGACCACTACTTCATATATATATATATATATAATATTTATATCATATACTTATTCACATATACTTTTTTAATATAAGTTAAACTCATGACCACTACTTCATATATATATATATATATATATATATATATATTCAAAGTACTTTAATTATGTTATTGGTTATATATATATATATATATATATATATATATATATATATATATATATATATATATATATGATATTATATCTTTAATATATAATAAAAGAGTGACCTTAAATGTCATATAGCGAAGTAAGGTCCATTTGATAGGTTATGTCATATGGCGAAGTTAGGTCCATTATATATATTATGTATCATAATATTTAATTTTTATACTATATTTATTATGGTTAGCTTTGTTGTTATTTATAATATTTGATTGTTATATTATTTATTATTATTATTGTTATCCTTATTATTGTTCTTCATTTATTATGATATTTATTAATTTTTTTTTATTAAGTCACAATTATTTTAATAGTTAATTTATTATTATTATTAATATTATTAATATTATTATTATTATTATTATTATTAGAAACTATTATATTTATATTATTATTATTAATTTATTATTATTATCATATTATTTCAGTTATTTTCAATATTGTTATTAATATTAAATTATATTTCTATAGATATTTACTTATTTATAAAATTATTTAATAATATATTGTTTTAATAATTTAGTTTTCATCATCCAAACGTTTGACATTTATCAAATTATACATAATTAAATTTTTTTATTATAAAATTAAGTAACAATCACATTAAGTCATAATCATTTCTAGTTACGCTGACATTTCCTTCCAAAACATTCTAACCAAAATGCGCCCTCCGTGGTCATTGTCTCTTGAATTATAGAAAACTCCGTAGTTTTATAGAAAATATTACAAAAGAAAACACAAAACGTAAAAAATACGTTTAAATTGTGTTTTGAAACAAAAAAAAGTTTAACGAAAATACAACTCAGTTTTCTTTTACTTTTAATTATTACTTATTTTAAAAACTGTGTTACAATATTTCGACTTTTGTTTTCAAAAAATGAAGGTCAATTTTATTTAATGAATTTTCCCCAATTTTTACGTGTTTTGTAAGAAAAGAAAATTTATTTTTCATTTAAAGAATAAATATAAAAGGTTAACAAAAGTTCTTCAAGTGAAAGCATCCTAACTTATTTTTGTTATTTCATTTCTCGAAAAAATCATCAAATTGGTCTTTTTTTTTTTTGAACGGCAATTTTAGTGATTCGGGGCCAGTGAGGCTCGAACCCAAAACCTTCCCTTCCCTAGGGGAGAACAAACTCCTACCAATGGAACAAACCCTCATTCACATCAAATTGGTCTATTTTATTAAGTAAAATATCAATTTGCTCCTTTGACTAGCAACAAATGGTCTAATTAATGCATCTAGTTATAAAACTATGATATATTGATTGCACATTTTATTTTTCTCTCCTATTGACTATTTCATTTTGCCAATAAGTTGATTTTTTCACGCAAAGATAGGCCTAACTGCCTAAGACTAGTCTACGCTATTTGAATAACTATTAAAGAACATATCAAATTATTCACTTTCTTTATATAGGCATTGCTTTTCTAGAAAAATATTATCGTAAGTTTAGCATTAGTTGAAAGAACACCATCCTCACCACTTTCATAAATATAGTAGTATCTCATTCAAAGGTGTTGTATATTGTTCATGCACGGCTGTATTGTCCAAGTGATCGTAATATAATAAAGCATGTTTTGGTTTGATCTAAATAGTGTAATATCGATTTGGGATTGTTCTCGATTTTATTGGTAGAAACTGGGTTTTGTAATAGATATGAAATAAGAATCAATGATCATATGTTTTTCTAAATCATGTAATAAAGAATAGACTCAATATTTGATATTTCGACCCTATATTGTCTGGGCATCACGGATTATTGGGACAATTCGATAATCAACCAGTAAACTTTTAAAATATCATTTTATGTGTATTCACTTGATATATTAACTTCCAAAAATTTTTGGAACTTATTGACAGTTACTACTGTCTAAAACGGTTGACATAAATTAAGTGCGATTGCTACACTAAAGTGTTTGAAACACTCACTCAAGACCTTCAGCCGGTGAGGCATACGGTGTGTTAAAATTTCAACGGGCAACCTTCATTTTCTCGCTTCAGTGAACAACCTTCAGTGACAACCTTCATATGTACTTCTGAAACTAGTCCCTAATGACTATAACAACCTTCACTCAGACCCCCACAAGTGACGTTCTTCCCTGAACCCCTATTAGAGGCGCTACTCCTAGAACCCGTGCTTTTTGTATATCGAATATTAGTGTCTTATCAAATATACACTCTTATTTAATAAGCTAACTACTAGAATTTCACTATTTAACTAAATTTTATGGCCTAATTTCTGCAAAATTGCTAGTTAATTCTAGATATATTTAATTGATTTTGTTCGTGTCACTGAAAATACATAACATGATTCGGTTCCAACGTCACTTCATATTTATACACCATTTAGTAGTGAATAGATCATTAAACAAAATTTTGATCGTATACAATAGCTTATTGGTCTACTTTCTCATGTTCTTTTTGAACATGAGGTACATATTCTCGGAAAAAGCGTAAAAGGCATAAAAAAGTATAGGTATATATCTAATCAGATTGTCAAACAACATGCAGCGGAAATAAGTTAGAATCAAACACATAAACGATATTAACTAAGTAAATAATTATACCTTTGTTGTTGATTTACCTCGTTTAGGATTTACAGTGAAATCCTTCTACAGGCTTGTACACGACACATTCTTTAGCAACAGACTTGTATGCTAGTACACGTTTATGTTTCCTACAACTCTTGTCTAGCTCCACGCAGCTTGAATGCTTAAACCAAATACTCGAAACTCACCTCAAAGGTATTCGTGAACCATTGTATTTGAACCAAACTAACCGAAACCCACTTTGGATTGTTTGGCCGATCGATAGAAAAGGGAGAGTAGGAAATCGATTTGTGGTGATCCCCTAAATCGATTATGGTGTAGGAAAAAATAAGGAACTTGGTGTTCCTTATGTGACAACCGTCACTATTTCCGACTCAGGTTAGCCTAGTATGCCGTTAGCTCTTACCGTGTTTACATAAAACTTTTTCTAAAAAGTTCTTTACATTTTACTTATGTGTGATTGTTACTATGACATGTGTGTATATCATATATGTGATGTTATCGTATCAGTTAGGTGCACAATAGTTAGTTCCACTAGACGAGCTCCTAGATATATTAACGAGAAACTTTCCTGAATTCGTAAACATACTATATTGTACCCGTTATACATTATTAAACTTTTGAGAAACTTCCGAGTTCGAGTTATATCTATGTTATATTGTAACGACATCTCGTAACTACTTCATCCGTTATCCATCGCATTGTTTACCGTTCGTTTCGTCGTTATTGTAAAACTCATTTCTAATGGAGGACTACGTATGGGTTAAGTCTTCGATTCTACACCAAGCCAAGACTTATAATTCTCGACTTAACCATGCAACTAACCTAATCTAACCATGTTACACTTATCTAACCTTGTTACACTACTCAAACAACAAACCCTAATACCAACACTTACACTAAACACACAGTAAACCCTAATTCTTTTCCCTAGCCGCCACCCCCATAATCAACCCCACCCTCCCAAACCGTCACCCTCTCCCTTGGCAGCAGATTATCCATCATCGAGCCCCCACTACCCTCACTGAATTCGCCTTCATGGAAGCATCAAATCGTTCAAGATTATGTGTTGTTATTCTTGTGAATGGTTAATCCGAAAAACCCTTATCAGTTTCTTTCAATTCAGCCACCACAAACAACTCTTTTGCTGTCGTTTGTTTTCATCATCATCATCATCAACGAGTCCCATTTTGGCAGCCCTAAATGGTTCTTTTTGAAGCTTTAATCTAGCAAGGTAATCATGTCATTTCTTTCTTGTAATGGTGATTGGCCGAAAAACTAATTTGTTGTTTTCATTTCGGGTGTTGCTTTGTGTTTTCAGTCAGCAATCAACTCGTTAATTTTGTGATTCACCTTGTTCCTAATCAGGTCATAATCATCATCAAGAGGTTAGTCGTTCGTTTCGTTAATCGTTTGTTCCTTTCTGTTTCTTCAGCCGATTACATACATACATATGTTTATTCGTAAAACTTGCTGAGTGTTTTTTTGACCTGTCTTGTTCGAACAATAACTATGAGATGATATAGAATTTGAAACTGTGACCCAAACGAATGTTGTATCCCTTGGAATCTAGTTTTCAAAAATGTAAGGCTCGTGGTCTAGTTCATCGTCACAATCTCTAAAACTGACTTTTAGTGAACGGGGGTCTAAACGGGGGTCTAAACTGTGTTTTGGTGTTGGTTTTATATCTGAATTTGTGTTGACTTGTTGTATGTCTTAAAAGCGTATAAATGGAGATTTTAAAACATGAAGTCCTTGTTTATATGTAAAATTCATGATCTGGAGGTGTTGGTAATTTTACGTGGTCGTATGAAAATATAAACCTAGTCCTCTAATTCTTTATAGAACTCTCAGAAACTGTAATTTAGTGAACGTTGGTCAAACCTGAGATTTTAAACGACATTGTTAGGTTTTGGAAATTGGAATTTGTGTAACGATTTAGTAAACTTAATATATTTAAAAACTGATTTGTGTTGTTGTCTTTGTGATCATGACTGATCTTGGACATCCCCTCGTGTCATTGTTTGGTTGGTTTGCTTGTAACGGTTTTCGTCAACGTTTGGAAATCAAATCGTTACTATTCGTGGTATAAAACTCTACCTTTGATACTTTGTGTTATTCATTGTTGTGTAATATTTTGGTGTATCTTTATGAACTGATTTGGACTCATCTATAACTCGTGCTATGTTGTTTGACCGTTACCTATATCGTGTCATTTTGTTTGTAACCTTATTCGGTAGAATATCCTAAGTTGTTGTACATTTATTAAACTTTTGGACAGTTTCTGAAATTATGTTGTGATCTGTTTCATTCAGTTTTTAACTCTATTTTGGTAATGAATTAGAATCTTTGACCTTAATGAATATTGTAGGTATTGGAGTATAGTTTTCAAAAACGTAAGACTCATTGCCTAACTATTTACAGAACACCCTAAAAGTGTAAAATACTAGCAGGTGGTCTAATCTGAATTTTGAAACAAATTACTAGGCTTTGATAATTGAATTTGTGTAACCACTTAGAAAATCTTAAACAAAATTTGTATATGACATTATTGGTTTATAACAGGTCTAAAATATCTTAAAACTGATTATCTTGTGTACACATAAATTATACAACTTTAAAACGTGTTAAGACCCAACTTATATAAAACCATACTTTTGGACAGATTGGCTAGGCAGTTTTGTCTTGACCATATCTTTTTCATAACAAACTCTTTTGTATTAAACTCTTAGTCTAAAATGTAGCCCTCTTAGTCTAGGTTTCAAATATATATCATCCGTCGTCTAATTATTTCTAGAACTCTACATATATCAGTTTGAACGAACACATATATTCGCTGAAAATTGTGTTGGTGTATCTAAAGTCTAAAACCCGTTTAATCTCATACTTTTGAATATTACTACATTTATCTAGGGGATCTCTAAGTCTAGTGAGGACTTTATTTTTTACCTACGTACTTACTTCATATACACACAGTTGGGGTATTTATCGCTTGCTCGATAATGTGAGTTCATCGCCCATACTTTACTATGTTTTTACGTTTTATAAATCGGGTGAAAGTAAAGCTCAACCAGATGATTTTTGAGAAATTTTTTTTACGAGAAACGAACTTATTTCCATACTTACTAATTATGGAAAACATTATAATTTTTGGAAACTTGCTATAAATAGATACTTCTATTTATGGAAACTTACTATATTTATTAAACCATAAAATGTGTAATGAAAACTAATGCAATTTTTCTTAAACATCACGAGACGGTTAATCAATGCATACTTACGATGTTCCAACTATGATGATTATAAGTATGTGTTTTATACTGATACAGCATGCTCTTTATGAGGTGTATTTACGATGTTCCAACTATGATGATTATCAATATGAGTTTTATACTGATACCGCACGCTCTTTATGAGGTGTACTTACGATGTTCCAACTATGATGATTATCAGTATGTGTTTCATACTGATACCGCACGCTCCTTATGAGGTGTACTTACGATGTTCCAACTATGATGATTATCCGTATATGTTTCATACTGATACCGCACACTCTTTATGAGGTGTACTTACGATGTTCCAACTATGATGATTACTGGTGATGTATGCTTATGTTGAACGATGTGATGATGTTTTCAACTACTTAAATGCATTAGTTACACATTATTTTATTACTGATTTTGAGATATGAGATTACCTTACTTTTACTACTTACTCGATGAACTAGCTCAACTTTATGTTGACATTTTAAGCTTTACTTTCAGGTAATGAGCATGCATAGGAATTGGCTTTAGGAGTCGGATTCTAGTTGACCTTCTGGATTACTTTTGCATTGTGGCTGTTTTATGTTTATACATTTGGATTACATTTCGGGCTTCCATGCCCAAGTATTCTTACATTTCGTTGATTGATTGGTTGTACATTTTACTTGTAGTGTTTGACGATTTTCACGTACCAAGGTTTATACCTTGAGTATGCGACGTCATAACAATACATTATTTATTTATTCATATAGATTATGTCTTTATATTACTATTGTGTTATGACGATCGCCAATCGGCCACACCCTGCGTTTCCGCCACTGGCGGGGTGTGACACCTTATATAGCCAAACAATGTCTTGGAGAACAAGTTGTATTGTAATTAGGAAACAACCATAATTACATAATACATACTTCTATTTATTAATTATTACAATTAACCATTAATTAATAATTAATATTTAATAAACATATAGTCGTGTCTAAATGCCAATGTGTGCAACCACGTAGGCTCACATATTTATAGACACACATTTTATTTGTCGAGTTCAAATGCCAACAGCTCCCACTTTAAGCATGTCTCAATAAATGTGATAACATTGGGTAGCTTCTAGCAACACAACCAATGCTCCTATATATACACGAGTGATGTTTCCAAAAGTCACTGTGAGTCTATGTTTGAATTTGTTATCCTTTTGTTACAGACACTCTAGTTAAATATGGATATGGATCTAGGTCATTCCATCTTTTAACTTTCTGTTTCTCATTTTCATTTCGCGGATTACTTAAGATTACCAAATTAAATCGAGACACATCTAGATTAATTTGGGTCTGGCCAGACATACATCTTCAAGTATTCACTAGTGGCCCAGTAGTATCATACTTCAGTCGCAAGCCGAAGGAACAAATCCTATCTTGAATACAAGTGTTAGCCATGTATTTTGTTACATTACCAAAGATAGTCTTTTTGCTATCCTTATTCTGGATAGGTAGAACTATGATTAAATAATATAGTCCATACATGTGTAACTTCTTGCATCTCAAGTCTAAGGACAAATAAACCAATCATTTATGAATTATACTTAATAACTAAGATCCAATATAATTCATTGATGGGATAATATAGTATGCATCTTGTGGATACTATGTGAGTTGGTGAGTCCAACTGACCAAACACTCATATATTGTCTTAGTTTAATTACATTCCCATATAATTAATCGACAACGGATATTTAGAATAATAATATATGCTAAAAATATTATTCAAGGATTAAAACATGAAAAATAAGATACAATTAATATAATAAATGAAAAAAACTCATATATCAAATATTTATTTCATTTAATAATAACATTGTCTATTACATCCATTATCTAAATACTAAACGAAGTCCTATACCCTCAGCATGGTGAGTTAGCTTCGCTTTTGACAGAGCCTTCGTAAAGGGATCAACTAGATTATCATTTGTGTGAACTTTGAGTAAATTGACTTTACCTTGTTCGATTTGCTCACGAACATAGTGATATCTCCGATGGTAGTGTCTGGCTCCTTTCTGAACACCGGGTTCATTGGCTATGATAATTGCTCCAGAATTGTCGCAATACATATCCACTGGAGATTTATTTGTGGGAACCACGTCAAGCCCAGAAATAAAATTTCGTATCCAAACAGCTTCCATGGCAGCTTTAGAAGATGCAATGTACTCGAATTCTGTTGTAGACATGGCTGTAGTAGATTGCTTCTTGCTCTTCCAAACTACTGCTCCTCCATTTAAGGTGAACATATATCCGGTTTGCAATTTCGTGTCATCACGGTCAGTCTGAAATACGACATCACAATATCCAATAACTCTTAGATCAGCCTCAGGATTTCCACCATAAACAAGAACCATATCTTTAGTAGCCCTAAGGTACTTCAGTATATTCTTGACAACAATCCAATGGTTTTCACCAGGATTCCGTTGGTATCTACTAACAATATTCTATGTGAAAGCCACATCAGGCCTAATGCATCTGACTGCATACATAATAAATCCTACTTCCGAAGCACAAGGTATCCTTTGCATGCGATCCACCTCTTGAGGTGTAGAAGCACCTTGCGTGACACTCAAGTCAAGTCTTTCTTGCATTGGCACTATTCCACGCTTGGAATTTTCCATATTAAATTGCTTTAATCTTTTGTCAATGTAAGCCCTTTGACTTAGTTCGATTAACTGCTTTTGTCTATCTTTAAAGATCTTGATTCCTAAAATGAATTTCGCTTCTCCTAAATATTTTGTGGAAAAACATTTTCCAAGATACGATTTTACATCTTATAACATTGGAATGTGATTTCCCATAATCAATATGTCATCTACATGTAGAATTAGGGAAGTAACATTACTCCCACTGGTCTTTTGATATACACATGGCTCATCGGGATTTTGAGTAAAACCAAATTTCTTGATTTCCTCATCAAATCGTGTGACAACCGTCCAATTCCAGGTGCATCTTATACCCTATGTCTCTCTTACTGTCTGTCGTTGTCTTTAACTGTTCAATAACCGGAAACGCGTCAGTGTCGGAATCACACCCGGAATCAATTTATATAAGTCCTAATACCAAGAAAACATCTAATGAACTTTCCTAAGTTCATAACGTACCATAATTAAGAACTTTTAGTTAACGAAAAGGTCCAACGAAACAATAACGCAAAAACAGCAAAAACTTAAAATTTATTACAGAAATGGTCCAGGACGACGCACACAGGCCTTGTGCGCCGTCCTGGCAGGACCAACTCTGCAAATAATTCGAATTTTCTGCATGTCTCGATTCCACCAACTTTTAAACCAATCACACACGTTTTTAGGCTCTCATTACTGATCATTTGCTGTCCCAATACACCCTCTTTACTACTTTCTTTCTTTTCTTTTCATTTTACCATTTTACAAACCAAAAACTAAAACACCTACAAACTTTTCTCTCAAACTCTCTCTAAACCTTTGCTAAAACCAGAAGAATACAACCATCAAAACTCATTTTTCATCCATCCAAATCGTTTGAAACACCAAGGGAAGCAAGGGGAAGCTAGTTGTTTTCGGTTTCAAGAACTTTCACCGATTTTGGAGCTCTAAATCCGGCCAAAACATCATCCACTCGATTTCCTCCGGTAGATTTCTGTCATTTTACTATTTTTACATAAACAAACACTTGCATGTGAGATCTAAAGCATAAAACTAAGTTTTTACAAAGATTTATGACTTTTTATGGTCAAAAACGATTTTTAACCAAAATAACCTTTAGATCTATAAATTTATGGTTAAAAATACTTTAGAAACTGTTAAAATGATGTTTTATTAAGTTTAGACCTATTGCATGTCGGAATCTATGGATAAAATAAACGTTTTGCAAGAAAAACTCGAAAACCAGCAGGCTGTGCGCCGTCCTAGAGGCCAGGACGACGCAGCGGGACACAAAACGTGTCTGTGCGTCGTCCCAGTGCTCACAGCGGCGCACAGGCCCGCCAGATTTCCCGAAAACTCGTTATTTGGACGTTTTAAGCAATTGTAACCCGCTGACTTTTCGTAAAAGTAATATTTGGGACTGAGAAAATAAAAATACTAACATTTGGGACTCGTATGGACTATTTGGACTTAAAATGGACTAGATTAATATGATATCGTGTTATAGGTGATTTTGTGAGCGGAAGTGGAAATTGCATTTTTGGATATGAAATTTGGGCGCGGAAGCGCTGCCCAAATTTCCTTAGAAAAATGTAAACCACTTCAGCAAGTAAAGTTACTTGTAACATAACAATAATAAACGTTAAAACGAACTTGTGGACAAAAACTTAACGTTGACCATTTCGGACTATTTTGGACAATACTTAACCTTGACACTTAAAGTTTAATTAAATTTTTTCTATTATATTACCTAAAAATAACATAATAAGATAATAACCAATTGAACTATCTTGGTATTAATAGGCGATCCGTGATTCCCGACTTCCGTTCCGACCGATTTCCGTATTCGTACTCTTCGCAATCCGTGAGTTACAACCCCCTTTTCTTAATGTATTTTTGCATAACCTTTTGGGGGAAACATAAGATTACTTGTATTTGGAAAATTTACGAACATCGCAACTTTTGTGAACTTTTGGAAACTATTACGAACTTATGCAACTATTGTGAACTTTTGAAACTATTATGAAACTATTGATCTATTTTGGAAACTTTGTGAAACTTTTATGCGTAAACACTTTATTGCCCTACTGGCTTACTTTAAACTTACCGACTTGCCCCCTATTCGGCTAAACTAGTTATTGATTACTTGTATGCGATACCAACCCTTGATGAGATTATAACGCGATTCTTAAGTGCCTACTATCTTTTTGAAACAAAACTACTTAGTGCCCACCTTTTTAGAACTTTACACACTATTAACTTCTGAGCCGTTTAGTAATAATGGGTATCGATACTTAGGAAAGAACCGTTCCTTACTTAGATGGCAGTCTAAGTACATATTACTATGATCTTTGACACTCCCCGTAGGATGGGCGGGGTAAGGGGCCTCACGGTTGAACAATCGGTTTAGTGTGAACACTTAAGTTATAGAATGCCAAGAGGTTGATACAAGAATCTGATTAGTTACTTATACGCATATATACTCTCTTTTAGCGATTGATTCCGCAACTATGATTTTACTAAATATTGTTCTACTTGGTCTGTACAACTTAAGGGTATTGAAACGCCCGAAACTTTTAAAGTATATAAACTTTAAGCGACTTTCTCCGCTAACCTCCTTTTGGGAAACTTTTTACTTTTATATACTTAACCGAAACTTTTGCCGAGCAACTTAAACTGTAACTCACTCACTACTTTTTGTAGTTGACACTTTATCTTATGTTTCAGGAAATTTAGTGTAAGGATGAAGTGCTTGCCATGGACGGGTCAAGGCGGTTGCGTGAGATCATTATTGGGAAAAAGACTTGTCTATTTCTTTTGGGAATTTTAATTGAAACTTTAAACTATGTATTCGCGTACTAAATGACTTGGTTGTTTTGAAATTTGTAAACACTTTTATTATTAATCTATGACTTGGAAACCGTTATGTTTGTTATGACCCGTGTAATGATTTTTTTCTCTTCACATCTCGTGTTTCCGCTTTAGCGGGGTGTGACAAATCGCTTACTCCAACTTCTTGATGCTTGCTTAAGTCCATAAATGGATCTCTTAAGTTTGCATACTTTTTGGGGATATAATGGATCAATAAATCTTTCCGGTTGATTCATGTAGACTTCCTCGTCTAGATAAACATTCAAAAAAGCTGTCATGACATCCATTTGCCATATCTCATAGTCATAGAATGCTGCTATGGCTAAGAGAATTCTAATAACTCTTATGTCTACCACTGGGGAGAAGGCTCCCTCATAATCTATGCCATAGACTTGAGTAAAGCCTTTTGCCATGAGACGAGCTTTATAGATGTGTATATTTCCTTCAATGTCATTCTTTATTTTAAAAAGCCATTTACAATCTACCGTCTTGGTATTTGGAGGACGATCAACCAAATACCAAACGTCGTTGTCTTTCATGGACTACATCTCCACATTCGCATCCTTAAGCCATTTGTCAGAGTCAGGCCCTGATAATGCAGCTTTGAAGGTTCGAGGTTCACTAGGATCCCCTAATACATGATCCTCATTATCTAAAGCTACATTTAGGTTTAGCTTTTGAGGTGCACGTACGGCCCTTTGGACCTACGAATTGGAGTAACATCAACTTGAAGTTGAGACTGGGGCATAACAGGAGGATCAATCGTTCCCCCCACCCCCCCCACCCAAATTGATGTTCGCTAGTTTGAGCAGAAGTTGATATATCTTCCTCTTGAATGTCATAAATTTCTACAATCCTCCGATTGCTTTCTTGAACGATAAGCTTTGTTTCGAAAAACTCGACATACCGTGAAACTTTAACAGTATAGGATTATAGAAGTAGTAACCCATTGTTTGCTTTGGATATCCTACAAAGATACACTTAATAGATCTTTGTTCGAGTTTGTCAGGCTTTATCACGCTTCACAAGAGCCTCATATATCTTCCTCTTGAATGTCATCAAGTTCTACAATCCTCCGACTGTTTTTTCTTGAACGATGAGCTTTGTTTCGAAAAACTCGACATACCGTGCAACTTTAACATTATGTTCGATAAGATTATAGAAGTAGTAACCCATCGTTTCCTTTGGGTATCCTACAAAGATACACTTAATAGATCTTTGTTCGAGTTTTTCAGGGGTATCACGCTTCACAAGAGCCTCCCAACCCCAAACCTTTAAGTAAGACAGATTAGGAACTTTTCCGTACCATATTTCATATGGTGTCTTATCAACTTTCTTATTTGGAACCATATTGAGAATGCGTACAACAGACTCAAGAGCATAATCCCAAAATGATAATGGTAGAGTAGTAAGGTTCATCATCGATCTAACCATGTCAAGCAAGGTTCGATTCCTCCTATCCGATACGCCATTGTGTTGTGAGGTATAGGGAGGAGTAAGCTGTTGGACAGTTCCACATGCTTGAAGATGTTCCTTAAACTCTTGGCTTAAGTACTCACCACCACGATCCGATCAAAGGATCTTGATGGTTTTGCCGAGTTGGTTTTCTACTTCGTTCTGGAACAATTTGAATGTTTCAAACACCTCATGTTTATGTTTAACCAAGTAAACATAACCTTAACGGCTGAAATCATCCGTAAATGTTACGGAATAGCTAGCACCTTTTTTTGACACATATCTAAAGGGACCACATACATCATTATGTATGATACCTAAAAGATCGGTTGCCATTTGCGTCTCATACGGAAAGGGTTTCCTTGCCATTTTTCCCGATACAAAAGATTCGCATTTATCAAATGAATTATCATTTGACTTTAAAAGCCCTTCACGTTGAAGCCTCTTGCCTATGTGTGAAAGACGACAATGCCATAGATAGGTTGAGTCCAAATTGGACTTAACGCGTTTAGTGCTAATATTAAACATAGAATTATTATTGGGTTAATGCACCCGCGGATCATTGTACTCTTTCAAAAAATCCGGTTGAATCACTCGACTAATAAAATATATATAACTTTCCTGCTACTTTTTAAAACCGTTTATTTGCATCATTTGGGCCCACGACAACTTATTGTTCTAGGTTAAAAAGGGTTAATGCACCCGAGGATCATTATACTCTTTCAAAAAATCTGATTGAATCACTCGACTAATAAAATATATATAGTTCTGAAGCTTTATCTTCTGCTTTACTCTAACTGTACCTATGCTTAATAGCATCATAAAACGATTTATTCTCGAGCTATCTCATCCTCTTCACACCCTTTTACATAATTTTAATCATAATCAGGTAACAATCCTGTATCTAACTACATTAACTAATTTAACATCTCAAAAACCGTAACTTAACCACAATCTACACCAAATCAACAAAAACTAAAATGAGCTAAATAAACTAACAATTACCTCTGAATTAGAGCAACTGGAATCAACACCATTAACCATAGGCGAAACTGACCGACGATGATTAATCGAAAACCTCCGATCAGAATTAGAGATCCGATCATAATCATCCGCGTCAGCATCGTCCTCATCATCTTCGTGGACATCTAACGCGATTTTATTTAGGTTTTCTTTCAAATTAGCGAGAGTCGCGCTCCACATCATCGATTGTTATACACCGATTGGAATAGATATATAGATATAGATATATACAGATTGAATGAAGAATTTTGAGTCCAAAATTTTAATTAATGGGGAAAGTGTGATTCAATAAAAACACAAATCATTATATTAAGTAAATAAATAAATATAATTTTATAAAAATTTAGTTTTTAACCTAGAACATAAAGCTGTCGTGGGCCCAAATGATGCAAATAAACGGTTTTAAAAAGTAGAAGGAAAGTTATATATATTTTATTAGTCGAGTGATTCAATCGGATTTTTTGAAAGAGTACAGTGATCCTCGGGTGCATTAACCCTAATATAAATTGAATGTGACCTGTTACTAGCCGGTTGCAGGTTGCTCAGGTGACCCATTTAGATTTTTTTTGAATCATGAGTGATCATTTTAAACTTTTTTTGAAAGTAGAGAGATAACGACATATTTTTTGTTATTTCAATGATCCAATCGGATTATTTGGAAGAGTACAGTGACCATGGAGTGCATTAACCCATTATTATTTAAAGACGAATAATCATGCAAATCTATTTCAAACATGCCATTAATATCAATTGCATTAAAATAATGAACATTATTTTTAGAAACAGAAATACCGAATTCAGTAAAACAATTAGTGAATCCATTATTCTTTAAAACAGAAACTGAAACAATTCCCCTAACAATAGTAGGTGCTTAATGATAATTGTCTAAAACAATAACTATGACGGATGGTAAATGTAAGTCAAAACTGTTGGGAAAATCAACGATTTAACCCAAGTTAATAAATCTGTTTATTAAAGTCTTAGTCGTTGAGTCTGAGTGACTCTGAGTCTGAGTGACTAGGATAAACTAAGGCATTGTGGAGCTGACAATGAAAAACGTAAGGCGTAACTTTAGGTAATTCTGTTAGATAAAATCTTCTATCTTTGTAGAAGATTTTCTAAGATTTATCCTTATCAAGCTCACTATTATTAAGTATAAATAGTGAGCTTGAACATTGAAAAGCTTTGCACCTTTCTACGAAATATAACTGTGTGTTATAATCATTCTTTGTTATTTTAAATTCCGCTATAATAATCTAAGAAACTGAGTAATCAATCGATTCATAATAATTAACGTCTAAATACTTATTTGTGATTGATTAGCTAGTGTTTGAGATCTTATTGAGACCTAACAACTGGTATCAGAGCAAATAAGATTTAAATTTTAATAAATTTATAAATCTTAAACGATCAATATATATAATCTCAAACAAACAATGTCATCATCTTCAAACACACCTGCAATGGCTGGAAAAGGAATTCCTGTATTCAATGGACATAATTTTGCCCATTGGAAACTTAAAGGTGAGTGGCATCTCTCAGGAATTCATGAGGAAATGATAAGAATAGTGACTGAAGGACCCATTATTCCAGGAAAGCACATTGATGAAGTCAAGGAAGGTGACAAAATTGTTCAACGTGCAAGATGGGTTCAAACTCCTAAATCACAATGGACAGATAAAGACAAGCTGTTGTTCAATCTTGATCCAAGAGCTAGAAGTATTCTAGGAAATGCAGTGTCTGAACAAATATTCTCAAAGATAGCTGGCTGCAGAACTGCAAAAGAACCGTGGGACACTTTAATTGTGTCTTATGAAGGTGTTCCAGTTGTGAAAGAGCAAAGACTAAACAGTCTCATTAGAAATTATGAAAATTTCTATATGAAAGAAAAGGAGACTTTAGCTGACGTGCATACAAGATTTCAAATTATGTTGAATGATATGTCAGCTCTAGGAGTAACAAAGGAAGATGATGAAATATGTAAGAAATTCGTTGATATCTTACCTAACAAATTTGAATCTGTCATTACATCTCTTGTAGTTAGTGAGAAGCTGTCCACCTACAAGCTGCCTGGGCTCTTTGGACTATTGTTAAATTTTGAAGAATCTCAAGAAAGGAAAAAGATAAACAATAGACGAACTGCAAGGGATCCTGAAGCTGCATTAGTTGCAACAAGCAGAAGGAATAAAGAAATTTATTCTAAAGCTGACTCATCTGAGTCTGAGTCACACTCAGACTCAGAATCAGATGATGAGACTGAGGTCAAGAAACTGAAAAGTCAGCTTGCTCTGTTAACTATGAAGCTTGAACAGAAGACAGGCTACAAAGGAAAGAAACCTTTCGATCTGAAGAAGGTGAAATGTTTTAAATGCAATGAATATGGTCACATGGCTGCTGACTGTAAAGTAAAGAATGCTCAGACTGAGCACATGGACGAGGTTGTGAGAGGGCCCAAAGATATCGAAAGAAGTATCTTAAATACAAGAAAGGCAACAGTTCAAATACACAGAAGCCTCAAACTGAGCAAAAGGCATTCTTTGCTGAAGAATGGCTAGATGAGGAACTGTCTTCTGATGAAGATGAGGAAGTGGTAGATAAATGCTTAATGGCATTCACAGAAGAAGTGACTGAAGCTGAGAAATCTGCTTCTCAGTTCGAGAAGGATCTGAAGGAAGCTGAGAGACTGAGTTGAAACTCAGACTGGAACAAGTCAAAACTTTATAAGGTACACAATTTTGACACTTATACAAATGAACAAAAACTTCAAATGTTTGAGTATATTTTTGTTGACTTGACCACCACTTTAGAAGAACAATCTGAATTCAAAAAAAAAAATCAAAGATCTTGAAAATAATTTGAAAATTAAAGATGATAAAATAATCGAACTAGAAAGTTATAAAGTTCTTTTAAATGCTCAGACTGAAGCTTATAGTGATCTTGCAAAAGAAAACCATAAACTTAGAGAAGAAACTGAACACTATAAAAGAATTTGTAAATCATGGTGCATATCATCCTTAAAAAATGAAGATTGTTTGAGCAGACAGGTACCCAAACAAGTTCAAGCTGTGTTGGGTGAGGGATTCAGTCTGAAGAAGCATATGACTGAAGAAGAAGAAGAAGCTGAAGAGGCTGAAAGAGAAAAAATTGTTTTCAAACCAGAAATTCTTCCAAATACTTTCACTTATATGAAAGGAGAAAAAATAATGATGTCAAATGCTTTTGTCAAACCTGTAATTTCCCAAGTTTTTAATAAAAGTGATTCTTCATCTTCTTCTCAATCTGAATGTGTTAATTTATCTGAAACTGATAAAAATGTGCATACTGAAAAAGATTCTGTGCATCTAACCAATAGATTGCCCAAGGTTGTGAGTAAACCTAAGAATCAACACCCAGTCAGTTCCAAAAGTCATGAAACCAAAACCATTGATAAACTGGGGAACCAATTGTTGGAACTGACTAACATAGTAAAAACTCTAGTCAGGAACAAATCACCTAATCACATCAGGCCCAAGACTCCTCCTAAGAGAATTTGCTACAATTGTGGTGAAAAAGGACATGAAGTTGTGTTTTGTAAACAACTGACTCAGTCTAGACCACAGAAAAACATCTATCAAAAGTCAGTCTCACCAAAACATTGGTCAGCTCCACATAAGTCAGTTTCACCAAATGCTAGGTCAGTTTCATCAAAGTCAGTCTCACCTCAAAAGCAAAGAAACACTTCTAAATCAAAGACAACGTCTGTAAAACCAATCAAGACTAAGTCAGTTTCATCTCGAGTCAGTCTCAAAGATACTCCATGTAAATACTGTGGTGTCATAGGTCATTATTCTGTTAACTGCATGAAGGAAATAAATAAATGGAACTATTCCAGCTCCAAAACGGACTGCAAGACTGAACCTGAACTTAAACCTACTTCAGTTCATGGATCCACTCTAAAGTGGGTGCCCAAAAGGAACTAATATCTTCTATTTCATGTGCAGGACTCTACAAAATGGTATCTAGATAGTGGAGCTTCAAGGCACATGACTGTAATGAAGTCTTTTTTACAAGACTACAAAGAAGAAGATGGGCCTCAAGTGAGATATGGTGACAACGGGGTATCAATGACGTGGGGATATGGAAAGATACATGCTGGAGCTGTCACTTTCAACCGAGTTGCATATGTGGAAGGCTTACAACATAACTTACTAAGTGTGAGTCAAATTACTAATGAAGATCATGAAGTCAGATTCAGAAAACAAGCTGGTATAATCTACAGTGCCAAGGGAAAACCATTACTACTTGCCAAAAGAGAAAGAGATGTATTTTGTCTGGATCTGAGTACGGCCAATGATGAAGCTGAGACATGTTTGTTCACAGAAACAAAAGAAGAACTTAATTGGTTATGGCATCGAAGGTTATCTCATCTAAACTTCAAAAATATAAATGCCTTGTCAAAAAGTAAATTGGTTAGAGGTCTTCCTGAACTGACCTATACCAAAGACAAAGTTTGCTCAGCTTGTATGCTTGGAAAGCAAACAAAGACCCAATTCCCATCCAAAATGTTGCATTCAATTGATGAACATTTATTTATGCTACATATGGATTTGTTTGGTCTAATTGGAATTGAGAGTCAAGGAGGAAAGAAATACACCCTTGTAATTGTTGATGAATTTACTAGATTTACTTGGGTTATCTTCTTAAGGGCTAAAAGTGATGCAGCTGAAGAGATCATCAGTCTGATCAAAAGAGAACAGCGACAGAAAAACACTCTTGTTCGTCAGATGAGAAGTGACCATGGAACTGAGTTCAAAAACTCAGTCTTAATAGAATTTTGTGATCAATTAGGCATAGTTCAAAACTTTGCCTCAGTTCGTACTCCTCAACAAAATGGAGTTGCAGAGAGAAGAAACAGAACTCTAATTGAAGCTGCCAGAACAATGTTGTGCTATGGAAACATGAAGATAAAATTCTGGGCTGAAGCTGTGAACACTGCGTGTTTCACACATAATAGATCCATCATCGTGAAGAGACATGGAAAAACAGCTTATGAATTATACCACAACAAGGTCCCTTCCATTCATTATTTCCATATCTTTGGAAGTAGATGTTATATTCTAAATCAACGAGACCTATTGTGTAAAATGTCTCCTAAAGCTGATGAAGGACTGTTCGTTGGCTACTCAAGTATCGCCAAATCATTCAGAGTCTACAATGAAAGAAGAAAGGTGGTAGAAGAAAGCATTAATGTCACTTTTGATGACACTACTCAGTCTGACAAAGATGAATCATCATCACAAACTGACATAGTCACTATCAATCAACTTTGTGATGAATTACTTGTAACCACATTTGAAGCTGACTCTCAGGTTGAAGATCAGAATGCTGCAACTAATCATCAAAATCAAGAATCTGAAAGTGAACCTGATGAAGCACCTGTTCAGAATGTCCCTGCGATTGAAAATACCGAGTCAAATGAAACTGATGAAACTCAGTCTGACACCCCTCAATCTGACCAAACTCAGCTTCAAAATACTCAGACTGATGATACTCTGACTCAAGCAGATGAAATTTCTCAAAATGCAACAGGCAACATCAAGACTGTCAAGGGACATCCTATCTCGTCAGTTATTGGTTCATTAACTGAAGGTGTTAAAACGAGAAGGAAGACTGCCACAACCAATTTTTGTTTCTATACAAATTTCTTGAGTCTGATGGAACCAAAGAAGGTTGAAGAAGCGTTATTAGATGAAGACTGGGTTGATGGTATGCAAGAGGAGCTTGGAGAATTCATAAGAAACAATGTATGGACAAAGGTCCCACGTCCCCTGTTTAAGACCATTATTGGACTTAAATGGATCTTTCGAAATAAATGTGACAAAGATGGGGTGGTAATCAGGAATAAAGCTCGACTAGTTGCTCAAGGTTACAAACAGGAAGAAGGCATTGATTACGATGAAACATTT
The DNA here is from genome assembly GCA_910822075.1 of Senecio squalidus. Lineage (NCBI taxonomy): Eukaryota > Viridiplantae > Streptophyta > Magnoliopsida > Asterales > Asteraceae > Senecio > Senecio squalidus. The sequence goes on from CAJVGC010000001.1 coordinate 19,149,290, forward strand.
GCTCCAGTGACCAGAATAGAAGCAATTCGCCTGTTATTAGCATATGCAGCTTTTAAAGATTTCTTGGTGTACCAAATGGATGTGAAGAGTGCATTTCTGAATGGTGATTTGCAGGAGGAAGTCTATGTCAAGCAACCTCCAGGTTTTGTTGATCCTAACTTTCCTGATCATGTTTTTAAATTAAACAAAGCCTTATATGGTCTCAAACAAGCTCCTAGAGCTTGGTATGATACTCTGTCTGACTTTCTTCTTAAAAACAATTTTAAAAGAGGATCAATTGATAAAATACTGTTTATCAAAAAGGAAAATGGTCATGTGATTTTGGTACAAATATATGTTGATGACATTATATTTGGATCCACAAATGAAAAGTTGTGTACTTGGTTTTCAAAACTCATGTGTAGTGAATATAGAATGAGTATGATGGGAGAACTTACTTTCTTTCTTGGCTTACAAGTCGAACAAAAGAAGGATGGAATTTTCATAAATCAAAGTAAATATGTTCATGATTTAGTAAAGAAATTTGGTTTTGAAACATGTTCTGACATGAAAACACCAATGAGTACTTCTGATAAGTTGCATAAAGACTCATCTGGCAAGTCAGTTTGTCAAGCTACTTACAGAGGTCTGATTGGATCTTTGCTTTATTTAACTGCTAGTAGACCTGCTATAATGTTTTCTACATGTCTATGTGCACGTTATCAAGCTGACCCCAAAGAATCCCATCTTAAAGCTGTCAAAAAAGAATTTTCAGATATCTTAAGGGTACACCAAATCTTGGTTTATGGTACCCTAAAGATTCTGGCTTTGAGTTAATTGGCTACACAGATGCAGATTATGCAGGATGTAGATTGGACAGGAAAAGCACATCAGGAGGATGTCAGCTTCTGGGAGGAAAGCTAGTCAGCTGGTCAAGTAAAAAGCAAAATTCAGTGGCGACTTCCACAGCTGAAGCTGAGTACGTGGCTGCAGGGAGCTGTTGTGCTCAACTACTATGGATGCAACACCAATTGGCTGATCTAGAAATCAAGATTCAAAACACTCCAATCATGTGTGACAACAAGAGTGCCATTCAAATCACTGAGAATCCAGTTTTCCACTCCAGGACCAAACACATTGAAATAAGACATCATTTCATTCGAGACTGTGTGGAGAAAGGAAAGGTCAGATTGGAGTTTGTAGCCACCAATGATCAATTGGCAGACATATTCACGAAACCTCTGAGTGAGGACAGGTTTTTCTATTTGTTAGGAGAACTGGGAATGTTAAATCCTTAATCTGTCAAAATCATAACTCTCAAGATGACCTCTGTGTCAGCTTGTGCATTTTCAGGCTGACTCATTAGTCAGCTCCAGATCCATCAGTCTGCCTACAAACTCAGACTGGGTGTAATTTTTGTAAATATCTTTTACCTCTCTTTTATGTTAATTTTTTTTCTTTTAGCCTATAGAGTTTTTTTTTTAATTTTTATTTTAGTTTGAGTCGTTTGTAAAAATAATTTTTTTTTTCAGGGTCATAAGTGTCATTAGTTTTAAATTACATGGACTAAATAGATAGTTTCCTAACTTAGTTACTTAAATTTCGCTCCTTCAGTTTATATTCAACTCAATTTCAAATCTTACCCTAATTGTTATCTTTTCTAACTCTTCTGCTCTAATTCTTATCAATGGCGAATGCAAATATGGTTCAACATGTTACAGCTCGTATGATTCCAGGTGTGCAGATTTTCAAAACAGGGTACAAATCAAGGACAACAACAGGGTGGCAACTGCTGATATTCCCGCCAATCGCCAAAACATGGGATTTGAGCAACTGATTCAATACATGAAGGCGCATCCCATCTATGGAGCCTTCTTTTGTGAAACCATAATGTATCCACCGGTACTGTGTGAATGGTGGTATACTTGCACCGCAAACGATGAAAAGACCGCCATCACTGGCACGAATAATGATGGGAGACATACGATCACCATCACTGAAGAGACCATTCGTGCAGCTTTACTGCTTCCTACGCTTAGTGAAGCAGGTGAAGGAGGTTTTCAGGTCAGACGGACCAAGCAGCAAGCTCGAGCTGAGGCTTTCCCTCTAATTGGTCAGCCTGAAATTCAAGGGGTTATTCAATACAAATTTTTTACTGGCAAATGGAAATTCTTATTTTCCATGATCACGAGGTGTTTGGGGGGTAAATCGGGCAGTTTGGATCAGATGAATGAATTTGAAACCCATCTGTTTCATTCCATGGTCACGGGTCGAAGAATCTCCTTCTCACAACTCTATTTCGATAAGATTCTCTCCCTTGCCCTGAAATCAAAACGACCGAATGATGTTCCATTCATTCGTGTCCTTTCACTCAGCTTTGAGGAAGCCATGGGAAAAGAAATATATGATCAGCTTGAACAAACCTTTTATGCATGTGATCTCCCCAGGCTGACTCCAAAAATCTTTACTTACATCCACATTACTGAGGATGAGGCAGGGTTAACCCCCGTTATGCTTTAGTGGATTGAAAATCCATTTATAGATCATGAACTCACTGAGTCTGACTCTTCAGACTCAGAGGTTCAATCTGACAGAATTGACGGGGAAATTGAGGGAAATATCCCTGCAGCAGATGCTGAGGTAGAGATGGGTGGGGTAGGGCAAGATGAGGCTGACTCAGGTATGCAATTCAATCTTTCACCTCCTCAGTCTGAGAGTATCCCCCCTCAGTCTGAGCAGTCCACTCCCAAACTTGATGTCTTAGCAAATCAAGCGACCACTCTTTCGAACTCACCAAGTTCGTTTGAAAAAGCACTCACATCAAGCCCCACCATAAATCGAGCACTAATGGACTCACTTTTCCATGAGGCTGAGAGTTCTGAACTCCCCTCCAGTGCTGTAGATCAATTCGCTTTTCCTGTGCTAGAGCATGAGGTGAATCTGACTATCCAGACTACCCAAAGCCAATCTAGCGTAGTCAACTTGGAGTCACACGTTTCTGCTGCCACACTGACACATGTGGTAAGCATTGAAGAAGATATTCCACTCCTTAATATCCCTGTACTTAGTATGAGACCACCCCCCTTCAGTTTCAAAGCCAGTTTCAAAGGCTATTTTCACTAGCTCTGTGCTAGTTCACGAAAAGGTACCATCAACTCTCTCACACTCTTATGCACAAGTCGTCAATGCCTCACTTCCCAAACTGAGTGAGGTACAGACTTCCTTTTCTATGGCTAAGGATCATTATCCTAAACAACAGGGAGGGAGTGAAGCTGTACCACCTGTTTCACATCCTACTGTTACAATTCTCCCTCAGTCTGAGGTTGCTTTGACTGTCCCTGTGCTGTTACAAGGCATTAAGGACATGTCAACTCAGTTTGATGTCAAGTTGAGTGCAATGCAGACTGAGTTACAAGCATTGAAATGTCATAATACTGAGGAGATGAAGGAGTTGAAGGGAATGGTGCTGAAGCTGACTTCTGAGATCAGTATGCCGAGAAAGGGGAAACAAGTTGCAGAGGGTACACAAGGGGATGCTCAGACTCAGGGGGAGAAAACAGTTATACCAACTGATGAGTCTGACCTTCCCCAGCAAAATTTGAAAAGAAAGAGGGATGAAGGGGAGAAGAAGTACTACAAGACCACAAGGTTCAATTTGAAAACTGGTCAGTCTGAAGTATTTTATGAGACTGACTACAGTGACCTATCAAGCAGTGAGTCTGAGAAAGAGGATAAGAAGGGAAAAGGGAAAGTTGGAGCTGACAGTGATACTGACCAACAAACTGATGAAGAGATTGAGATGGAAGAGCCCCCAAATGTACAGTCTGAGATAGAAATTGAAATACAGAAAAGAAGAGATGAAGCTGAGAGACTGGCTAAGCTTCAGAGGTATGCTCACAATTCTGGAATGACTGTTGAACATTACAAAGAGTATGTCAAAGGGCTGTATATGGAGAAATTTGATGAAAATCCACAAGATCAATCAATGAAAGCAGCTGAAGATCTTGAAGCTGAGATGAAGAAAGAAGAAGATTTGGCTGTTGAAGAAGAACAGATGAGGGTAGAAGCTGACATATTAATGGCCAAACAGGTGCTTAGAGAAGAAGTCAGACTTGACTTTATTGAGACAAATTTTACACTGAGGAAGCATAAGAATAAAATTCAAAACTTGGAGTGTGTAGATACTGGAGGATCTGACCTCATGGTAGTCTGTTATATTAAAGAGGGATCCTTTAGGGTTGGAGTACACAGACTACACACATTGGGGTTAGAGGAATGGAAGAGATTGCCAGTCTGAGCTCAGGAATAACTAATGTTGCTCACAAAATGGATGTAAAAAGAGAAGCTGTATCGAATGTCAATGTAGCTCATGTGTTGAAGCTAATATCTGATGAGGATTATAGGGCATTTTGTACTATCCAGAGAGTGAGAGCTGGAGCAAAATCTCTTGGTCTGGAAACAAGTTACATGCATCCTGTTCCTAAAGATGTCACATTTCAAGACAAGATGTATGTTAAGACTGAAAATCATGAGGGCTTGTGTTATGTAGATTGTGGGGGAGAGGAATGCTTCCAAGCCAAAGACAGACTGAATATGGCTTCCATCTACCATTGCATTGCTCTGCTTAACGAATGTGAGTCTGATCAATCCCTCCCCTTCCGAATGAAGCTGATTAGTTGGTTATTTAATAACCTTAGAAGAATTGAAGAGTTGGGGACTTTGATGGACAAGGTGGATCTGATCAAGAAGGAGTATCAAATGCTATTCCATAAATCCGAAGCTGAAATGGAAAAACTGCTTGCTTGGAAAACAGAGAGGCTAAAATGGGCAAAAGAAGTGAACAAGCCTACGCCATGGGAGATGCCTTTGAAGAAGAAAAGATCTGTCAAGAAGAGGAAGTAATGTGTATTATGTGTCCTTTTGTTCACAAACAATTTTTTTTGTAAACAGTTTTAGTTTGTGTTTATTTTTGATGCATAATTTGTAAAAGACTTTAATTTAAACAGATAGGGGGAGATTGTTGGGAAAATCAACGATTTAACCCAAGTTAATAAATCTGTTTATTAAAGTCTTAGTCGTTGAGTCTGAGTGACCTTGAGTCTGAGTGACTCTGAGTCTGAGTGACTAGGATAAACTAAGGCATTGTGGAGCTGACTAGTCAGCTCCATAATGAAAAACGTAAGGCGTAACTTTAGGTAATTCTGTTAGATAAAATCATCTATCTTTGTAGAAGATTTTCTAAGATTTATCCTTATCAAGCTCACTATTATTAAGTATAAATAGTGAGCTTGAACATTGAAAAGCTTTGCACCTTTCTACGAAATATAACTGTGTGTTATAATCATTCTTTGTTATTATAAATTCCGCTATAATAATCTAAGAAACTGAGTAATCAATCGATTCATAATAATTAACGTCTAAATACTTATTTGTGATTGATTAGCTAGTGTTTGAGATCTTATTGAGACCTAACAAAAACTTCCAATGACTTCTACAGCTGCACGTATGCCATTGCCCACGTTCAAGTATAGAGATCCATTCTTCAGCTTCTTCTTTGCTCTAAATCCCTGTAAGGAATTACAAATATGAGTACCACAACCAGTGTCATATACCCAAGTGTTTGTTTTAGAGAAAGAATATAATTCTATAGTGAAGATACCTAAAGGTCCGACGTTTTCGACTCGCTTCTTATCTTGAGCTAGGTAGTTAGGACAGTTCCTCTTCCAATGTCCCACCAAACCACATTGGTGACATCCATCATCCTTAGCAGGATGCTCCTTTTTACTTGGAGGGTTGCGCTTAGGTTTGGAAGCATAACCTGGAGGGTTGCCCTTAGCTTGTGGTTGTCTTTTCTTCTTATGAACCTTACCACCACTGATTGCCAGAAGCTGGTTGGTAGCCGATTTCTTAGGACTACTCTTTTCAAACTCTACGAGCATCGCATGAAGTTCATTGAGAGTCTTAGCCATACCATTCATATTGTAATTTCGTATGAATTCATCAAAACCTGATGTAACGGAATTTAGAACAATACTAACCGCAATAGGTTCATGGTAGGGGTAATTCATCATTTCCAGTCGATCAAAGTAGCTTTTCATGTTGAGAACGTGAGTCCCAACTGGCGTTCCATAAACATGTTTACACTGATGTAATTCTCGAATCAAGTATTTCAGTTCAAGACAGGCTTGTTTCTCATACAAAGTGCGAAGCTCATTGATAATTTGATCAGGACATTTTAATTCAAACTTCTTTTAAAGTCTAGGGGTCATACTCCAGAGCATCAAGCATGCAACTTCATTATGACGTGCGTGAACGACATCATAAATAGCCCATGCTTCAACACCATTAAGATCAGTTGGCTCAGGAATCATCGGTGTAGTAAGGATTGGTAATCGCTTCATCACTCGGAGAACAATTCTCGGTTGGCGAAACCAATCGTTAAAATTAGGTCTAGTAAGTTTTTCGCTTTTGAACATTGTTTTGATTTCTGACATAATCGCGTTAGATTCAGTATTTTCTGCCATTTCTACAAAACAGAAAGAAAGTTCAATTTAGTACTTTCGATAAATAAATTCTTAAGAAAATTCAAAAACCCACGGTTTAATTTTCATTAAGACTAGGATCCAAATGACATAACCACCTGTTCCATCAGTTGATCTGCTAGAAACAAATGTTACTCAAATGGTAAGTGACGCTCAATAATTGCATTTACCGATGCAATTCGTAGAAATGAGACCTAATGTCAATTACCGGTCAAGCATCGATATGGTGATCATGGCATTAATCATGTTTCGTCGCATCTTATTGCTTCGTCGTTAAGGTCTCACCGCTTAACTCGATTTAAGTCGTCCAACTGAAGACTGCAGATAGTCCACCACCGTCTCACGATGAGTGGTAATTCACCTTGGAAACTCTTTACCTACGTCTCACGTAGAAGTAACGAGCAAGTACAAGTTGTCTTGCCACACATGGATGGCAATTAACTTAATTCCATGGGTGACAAAATATTTTATGTACGAAGAAGCATGCATACAACTTCGTAACATAATTTGTATTTTTAAAATTAAAACTATTCGGCACTTTTATAATAATTTTACGTTCGGTAAGATGTCTAATTCCTATACACCACGTGTATTAATTAAATGTAAAATCGTTATTATAAAACCCTTTCGGTAGCTCTATTCGAATACGACCAGGTGAGGGTGGTCAGCGCGAAGGATATTAAAAACGGACCTCATTAAGGGTTAAATACACCCAACCGTTCTTTCCTAGACATTGCTCCTTATAGGTGAGCCTGGTTGAGAATTATACAAATAAGGATTTACAATTAATTATGAATTAGAGATAACACTTTTATTTAAAATTATTCAATTTTAAACTATTTTATAAAATTACACGTTCCGTCGATGGAGCATATTACGGTATATTTTACCCAACCAAATGCATTTTAGAACGTATAATTACAAAATAATTTAAAACCAAGTTTCATAATTCTTTAGTCAATATTATTTTATTTTTCCAAAACAACAATTGTCAATTTACATTAAACAATAATATTTAGAACTAAAATAATTAACTACGCAACAAAGTGGGTGTGCCCTATATAGCAAAAAGGTCTCTCTAGGTCATTATATATATATATATATATATATATATATATATATATATATATATGTATATATATAGTAAAGGGATCACGTACGAATGATATAAAAGGTACGAACGGTACGAACAAATGTCAACCACCCAAAACTACGCTCCCTAAATTATCAATTAAACTTTCATTCTCTCTCTCTTCATAATCCTAAAATTCAAAACCCAGTTCATATTTATCTTAAAATTAGATCTAAACTATCTTTGAAATGTAAATCCAAAATCAAATTCAAGACCCATGAAATTTAATACACAAATTGAAATCGTCCACTTTCAAATAAAAAAGAAGAAGTAGACTACTCATATGTGTACTGCGTGTAAATGAAGAAAAGAAAAAAGAAAAAATCAAGGGTTTCTGAAGAAATTTTTTTTTACAGAGCATTCGAATAGAGAAGATGAACTAGATGCATTTTATTAGGTGCATTTTTTCAATTTTCATTATTTGATATAATTTCGTATGTTTGAACACTTTTTTGTGTTTTTCGGGAGAGAAGTACATGGAAAATGTTATATATCTAAACAATTTGAGGTTTGGTTAGATGCATTTTCTAAAATGGTAGGTGCATTTTCAATATTTGTGTTGTTTTTACTTATTTTATGCACTCATGTATCTTCTGCATTGCTATTTCATCTTCTTTACGTTTGTTCTTTTGGAGATAAATACATCTTTTCGTTTAAATATTGTTTTAGTATATTCATTGCATCTACTTTTAAAAAAAATGCATCTAGTTTTTGCTGAATGTTGTTCAGGGATATAAAAAAATAATATTTTTGAAAATACATCTAGTGCTTGAATTACATCTAACACTTAAATTACATCTAGTTATAGAAAAATGCATCTAATAGGTAAAATGCATCTACTTTTAATAAAACGAGACTAGTATCAAATTAAAGAGGATGAAAAACTGGATTTATTGGTATAAGTACTTTGATAAAATAGCTAATAATGCACGAGATAAGAAAAAGTAAAAGGAACACAGGTAAAAATAATTTAAAAAAAAAATTGTTAGATAATGACGCGTGTGGAATAGAGGACACGGAGGAAAAATCTAACGGCCATGAATTATTCTTAGCGTTTTGTATTTTATGCATGGTTTGTAGGGGAACCTTACCCTATATATATATATATATATATATATATATATATATATATATATATATATATATATATATATATATATATATATATATATATATATATTAAATAACTCCCGTTTCGCTTGGAAATGGACCACATACATCCGTTCAAATGAGCAATTATGGATTGCGTAAGTTATTTAATACATATATAATTCAATTATCAAATAATTCCCGCAAATAACCTTTTTAAGTCTATTTATATAAAGTGTCGCACATATTCAATTATCTCGTGTAATAATATGTTTAACCAATTTCAATTAACAAATATCTAATATCGTAATCATATTCGTAAAAGTATGCATGTAGTTCTACGCTTATGATTATTGCTTAATGAAATTACAAAGGTAAATAAAACATCAAATATTGTATTTTAGGTTTAGCATCTAATTAACATTAAATTCTAAGAAAAAAACGTTTTTTCTATTTTTAATAAAACATCCTGCTGCGGCGCAGTAGGATACACTGTGTCGCAATCGGGCTCCATATCAAAATCTATTTTTCTTCTTTTGGTCGAACCAAATAACCAAACCCCCCAAAATTTTGATGTTTTACAATACTAGTTAACTCGTATAATGGTCTGGCTGATAGCACTATATGTATATATCTAATCAGATTGTCAAATAACATGCAGCTGAAGCAAGTTAGAATCAAACACATAAACGATATTAACTAACTAAATAATTATACCTTTGTTGTTGATTTACCTCGTTTAGGATTTATAGTGAAATCCTTGTACAAGCTTCTACACGAAACCTTCTTTAGCAACAGACTTGTATGCTATTACACATTTATGTTTCCTACAACTCTTGTCTAGCTCCACGTACCTTGAATGCTTAAACCAAATACTCGAAACTCACCTCAAAGGTATTCGTGAACCCTTGTATTCGAACCAAACTAACTGAAACCCACTTTGGGTTGTATGGCCGATCGATAGCCAAGGGAGAGTAGGAAATCGATTTGAGGTGATCCCCTAAATCGATTATGGTGTAGGAAAAATAAGGAACTTGGTGTTCCCTATATAGCTAAGCAATGTCTTGGAGAATAAGTTGTATTGTAATTAGAAAACAACCATAGTTACATAATACATCCTTCTATTTATTAATTATTACAATTAACCATTAATTAATAATTAATTTTTAATAAACGTATAATCGTGTGTAAATGTCAATATATGTAACCATGTATGCTCACATATTTATAGACACACAATTTATTTGACGTGTTTAAATACTAACAAAAAGTTGCACTTATAGATAAACAAATATGGTGAAAATAATTACTTGCTTATAGTTAGATATGAAAAGAAGAAAAAAATTTCTCACGTTTGGTCGTCCTGGATTTGCATCGTAACTAAAATCCAGTAATGGTGAAAAGGACGGTCACATTTGACACTGTAGTAATTAGCAAAAACATAAATTGGTTAGGTGCTTAAAATTAGACGTTAGGCTCAAACTCAAAATGTCAGTTTATGTCTATTATACTTTATTGAGAAAATCACGAAATTGATCATGTAGAACATAAAAATTTCGAAAATAATCATCAAATTTGCGACAATTTTGTCTTTTATCTTTAGCGCGAGAACGAGATTTTTTAAAATGAGTGATGTATATTAAGCCACGTCATTGCGCGAGAACGGGATTGCCATGTCGCGAGAACGGGTATTAATAGGCGCGGAGACGTGCCTTAATATACATCACCCATTTTAAAAAATCCCGTTCTCGCGCTAAAGATAAAAGACAAAATTGTCTCGAATTTGACGATTATTTTCGAAATTTTTATGTTCCACATGATCAATTTCGTGATTTTCTCTGCTTTTTATTAGGATTTTTAGTATATATCCTATATATATTTAACAATAATAATAATAATAATAATAATAATAATAATAATAATAATAATACTTATTAGGTTTTTTGTTAAAATATTTTATTAATTTTATATATCATATTTGTTCTGTTTCTTCGATAGGAAAAATGTTTATTAGTTTAGACTTTGTTTTTAAAAGAAAAATTTATAAAATGTTTAAGTTTACAGAAATATCAATGAAAAACGAAAACCTTTTTAAAGTTTAGGAAACGATAGCATTAATTACTGTATTAATTACATGTAGTTTGAGTCAAATGTCTCTATGTTTTATCTGAGTTATGAAAACTTTGTTACAATAGTCACCTTTTTGAAAAAAAAAAACAGTTTGACAATCAACCCACATATAGGTTGTCATCCCATCAAATTTTTACAACTATGGTTGTTGCTTGGTTTTGCTAACTTGACGGCGTCAACCATTCACAACCATAGTTATCATGTCCGTGCTCTTACGAATATGAGAAATTTGCAATTTATATACTAAAGAACAAAAACTTTGGTTTAAATAAATTCTAAGTAAAAAAATATATACTTCGGTTCTCAAAAGTTAATAAGTTCAAATCACCTATGTATCACCTCATTAAATTAAAAGTTGGAGATCTAGATCCCAATAATGATGAATATGATGTAAGTTCAACTTTCATTTTTAGTTATTTATTTTATGAATTTTGTCTCAGTTTCACGTTTCCCTCATTGATTACTTCAAGCAATGATTGTTAAACCATCAAGACGACCTAACTAAACAAATCAGTCAGTTTAGTTAGTTTTGATCCGTGTTAGAAAAAGTTTCAAATGCAATTCATCTAAATTGATAGCTTGGTGGGGGTTACGGAGCACATTTTCCGTTAAGGTATTTTTAAATATTTCATGTTTGTTTCAAAAAAATTAATAAAATATGTTCGAGTCCAAATCCAGTTTCATACTTAACACGAGTACAGTAAAGCCCAAACATGGGTAAAATACATGCCAAGTCTCCAGCGAGAACAATATAGGATGAAAGAATATCGGCGACCCTTTGTGTGCATACTTGAACAAAGACATCAAATAAAACTTTAGTAAATGGTCGCAGACCATAAGGCCACATCATAAATCTTGAAAGACATTATTAGCCTCCGTGACTGTTTATGTATACATATAACACTTGGTTCGGAGGGAGTCATCGACATCTATGATTATACGCACAACACTTGAGAGAAAACAATGACACTACTTGGATGGCACCACATGACTTTAAGCTCAAAATCTCAGATAGAATGACACTACTTGGACAACTTAAATGCCTTTGAGTTGTGACAGACTCATATATATATATATATATATATATATATATATATATATATATATATATATATATATATATATATATATATATATAGTAATTGGATCGGGTAAGAACGGCCCCAACTATACGAACGGTAGGAACGATTCTCAGACGTTAATCCCCCGTGCATATCATCTTCTTCAAATCCTTTCTATTCCGGCGCTACAGGTAATTTTTTTACACCATCTCCCCCGATTTTTCACCTTTATAAACCCTAACTCGTCATTTTCTCGATTTTTCCAAATTTTAAACCTGTTAAACCCTAATTCGGTACAAATTCTGTCATTTCTTTTTTACAACGAATCTTGATTATTACCAATTTTGAATCTTTTTGTTTATTTTCATCAATTATATCTTCTTAATGCCATTTTATATTATCAATTTGATTCATTTTATGATTATTGATTTTAAATCATCTTATAAACTTACTAATTTTTGCTTGGGCTTGGTAAAGTAATCTTTAAGAGGAAGTATGTTAGTATATACCAAAACACACATAAATTCGATCCACTGTGTAAGTTTCACAAATGATGTAGATGCATATTTGAATATAGTAGTGTAGATTCAGTTTTTGGTTTTATAGATTTATTTTTTGAACTTTTTTTAATGAATGAAGATGCAAATTGAATATTATATTGTAGATTCAGTTTGGCATAAGATGTATTTTTAGAACATAATGATGTAGATGCAAATTTGAATATAGTAGTGTAGATTCAGTTTTTTTAATGATGTAGATGCAAATTTGAATATAGTAGTGTAGATTCAGTTTTTTTAATGATGTAGATGCAAATTTGAATATAGTAGTGTAGATTCAGTTTTTTTAATGATGTAGATGCAAATTTGAATATAGTAGTGTAGATTCAGTTTTTTTTAATGATGTAGATGCAAATTTGAATATAGTAGTGTATTTTCAGCTTTGCATATAGATGCAAATTGAAAATAGTAATGTAGATTCACTTTTCTGGATGAATAACATTGTATGAAGTGATTATTTGTGGTAAACTGATTTAAACGTAAGAAGCTTATTCAATTTTGCAATTTTGTTGTATGGTGTAGCAATGGGATTAAGTGTTTTTGTTGTTGTTTACCATTTGATAGATATATGAAAACAAACAAGCTTTTTTTGTCGAAATAAGGCCCATTATGTTATTTACTTTTTGGAATTGTTTGTCAAAGACCCAAGTCATGGTTTAAGGCAGGAGGTATTGGACCATTGTTGTTTGGTAATTGAGGAGTCTTTAAATTTTGTGTTATCGACGTTGTCGTGTTCTTGACAATTCTATTGCTCCTTTTAGAGATTCGAGTTGTATTGAATGGTACATTTGAGGAGGTTATGGATTATGCGATATCGCTAGGGGCATCCATAAACTATGTTGAAGTTCCAAGTTGTGTTATTTCAGGTAATTTCTTTTTAAAAGTACAGATGAAGGATTATTTTTTTAGATATTGCTATGAATTTTTGTTTATGTTTGTTGACAAAGATTTAATCTGTTGTGTTCCATCACAGAAATGAGTACTTGGTCAGAGATACATACTTTTTGCGACGAAATATGGATATACAGGGCTGGGTTTCTGTTAGCTTAATAGCCGGCTTCAAAAAAGTAAGTATTTCAAGAATAATTTAATCGAAGCATTCACTTAAGCTGATACTTTTCTTCTATATTAATATGTATGTTTTTAGTATTTTTACTAAAAATACTAAAAATACCTTGTTGCTTTTTGTTTTTTAGACAAATCGTTTTTATGCAGTGTGTGGCCGTGCTCGTCAAGGCAAAAGATTTTTTTGGTAATGGTATATGTATGTCATATCGTGTACATTTTTATTCCCATTTTTTACGACAAATCGGTTTTTATGCAGTCTGTGACTGTTCTCATCAAGGCAAAAGGTATTTTTCGTAATGGTATATGCACCTAGTCTGTGAAAGGGGATTTAATTAGTCATTTATGTATAATCGAATTAAAAGAAGGGTAAAACAATAGTGTGCTTGAATCCTCAAAAAAAAAAAAAAACAAATACTTTTTTGTTACTGATGATCAATAGGTAAAAGGCACTACTGATCAGTTGTAACAGAGTAACAACTACTGATTGACGAAACGTTCAATGTTTCTTTTGATTAGTCAAAAAGTTTTGTCCCAACGACTTTTCATACTGATCATTTGAAACCTACAAGTCAACTAAGTGACTACTGAAGGAGAGATCTACTGATCAGTATTGGCGAGGTCTCTTACTGATCAGTATGGAGACTTTATACTGATGCAGCTCATGGATGGGAGATACTGATGGTTTATTTAAAAGTAATACTATAATTTTGCACCTAAATAAATGTATTAGCTATAAATCTGCACATACATAAATGATTTTAGATATAATTATGCACCTACATAAATGTATTTAGATATAATTCTGCATCTACATAAATTTGATTAGACATAAAACTGCATCTACTTAAATTGATTTGAGAGGCGCACACATTTACAGAGATTTCATTATTACAGTTGCAGTAAGTATTTAATGCAAAATCTTTTTTAAGTAGAATCAGTTGCAGTAAGTGTTTAATCTACACCTATATAAATCTGTACTTTCCATTTCTTTTTTAGGTAAACAAACATAACAATTTTATTTCCATTTTCAATCATCTTTTCAAGAATGAGTTCTTCATCTTCATCTTCTCAATCTTCTGAATATCAATCATCGGAAAATTCAGCAATATCTTCTCAAGGTTCTTCTAACCAACATTTACCCCCTTATTTACCTAATGTAGATCACCTGAAAAATAGATTAAAAAAATATTTTTTCAAGCCATGTTAGGGCGGATTTTGAGCTTTGGAGTAAACTAGGTGCAGAAAGTAACCGACTTTATGCACTTATAAACGAAAAACAAGCTATAGTTGATGAAATGCGTCAACTGTTGAATGACCCTACGATTGATAACATGAAAATGGTTTTGTTAACGTATTCTGTCAACAATTTAACAAACCATATTCAACAAGATATAGCTAGTTTGAGTGCAATCACCGACCAAGAAGATCGACTTATGAATGCTATAAATGCCAAAAACAATGTTATAGATGATATTTCAGGTCTTTAGTTTTTGGTTTTTATATGTTATGTTTTTTTATGTAGTAACAACATGTTTTGCTGTTTGGTTGTTTTTTGAATGAACTAAAATGCTTGTGTATCTCGTTTTAAAGCACTAAAGATGATCCTTTTATTTTTTGGATATTATTTTTATATTTGTTTTTTCCCGAAGGATGATTGGACTAATTTTTTATAGTGCAATTTGGAACCGTTACAATGTTATTAAAAAAAACCGTACGTAGTTAACCAAAAACAAATTAGTCATTTATCGCGTTATTCAATGCATTTTTTTTCACTTTTAGTTGCAGTTTAACGAAATGATGGTCCAAATAAATATATTATTACAAATGAATATATCTTAGGGTTAATTAGTCATTTATGTATAATCGAATTAAAACAAGGGTAAAACAATAGTGTGCTTGAATCCTCAAAAAAAAAAAAAAAAAAAAAAGTGCTTTTTGTAACTGATGATCAATAGGTTAAGGCGCTACTGATCAGTTGAAACGTTCAATGTTTCTACTGAACAGTCAAAAAGTCTTGTCCCAACTTCTTTTCATACTGATCATTATTACAGTTGCAGTAAGTATTTAATGCAAAATCTTTTTTAAGTAGATTCAGTTTGCAGTAAGTGTTTAATCTGCTCTTATAAAATCTGTACTTTCCATTTCTTTTTTAGGTAAACAAACATAACAATTTTATTTCTATTTTCAAATCATCTTTCAAGAATGAGTTCTTCATCTTCATCTTCTCAATCTTCGGAAAATTAAGCAATATCTACTCAAGGTTCTTCTAACCAACATTTACCCCCTTATTTACCTAATGTAGATCACCTCAAAAATAGATTAAAAAATATTTTTTCAAGCCATGTTAGGGCGGATTTTGAACTTTGGAGTAAACTAGGTGCAGAAAGTAATCGACTTCATGCACTTATAAACGAAAAACAAGCTATAGTGGATGAAATGCGTCAATTGTTGAATGACCGTACGGTTGATAACAGGAAAATGGTTTTGTTAATGTATTCTGTCAACAATTTAACAAACCATATTCAACAAGACATAGCAAGTTTGAGTGCAATCACCGACCAAGAAGATCGACTGAGGAATGCTATAAATGCCAAAAACAATTATGTTATGTTTTTTTATGTAGTAAAAACAATGTTTTGCTGTTTGGTTTGTTTTTTGAATGAACTAAAATGCTTGTGTATCTCGTTTTAAAGCACTAAAGATGATCCCTTTATTTTTTGTATATTATTTGTATATTTGTTTTTTCCCGAAGGATGATTGGACTAATTTTATATAGTGCAATTTGGAACCATTACAATGTTATTAAAAAAACCGTACGTAGTTAACCAAAAACAAATTAGTCATTTATCGAAATGATGGTCCAAATAAATGTTTCTACTGATCAGTCAAAAAGTCTTGTCCCAACGACTTTTCATACTGATCATTTGAAACCTACAAGTCAACTAAGTGACTACTGAAGGTGAGATCTACTGATCAGTATTGGCGAGGTCTCTTACTGATCAGTATGGAGAGTTTATACTGATGCAGCTCATGGATGGGAGATACTGATGGTTGTTTCTACTGATCAGTACGAAATCTACATACTGATATCGGTTCCTACTGATCAATACTTAGAACATAAAGGGGTTTTAATTAGTCATTTATGTATAATCGAATTTAAAAGAAGGGTAAAACAATAGTGTGCTTGAATCCTCAAAAAAAAAAAAAAAAAAAAAAGAAAAAAAAACAAAGTACTTTTTTGTTACTGATGATCAATAGGTAAAAGGCACTACTCATCAGTTGTAACAGAGTAACAACTACTGATTGACGAAACGTTCAATGTTTCTACTGATCAGTCAAAAAGTCTTGTCCCAACGACTTTTCATACTGATCATTTGAAACCTACAAGTCAACTAAGTGACTACTGAAGGAGAGATCTACTGATCAGTATTGGCGAGGTCTCTTACTGATCAGTATGGAGATTTTATACTGATGCAGCTCATGGATGGGAGATACTGATGGTTGCTTCTAATGATCAGTACGAAATCTACATACTGATATAGGTTCCTACTGATCAGTACTTAGAACATAAAGGGGTTTTAGTAGTTTAAAGATTGTTTTTTTACAAATTAGATGCATTTTGAAATATTTTTTTTGAAAATATACATCTATTATATGTTCAAAATATTACCGATACATTATCATCATCTTCGGCTTTCAAAAATAACCTTACAAATCGGAAGAAAAATATTAGTGCCACTTAAACTATAATTAATATTCTAAATAACATTTAAAATAACCTTACAACTTAAGATAATAATCTAGATAATGCAGTACCATGATGATAAATGTTCTATACCATGATGATTATAAGCTTGACACTTTAGCAAGTACATAATCTTTCATTACATTCACCTCACTTGTCAGAATTCTATTAACATACCTATAACAGAGTTTTTCGAGTTGGTCAATCTGCTTCCTACTTATTTCCGTATAAAAACCTGATTTCCACTCTTTGGGGTTGAAAACATTAAATGTCTCCATATGCCTCATCGCGAAAACCCCAACATCAACGACATTATCTTCTGTTCTCCAGTTCATCCCCAATGCCTTAAATTTTGCTACTTTTATAGAGATTGCACTTGGATGCTCGTAAAATGATAAGTAATGATAGAACAATTTTCTCTACATAATAAAACAAGTGTAACTTTTTTACTTAACATTTATAAAACATATTAACAATATATAAGTAACAAAAGATTTAAAATCTTACAAGAAGGTAAATGACGTCATCGTATTTGTCAGTCGAACTATCATCATATTTGTTGTTATCTAGCACAAATGCTTGATTGTTTCTCATATAAAAGCAAATGACATAAAAATGTCCCCCCTACAGATTGGGAAGAACACCTGTTGAAAAAACATGTATTACATTATTTGACTGCTTAAAAAAAATATCAACGTTTTTGTAACCAAATTGCATTTAAGGGTATCTTATATTTACCATTTCAGCTTTTGAAAGGCTTACATCCGTGTGCTTCAAGTATCTGTCAACGTTTTCCTTGAATATCCTGAACTTTTCGTCCATATTTGATTCCTTGTCAATCATTTCTTTATTCTAGTTTTTCAAAATTTCATTTATGTAAGTTTGAATATAAATTTAGAAATATACTAATTAAAATTTAGTATAACTTACCATAATTTCTGTGTTAAAAAATAAACGTAATGGTTTTGCAGGATCTTTGAATTTCTCTTCATAATTCAACACAACAGAAAAAACATCAACCGCGCTAGCATGCACGTTCGATTTTGGTTTCAAACTTTCCAATACAAATTGCGGGATTTGATATCCAACACGTGTTTTAAATATCATGTCACTGCTAGAAAAAAAAATTAACTCATTTATAATTACAATTAATTTTTTTTTTAATAGAACGAAGTAAAACGTACTTTTTTGGGCATTTTCCTGTGAAGATGCATTCTGCTACTTTTAATTCTTGCCCTTTTAACTTTGTGTTGATGAATGAAATTCTTGACTTATATGGATATTTTATACACAAACCTGGGTTTGTAACTCTTTTCGGCCTCACATTCTCTTCGACAGAATCTATTGGCAACTGATTTGGAATGTGTATCACACTAGAAGTATCAGCAAAGAAAACATTTCTTCTCAATTTTGACTTTTGATTATCTTCTTCAATATTTTCGTTTGTCTTTTTTCTTTTAGAACCACTTGTTTCATTTGACAAACCTTTATTGATTTTCGGATTTTCAAATTTTTCTGTCTGGGTCTCACATTGATCTCTGCATTTTTCACAAACTCCCAATTCTTTGTTTACAATGGAACTCAAAATTTGAATATCTTCATCCATTGGAAATCTTGTTTTTGCATTTGTAATCATCGATATCAAATCAGATTTTGTGTTTTGAAACAGACTTAGAACTCTTCTAATTTCAACTGAGCATGTCTTCAAAAATATAAAAATTAATAAATCAGATTATTATTTGTACAGTTTAATTAATTTTATAAACAAAAAAATAAATATAAAAAAAAAGTTTATATACCTCGGAATTATTGCCCATCATCTCAAATTCTTCTTCTAAATTAGAAGATTCAAAAATAACTACTTCCAAACCTAGGAAGAAATGTTATATAAATTAGATGCATTTTTTTTTACGGAGTAGATGCATTTTAAAATATGCATCTAATTCATTAAGATTATAACAAAAATTCATTAAGTTCAAATATGCATCTAATTCATTAATTTGATAAAGAAACTTCTGCCAACAAAATAGACATTACTATTTTCAATATGCATCTAATTTATTAAGTTCAAAAATACATCTATATGCTAATTGCAAGTACACTACTTTTTTCGGTGAAATAACTGTGTCATAGGTTTTGGTTGAAAACTGACACAAAAAGGAGTGTTTGTGCTAACATGTCTAAATTGGCAATAATGAGTTATTCATTTTTATAACTTAATTTTATTAATCTTTTCACCTGATTTATTGTCTTGTATATCTTTTGGTCTAGAATTGTCAGCCTCGTAATTCATCTTCCCTGAAACGTCTTCAAACTTATTTTGACCATTTCCTTCCTCATTCTCATTTGCAGAATTAAGATATTCTGTTAAAAGTAAAACAAAAGGGGGAATTATTTGTATGTATGTTATTAAGATCTATTTTAAATAATTTGTTACCTTTTGGTTCATTCTCGAGTAATATATCAGAAACATCTGTTGTTCTTGTTTGGTTATCTTCATCTTCTTCTAATATGCATAAAACGGGAATAATGAGTTTTATAAACGTAAAAGTCAACTGAAAGAAATGTTATACATTAAAACACATAAAAGATATATATTTCCAAAACCATATTTTTGGAAATAATGAGTTATTCATTTTAATAAATTAATTTTATTCATTTTTTTCACCTGATATATTGCCTTCACTTCTATTATCAGATTCGACATTCTTATTCCCTGAATCATCTTCATTCTCATTCTCAGGATTAAAAGAAGTTGTTGTCCTTGTTTCGTTATCTTCATCTTCTTCTAATATCTCCAATTCGCAACCGTTTTGAATAACTTTCATTTCAAGTTTTCTCAACACAGGAACTTTCCAATGAAGCATAGCTGGCATTCTTGTCATTGATTTATGTCGTGTGATCTTCACATAATGAATATACCACAACTATCAAAAGTTACAGGACATAAATCAGAGAATATTATTTTTGAAAATAATAATTTATGTTTTATATGATTCAAATATAACTATAAAAGAAATAAAACATACCGTTAAAAACAGATGTGGCCCGGTATACCAGCTTGTTTCATCATCTCTTTTCCACCCGATTTTGCTTTTCCGCAGACAGTCAATTAGATAACCACACCAGTCCATATTTTTGATATTTTTTAAACTCGATATACATGGAAGGAACTTTTGGTTAACTGTTCCATTTTTAATACCCTCCACCATTATTGTTATAAGAAGAACAATCATGTTTAACTTAAACTTACGACCCGCAGATTTATCATTCATAATTTTCTTCATAACATCTTTGATATATATTCGTTGTGTTCCTTTACCCACACGATATTGTTTTCTAAACTCATCTATAACTTCATTTTTTTCAATACCCGCCCTTGAAACAGCCTGCACCTCTATATCTCCCATTGGCAAACCAATTATATCATTTATATCTTTCTTAGTTACTGCTCTTCTCTGATCTCCAATTTGCATCTCACATAACTCGGTATTAAATTTATCAACTATTAAAAACGAGAGTTTCAGCGGCACAAAATCAATATCAAACGATTCAAAAAACCCAAATCCCATTTCTCTAAGCGCAAGTTTTTGATTATTTTGCAATCCACACAATACTTTCTTCAAACTTTTTGGACATTGTCTACTTTTCAATTTCATCTCCTTAACTCCAATTTTACTTTTTCCTTTAAATAAAACAATATCTTTTATCTTTTCCTTTTCTTTTGAAGTTTTTCCAAGATATTTCCTTTTAGTAACCATTTTTTTTTGTAGGGGTTACAACGTCTTGTTCATCTTTATCCTTTTTATCTAAATCTTCTGAAAGTTCAACATATTTATCCACATCTGATACTTTAACAACTTTTTCATTATCTGAATCTATTTTATCACTTTTATCTATTTCTCCATATTCTTCAACATCAAGACAAATCGGATTGTCCTCATCATTTGTAAACTTTGAAAAACTATGGTTCAAGGCAATCCTACTACTCCTTCTGCAACCTAAATATAAATGAATTTTAAAGTTATAAACTACAGTACTTATTAAATTTCAAAAATACTTCTACAATTACAAAATGCATCTACTCCATTAATTTCAAAAAAAATTTACAATTACAAAACTAAACTACGGTACTTTATTAAATTTCATAAACTTAATTAATTCAAAAAATACATCTACGTTTCCAAAAAAACAAATACTATTTTTGCATCTATTTCCTTTATCATTTTCCAAAATTAACCTATAATATTATGCATCTACTCCATTGACATTCTAATTAAATTTACACTACATTTTATTATTTTCCCCAAATTTAAAACCCTAATTTTTTATTTCTACTTTTTTTTTAATAAATTATAAAAATTATTTAATTATTTAAATTACGGAAATTAACATAAAAAAAGGAGATAATAGATACAGATGTATTTACTTATCTCGTATTTCTCCTTATTCTTCGATTTACTTGATTCCGGTGTATCTTTTTTTTTCGCCATTTTAGATGATGTGGTCATTTAATTTTAGCTTGTTTGAATATTAGTAGTAATAGCTTTTAATATGACAAAAAAGCCCTTGTACTTTTATTTTATTATCATTTTAATGAAAGTTTGCCACTCCGCTTTTTTTAACCCCTCAACTTTTATTTTTTTACAAATTTTTGTTACTTTTTTCAAATATTTTACGTATATTAAATCATTTTCTTCAAATCATCTTCTTCAAAACATGTCTCTTTACAGAGGTGCAGGGGCGTAAAAGTAATATTTCCGTTATTACAGGTAAGCTTCTTTTTTCAAAATTTTCAATGTATTTTTATATAAAATCAGCTTCTATAAAATCTATTAAACCCTAATTCTTTATTTTCGCCATTTTTCCCCTATTTTTGAATGTGATCATTACTTTTTTAAACACAAATCTAGATAATTTTGATTGTCACCAATTCTGAATCTTTTATTTGTGATATCTTCATCAATTACCTCTTCTAAATTAGATTTTTAATGGCTATTTTGGATTGTGACGATGATCAGAATGATGAATGTTGTAAGTTTAAACAATTAAATTTGTTTACAATTCATCATTGTTAAACAATTTAGATGCGTTTTTGTTTTTCCTTTGATTAACTTTTAATTTGTGTTTTGTTTTTATGATTTTTTTTGAATTATGAGAATGATAATTGCTGTAAGTTTAAACTACTCAATTTTGTTTTACAATTAATTTTTTAATTTTCAAATAAAGTAGACATTTTATTAACTTTCAAAATTATTGAGTTTTAATCAACTTATAAACTTTTTTTTTTTGAAATTTCATTTTTGTTTTGTTGTTTTTTGAATATTTTTTCAGTTTTCATAAAATGTATCTTAACTTTTTTGTGTTTTTTTTATTTTTGTGTTTGTAGGTTCTGACTACATACCTAAAAAGTAGCTAATTGGTGAAGAAGTAGTTGATAATGGTAAAACATATTGGTTACCAATTGCTGAAGAATCGGTTAAGCCTTTTGAGGGTAAACATTTCGTCAATCTTGATGAAGCTTTCAAGTTTTATTTGGAGTATGCAAAAAAAGGTGGTTTTGAAGCTAGGAAAGGTACACAAAAGGCAACAAAAAATGATTTACACGTCAAGCTTAAATACTTTGTTTGCTGTCGTGAAGGTTTTAAATCTAAGAAACCTCTGAAACTGATTCCTGTTAATTTCAATAAGACAAATCAAACCAATCAAGAAATGGATGTTGAAGTTAATGATGATGTTACTGGTTCTAGTGGGAAGAAACAAACGCGTGAAAGGGCATCTCAAAGGTGTGGATGTAAAGCTAGTGTTAGACTTCGTGTGACTGTTGAAGGGGGTTACGAGTTATATGTTTTTAACGAAAGACATAACCATAAATTGGTTCATCCTGAATATATGTTACACTTGAAATCTCTGAGGAAGTTAACTAACTTCAATAAGAGAATATTACATGATCTGGCGAATGCAGGTTTTGGTCCAGTGGTTGGATATAGAGTACTTACCAAGATTCATGGGGGACACGAACATGTTGGTGCTACTGTAGTAGATTGTAAAAACTAACACAGAGATGTAATTGAATATATCGGGAAGGCGGATGCTCAAATGGTGATCAATATGCTCCGCAAAAAGACAGAGTGTATAACTGATTTCTTCTTTGATTATTATGTTGATGATAAAAATGAGTTATGTGGTTTGTTTTGGGCCGATGATGAGATGAGGCGGTACTTTCGTGTGTTTGGTGACATTATGTCATTCGATGCAACTTACGACTCAAACAAGTACCTCTTTTTTTTTCCTTTTAAAGTATTATTTTTAAATATTTTAGGTTATTGATTAGTTTCTTTTTATATGTTTAAAATTTTAATTTTGTATTTTTTTTATAGGTATAAAATGAAGTTTGTGCCGTTCACTGGTATAGACAATCACAAAAGGTCATGTATTTTTGCTGGTGCATTGCTGTTCAAGGAGAATGTGATGGCATATGATTGGCTTCTAAAAACTTTTAAAATTTGTTATCCGAATGAACCTAAAATCGTTCTTACAGACCAAGATCCGTCTTTGAAGCAAGTTGTCCCCAAGAATTTTTTAAATGCTCGTCACAGACTATGCATGTGGCATATAATGGAAAAAATCAGTACAAAGGTACGTTTTTTTCTTACTTTTTTTCTTAGTTTTTCTTTTTTAAAACTGCATAAATTTTTCAAATTAGTGAAGTAGATGTGATTTACTTATAAAATAAAAATTCAGTAAAAAGGCTGTTTTAGTAGTTGAAATAAAGTTTGTGTCATAGGTTGGGTTAAAACTTTTACCTATGACAAATTAGATGCATTTTGAAATATGGTTTAATGAATAAATGTTTTCTTTATTAGGTTGGTCCAACAATTTGCAGGGATGGTTTTAAGGCAAAATTATCCAAAATTGTTTGGACCGATAAACTTAGTCCTGAAGTTTTTGTTGATCTTTGGTTTGGGGTGCTTAAAAAGTTTAATGTTGAAAACAATAAATGGCTATCTGATATGTTTGAATTGAGGGAAAATTGGATTCCTGCGTATTTTAGAGATTGTGAAATGTCTGGTCTCATGCGTACCTCTTCACGTTCAGAAAGTGAGAATCATGTTTTTGGACAACTGATGAGTGCCAGTTCTACTTTAGTTGAATTTTTTCCTAGGTTCGAAAGTGCAATTCTTGGGCAGAGATTTAACTATTCAAAGAATCAGCATGAGTCTAGTTACACCACACCGGAGTTTAGACTAAATACGGAAATTGAGAAAGATGTTGCGTTGATCTACACTCGTTCTGTTTTCTATGACGTACAAAAGGAAATGATTGCATCTTCTGATCATTGTATGTCAATGAGTTACTCTATCTCTGAAGGTATTAAGAAGTTAATAATTGTCGATAATAGTGTTAAGTGGACAGAAATTGATGAAACAATTGATAGGGAAATTGCACCAAATTTCTTTGATGAGCTTATTCCAAGCCAAAGCCTGGTATGTTTCTATATTATATATTTAAAATTTTCCCCTTTTTTTGAATCGTTTTTTTTTTTATGAAGTGCAGTTTTTTTTCTAATTTTATGTAGGTTTCATTTAATCAAAGTCAGGGGGAAATATTTTGTAGTTGCAGAAAGTTTGAGAGATTTGGTCTATTGTGTAGACATATTTTTTATGTCTTAAGAATGTGCAAAGTTAACAACTTTCCGAAGAAATATATATGCAAGCGTTGGACTGTAGATGCCCTACCACCAAAAAGTTTAGGAGTTGATATTAATACAAATAGAAGACAACAAAACCCGGAACTTTTACGAGATATTTTTATCAAAGTTGACAAGTCTATTGATCTTTTGTTGCCAAATACCGAAAAGTTGTCGGCGTATCGAGATAGTTTGAATTTGCTTCTTCAAAAATACAAGAAGATGTTGGATTAGATTCAATTGCTGAACCAAAAGAATTTATTGGTGCTATGATGGGATTGGAAGTACCTAAAACTGTTGACGTTTTTCCACCATCAGGAGTTAGGAATAAAGGTCAAAGGAGGAAAAGGATAAAAAGTTCTCGTGAAAAATCTATGAAAAATGTAAAAAAGAAGAAAAGACAGTGTAAAAAGTGTTTTGAGTATAAACATGATTCTCGTAATTGTGAAGCATATCATGAGGCGAAACGGCTAAAGAAGATTGCCAAAGAACAGGGGATAATGGAAGGAGCTTCATCATCGAAATTCGAAGATTTGTCTACCACTTCAGATTACGATTCTTCATCAGATTACACTTGTACATCTAATTGATGATTTTATTTGTTGTATACATATAAGAATGCTAATTCTAAGTTGGGGGAAAATACATAAATGAGTTGCATGATTCAACTTTTTATATTTTATTTAGTTGTGATATACGAGTTTTGAATTTTTGTTTTATTTGCCAGAGTAGTTTAGTAATTTTTTTGATTATTTAGATGAGTTTTTCGTATTAATTTTTCATTACACATTTTAGATTTCGTAGATATACTTAAAAATATGATTTATTAAAATTACTTTAAGGTTTGTTAATATATGTCACAATTGTAAATCAGTGTTATTTTTTAAGATTACATATTTATTTTATATGATTACACTAAGTTTAAACTCAATAAAGCTCTTTTGAACAAAATTCATAACCACTATTTTTATCTTACAAGTCAACTAAGTGACTACTGAGGGAGAGATCTACTGATCAGTATTGACGAGGTCTCTTACTGATCAGTATTTGATAGTTTATACTGATGCAGCTCATGGATGGAAGATACTGATGATTTCTTCTACTGATCAGTAATATAGATTCCTACGGATCAGTACTTAGAACATAAAGGGGTGCTGACGCAACAATTTTCTTGTCGTTTAGTGTTCAATTATTTATGACAAAGGGCATTTAAGTCCTTTCCCGGGATTATTTGAAAAACTAAAAATTCTCCCTCACTGCGAGCCAATTTCATTTCATCGTGACCTAAGTTACAAGAAAACCCTCTTTTAAGAAACCCTATTTTCAAAGCAACTGCAAATTCTATCAAATCGTCTCCAAAAACTCTCAAAATCTATCAAAATCATCATCATCCATGGCAGACAATCTTGTTTTCTGTGATCAACATAACGCATTGGCCTATCTCGTCAAAAGTAAAGATACACTAGGGTTTCATGATCTCTTCGATTTCCTAAATCGTTCCAAAATTAAACATGCTTTAACAGTAAATCCTACCATTAGAGGTCTTCACATTCGAGCGTTTTGGGACTCAGCTGCTGCCGGTGAAATAAACGGAGGCCCCTGTATCACAGCCACCATTGATACCAAGTCAGTCACTATCACGGAGGCCACTATCCGCAGACATCTCCAGTTAGATGACGAGTCAGGTATACTCTCCCTCCACAAAAACGTTTTGTTTGAGGTTATGGAGCGTATGGGGTACTCTGGAGAACCTAACATACTAACTTTTCAAAAGGGAAAATTTCCACCCCAATGGAAACTTCTTGCCCACATAATCATAACTTGCATTTCCCCCAAGCATAGTACTTGGAATGAACTGAATAGACCTATTGCTACTGCAATGGTGTGTTTGGCTTCAGACCTGGTCTATAATTTCTCAAACATGGTTTTTCAGGGAATGATAAACAATATCAGTTCCAAGGGTAAAATTCTATTGTACCCTCGATTTTTGGCAGAAATTATATCTAAAGAGGTGCAAAACCTTATTTTACATGATAACATTTACATGGCTTCAATTCATTCTGCTAAAACTTTTACATCAATGAGGAAGCTAGGTAAAAAATTTACTGGTACTGATACCCCACTCTTTCCAAACATGTTGGGGGTATCGGCATCTTCTTCTAGAGGTGAGGGGTCCTCAAACACAGTTGGATCCCAACCCACACCTCCACACATTCTGTTCTTCCTACTCCTCCACCCGATGAACCTGTTATTACAGCTTCTGAACAACCTGTTCAAGCTGAAATTTCAGCTGATCAAGCTATTGATCAGTCTGAAGAAACTCTTGTTGAACCTCCTGTTGTACTAGGGTCAAGTACACCAGCTTTTGAAGCTGGATCACCTACACAAACAGTCATGACTGAGACCATGACTGATGCAGAGTTGCATGAGCAGACTCAAGTGGGTCCTTCAACTTTTGTTTCTGAAAACCAAAACCCTAACACCTTTCGATACATGTCCCTCTTTACTGAAGGAGATAATGCTGTTGAAAATAATGATGATCATGATTTTGATGACTCTCAAAGTTTAGAAGTTTTAAAATCTTTTTCTGTCTCTACGGGTACACCTGAGGTCTCACCCAACCTCACAGAGGTGGTAACTAAGCAGATGCATGATCATGTGGAAATGGCTCACACTACTGTCGTTACACCTCGTGTAACACAGGTCAGTGTGAAAGCCTATAAGACCCAGACCACGGCAACTTCAATACTTGGAGGATCTTTTGATCCTTCATGTGAGGGTCCCTGGTGCCAAGAACCCATGGGAGGTTCAGCTGGTCAAGCTCGGCTTGATACTGTACTTTTGTTCCAAGATCTACCTCCTGTTGGTACTCAACAGGAGAGTGGGGAGAACAATGTGCAAATTAATGAATTGACGGAAAAATGTAACATTCTGGAGAAGAAAGTGCTCATGCAAGGTCAGGAAATTAAATCTTTGAAGAGGAAGATGGGCAAACTTGCAGAATCAGTCAAACTTTCACACACTTCCCTGCTGAAAAGAGAAAGAAAGTCAAATCACTAAACCAAGCGGTTCAGACTGAAGAGAGGGAAGAGTTTGTGCATGAACTGGTACGGCATGATGTGGAGATGGTGATTGATAGTGGTGTGCATGCTGAAGATGCAACCACTAAGATCATTAAAAATGTTCTGAAGGAAATGGAGATAGAGAAGGTGACAGATGATGAGGAGGAAATGAACCCAGAATGTAATGTTTTATTTCAATTTTTTTATCTTCATTATTAATTAGAATTTTTGTTATACTCTTTTAATGAATTATATGCATATTGAACTCTATCTACTGATGCTCTAGCTAATGATGATACAGCTGCTGATGCTCCAAGTACTGAAACTCCAGATACTGAGGTTCAAACTATTGAAACACCATATCAACCATCAACTACTGAAAAGGAAGAAAACCGGAAGATGGTTGTATATGAGAAAGCTGAGGCGGAGAAGCCTACTGAAGAAAAAACCTCATCCGATAAAATGCTTTCAGTTATTGAATGTGAATCTACACCCGAAATGAACCCAGAATGTAATGTTTTATTTCAATTTTTTTTATCTTCATTATTAATTAGAATTTTTGTTATAATCTTAATGAATTAGATGCATATTGAACTCTATCTACTGATGCTCCAGCTGTTGATGCTCCAACTACTGAAACTCTAGATACTGAGGTTCCATCTACTGAAACACCCTATCAACCATCAACTACTGAAAAGGAAGAAAACTGGACGATGGTTGTAAATGAGAAAGCTGAGGCGGAGAAGCCTACAGATGGAAAAGCTGATGCTGCTTCTACATCTACAGTAGCTGATGAGTTTTCAGTAGAAACTCTATCTAGTAAGTGAAACATCGATTAATACAGTTTAGATTCCTTTTTTTTATTATTTGATCATTTTTCCAATAATTTTGTATACATATTTAAGCAAAAACACACAAACACTGGATTTGGTCGATGAAGAAACAGCCTCATCCGATAAAATGTTTTCAATAACTGAAAGTGAATCTACACCCGAAATGAACCCAGAATGTAATGTTTTATTTCAATTTTTTTTTTATCTTCATTATTAATTAGAGTTTTTGTTATAATCTTAATGAATTAGATGCATATTGAACTCTATCTACCGATGCTCCAGCTGTTGATGCTCCAAGTACTGAAACTCCAGATAATGAGGTTCCAACTACTGAAACACCCTATCAACCATCAACTACTGAAAAGGAAGAAAACTGGACGATGGTTGTATATGAGAATGCTAAGGCAGAGAAGCCTACTGATGGAAAAGCTGATGTTGCTTCTGCATCTACAGTAGCTGATGAGTTTTCAGTAGAAACTCTATCTAGTAAGTTAAACATCAATTAATACAGTTTATATTCCTTATTTTTGTTATTTATTTGATAAATTTTCCAATATTTTTGTATACAGATCTGAGCAAAAACACACCAAAATTGGATTTGGTCGATGAAGAAACAACCTCATCCGATAAAATGCTTTCAATTATTGAATGTGAATCTACACCCGAAATGAACCAGAATGTAATGTTTTATTTCAATTTTTTTTTTATCTTCATTATTAATTAGATTTTTTGTTATAATCTTAATGAATTAGATGCATATTAAACTCTATCTACTGATGTTCCAGCTACTGATGATCCAGTTGATGATGCTCCAGCTGTTGATTCTGCAAATACTGAAACTCCAGATATTGAGGTTCCAACTACTGAAACAACCTATCAACCATCAACTACTGAAAAGGAAGAAAACTGGAAGATGGTTTTATATCAGAAAGCTGAGGCGGAGAAGCCTACTGATGAAAAAGCTGATGCTGCTTCTGCATCTACTGATGCCCCTAAAGATACCACAACTACTGATGATCAGCCTCAAAAGAAAACAAAGCTATCTGTGAAGGATAAAGAAACAATTCAAAAGGTCAAAACTCAATTTGAGAAAGATGCAGAACTTGCCCTCCAAATGGAAAAGGAGTGGACTGCAGAGAACTCTGTGAAGAATAAAGAAACAATTCAATATGTCGAAACTCAAGTTGAGAATGATGCAGAACTTGCCCTCCAAATGGAAAAGGAGTGGGCGGCAGAGAACTCTGTGAAGGATAAAGAAACAATTCAAAATGATTTAAAACTTGCCCTCCAAATGGAAAAGGAGTTTGCTGCAGAGGACCACAGATTGTTGGAGGAAGCTGAAAAGAAAAAAAAGCTATATGTGAAGGATTTAGATCCTAAAAAGCTGAAAGAAAAGCTGAAAGAAGACAAGAAGAAGTATGTTGACTTTCTGATTAAGAGAGGAGCTTATGCAAAGTCTGTTAAGGCAATGAAACTTGACACTCTTGTTAAATTGTATGAGGATGCTAAAAGGAAGGATAAAGCGAAGGAAGATAAGGAGCAGTTCATCCTTGAGAGGAATATGAAGGAGGCTCAAGACACCAAAATGAGAACACCAAGTGGTCTACTTAAAAAGAATAGAAGTGGGGAGATCAGATCAAAGGTGACTCAAAATTTAAACGATGTGCCTGCGAGGAGGGAAATTGAGCTGAGAAGGAAGCTAGAGGCTGAAGAAGAAGAAGAAGGAAATGAGAGCCTTGAACAGCCACTGAAAAGAAAAAGATCATCTGCTGTAGGCTCATCATCTACTAGAGGACTATCAAGGAAGGAAATTGCTGATGAGATTGAAGCTTCAAAATCAAGGACGTTTCATGTAATGAGTGATCTAATTGATTATGGAGCTATTGATGATCCTAAGCCTCTTAACAAAATTGTGCCAATCACTGACTGGTACTATCTGGAGTTAGAAGGCAAACGTCGTATCAAGGTGATCTGGGCTGACTACTCTGTAGAAACCTTCTCCTCTATCAAAAGACTGTTTTGCAAAATGTCAAGAGCTGAACTGAGTAATATCTTTGAAATAGGAAAGAAGAAATATGGGAAAAGAGAACTGGGAGAATACAATGTAAACATTCTTCTTCTAGACCTTCTCACAATTTGTTTTGAACCTGAATTCAGGGCATCAAGGGTGAAGAGGTTCTCTGAAGTAACATCATGGACTTTATTTGACAGAAATGACATATACTGGATCTTGAAAGAAGATAGTACTTCATAGTTCTTCCTCGTTGAAAAGAAATATGATCATGATACAAGCTTGATGTGCATGTTAATGAAGTTAAAGCTGAAAGCATCTCCTCACTCAAAAAGAGCTGTTGAGCTTATGTGGAATATCAACAACCAAATCAAAGAGAGGGGTGCTCAAGGATTGTATTAAAGCAGTTCCTTAGTCATTTGTGATGATAACGTTGATTGTATGATTTTTGTAATTTCTTTTGAAATTAATACAAGTCAATTGTAAATGTTTTAGATCTAAATCTGTTAATCAATTTATCTTGTTTGGTAATTTTGGTTCGATCCTTGAAAAGAAAGATTGGATATAAACGTTCAATGTTTCTACTGATCAGTCAGAAAGTCTTGTCGCAACGACTTTCATATTGATCAGTATTGGCGATGTCTCTTACTGATCAGTATGGAGAGTTTATACTGATGCAGCTCATGGATGGGAGATACTGATGGTTGTTTCTACTGATCAGTACGAAATCTACATACTGATATCGGTTCCTACTGATCAATACTTAGAACATAAAGGGGTTTTAATTAGTCATTTATGTATAATCGAATTTAAAAGAAGGGTAAAACAATAGTGTGCTTGAATCCTCCAAAAAAAAAAAAAAAAAAAAACAAAGTACTTTTTTGTTACTGATGATCAATAGGTAAAAGGCACTACAGATCAGTTGTAACAGAGTAACAACTACGGATTAACGTTCAATGTTTCTACTGATCAGTCAAAAAGTCTTGTCCCAACGACTTTTCATATTGATCATTTGAAACCTACAAGTCAATTAAGTGACTACTGAAGGGAGAGATATACTGATCAGTATTGGCGAGGTCTCTTACTGATCAGTATGGAGAGTTTATACTGATGCAGCTCATGGATGGGGAGATACCGATGGTTGCTTCTACTGATCAGTACGAAATCTACATACTGATATAGGTTCCTACTGATCAGTACTTAGAACATAAAGGGGTTTTAATTAGTCATTTATGTATAATCGAATTAAAAGAAGGGTAAAACAATAGTGTCAAACAATAGTGTGCTTGAATCCTCAAAAAAAAAAAAAAAAAAAGTACTTTTTTGTTACTGATGATCAATAGGTAAAAGGCACTACTGATCAGTATTGACGAGGTCTCTTACTGATCAGTATTGAGAGTTTATACTGATGCAGCTCATGGATGGGTAGATACTGATGATTGCTTCTACTGATCAGTAATATAGGTTCCTACGGATCAGTACTTAGAACATAAAGGGGTTTTACTAGTTTAAAGATTGTTTTTTTACAAATTAGATGCATTTTTTGAAATATGGTTTTTGAAAATATACATCTATTATGTGTTTTCAAAATATATAAATGTTTTTTTATCAGGTTGGTTCAACAAATTGCAGGGGGGTTTTACTAATATTCAAATCCATAAACCATAATTTTCATCTTACTAATTCAAAAGCAATACAATTCAAAATAATATTGAAAATCCATAACCCATATTTTTTCGTCTTTTCTAATGCAAAGTAGTTTCAACAGTGAACTTTTGATTTACATTGTCGCTCGAGCTTCAATTCTCTCAACTGCATCTTCAACATACTTTGCTTTCTGTTCCGTTGACAAATTATCATAAGCCGAGACTTCAGCAAGCACACAATCTTTCATTATGTTCACCTCACTTGTCAGAATTCTACTAACATACCTATAACGCAGTTTTTCAAGCTGATCAATTTGCTTCCTACTTTTTTCCGTAAAAAAACCAGATTTCCACTCTTTAAGATTTACGGTGTTCAACGTTTCCATGTGCCTAATTGCAAAAACTCCACAATCTAAAACATTTTCTTCTGTAGTCCAACTGATTTCAACTTTTGAAGCAGTAACCAAGCTCAAATCATTTGCATGATTATTTTTACAATACGCAAGGTACTGTGAAAACAATGGAATCTACAAAAACAAAATTTCATTTTTTTTGTTATTTTTTGATTATAATGCATTTTATGAAAATAAAAACAATAAAAATAAACTTACCAGCACATTAAGAACATTATCGTATTTTGTTGTTTGTGCTTCGCGATTCTTAATGTTGTCTATAACAATCACCTTATTGCTTCTTATGAAGATGCAAATCACATAATAATGATCTTTCTTGCAGAAAAACACCTAATAAATAAAAACAAAATATCAGTTTTTTAATTGAAGTATTTTTGATGATTATTAATATAAGTTTTTTTTTTTTTTTTTTACCATATCTGCACTATTCATATGAACTCTTGTATTCACCAAATAAGAATTAATTTCATCTCTGAATATCACCCACTTTTCGTCCTTCGTCAATTTATTCTCAAGCATCATCTCGTTACACTTCATTAGACATCATACGGAGGAAAAAATTACATTATACATTTGTAAAGATACATATTTTTGAAAAATTTAAATTAATGGTTTATAATAGAGACATACCATAAGAGCTGTTCCAAAAAAAATCCGTGATGGACGTTGTATATCTTTAAACTTTTCTTCAAAATTCAACACAATCGACATACTATCAACTACAACAGCATTTACCTTCACACCTGGAATTAAACTTTCAATTTCAACTCTTGTCGCTCCAAATCCAGTTTTAGTTTTGAAGATGTAATCACTATAAAAAAACAACAAACAATTGATTTTGTAAACAATTTTAACATTGATAATATAGAGAAATTATATTTATCATGAAACAAATAAATGTACTTACAATTTGGGTTTTGCAGCTGTGAATATGCATTCTGCCACTCGAATTTCATTTGCAGTTAGCTTTTGATTAATACTCCAAATTCTCGACCTAAATGGTGATTTTAATGAGTCTCCAGGATTTTTCGTTCTAACTGCTCTCTCATTGTCATCTACATCATTTATCTTCTTCATTTGTTTCATTTTTTCCACAACTAAAGAATTCAATGCTATCGGTGCCTTATTTCCCATCTCAATGTTTGCTTCGTTTAAACTTTCATATTGTTTTTCTTCTTCAGTAACAGATTCAATTACATTTTTATTTTTTCCCGCTTCTTCAGTACTTTCTTCATTTAAACTTCCATCTTCTTCTATCTCTTTCACAACTCCCATTATCATTTCATTTTCGTTTGAAATCTTGCTGTTTAGACACTCACTTGGAAATTTTAACCTCCATTTGTTGGATTTCAGCATTTTCAGGAAATTGTATCTTTGCAATTTTCATATTATTAATCAGTTCATTCTTTTTCTTATCCAATTGTACAAGCACATCCTGTTTTGTTCAAATAAAGGATAATTTAATTATTAGTATCCAAATGTAAACTTAAATAAATATATCTTATTTTTTAATATATATGTATGAAAAATTGCATCTAATAGTTTTTGTTACAACTTTTTTCCATTGGTTAAAAAAAAAAAAAAAAAAAAAAAAAAAAAAAAAAAAAAAAAAACTCTAACATTACCTTAACATTTAAGTTTCCATGATCCCCTTCTGCATTTTCACTGACTAACGGATTAGTTGCACGTTTTTCGTCATTTAGGTCCTGCTCTCTATTGATTCTTACATCTGATCAAAATATTTTTTTAAGATTGTTTCAAATTTTTTTTAGTAAGATATTAATTTTTTTTAATAAGAATGTACTTACTTTCATTAAAGAAATCATTTCCTTCAAAAGCTGTTTCGCAAGAATCATCTTGATTTAAATCATCACCTTGATCTTGTCCGCCATCATCTTCTTCTTCTTCTGTAATTTAAAATATAAAAAAAAAATTGTATTAAAAAATTATTTATTGTTGATTTCAAAAAATATGTTTAGGTTTTTTAACCTGTTGAATAGGATGCGTCAGATGAAGTTTTTTTTTGCTCTTCAAATGCAAATTTATCTAAACTGCATTGACAACTAATAACTTTCTTTTCATATTCCTTTAAAATATTTGACTTCCAAAAAAGCATTGCTGGCCTAAGTCCTCTAGAATTTTTCCTACTGAACTTCATGTGGTGAAGAAATAGAACCTACAAAATTAAAATTAGTAAGGTTCTATTACTTTCAAAATCTATAGTAAAGAAATTAGATTATATAAATTATACCGTTAGAAACACATGAGGTCCAATATACAAGCTGGAGTCATCATCTCTGTCCCATCCGTTTTTGCTCCTTTTTAAACAGTCAATAGCATACCCACACCAATCCATATTTTTGATATTTTTCATATCTTGAATGCATGGTAAGAACTTTTGATTAACAGTTCCACATGTTACTCCTTCTACCATAACTGTCATGATAAGCACCAAAATATTCAACTTAAACATTCTATTTACTATCTTGGTTTTCTGGATTTTATCAGCCACATTTTGGGTATATATCCTTTGAACCCCTTTTTCTGGAAATGGATACTGTTTCCTCCAGCTGTCTATAACAGCTGAATTTCCTATTCCAGCTTTTGCTACAGCTTTAACTTCAAGATCTCCTAAGGGTAATCCCATAACATCATGAATAATCTCCCTTGTGATTCTTATTTTTTCTTTACCAACTCTTATCTCACATGACTCTGCATCAAACCTATCTACTACAAGATATGCTAGAGTCAATGGCAATGTTTGAATATCAAAATTTAGAAAACATCCGAATCCCATTTCTTTAACAGCTTCCTTCTGTTCTAGAGTTAAACCTTTCATAGTCTTAACTAAAGGTCTTGGATTTTGTCTCGTCTTTAAAGATTTTTGGGATGCTTCTTTCTTTAATAAACATCTCTTTCTTATTTTTTTTTCTCATCTGGTGAATCTCTTACAAATGAATAAACTCGATCTGTTGGTTTCTTCTTTGCAATTGATTTTTTCCTCTTCTTATGCTGATCAGAGGTATCTTTACCATCCTTTGTTTTATAGCTTTTCCTTGTATCTAAAACGTATATATCATAGAAACAAAATTCTGTTACTAAAATATACATCTATATGCAAACTGCATCTACACTACTATCTTTTTCAAAATGCATCTAATTCATTAAGATTATAACAAAAATTCATTAAGTTCAAATATGCATCTAATTCATTAAAGATTATAACAAAAATTCATTAAGTTCAAATATGTATCTAATTCATTTAAGTTCAAATATGCATCTAATTCATTAAGTTCAAATATGCATCTAATTCAACAAATAAAGTTCAAATATGCATCTAATTCAACAAATAAGTTCAAAATATGCATCTAATTCAATAAATAAGGTCAATATGCATCTAATTCATTAAGTTCAAATATGCATCTAATTCATTAAGTTCAAATATGCATCTAATTCAACAAATAAGTTCAAATATGCATCTAATTCAACAAATAAGTTCAAATATGCATGTAATTCAATAAAATAAGTTCAATATGCATCTAATTCATTAAGTTCAATATGCATCTAATTCATTAAGTTCAATTTGCATCTAATTAATTAAGATTATAACAAAAATTCTAATTAATAATTAAGATTAAAAAAATTGAAATAAAACATTACATTCTGGATTCATTTCGGGTGTAGATTCACTTTCAGAAATTTAAAGCATTTTATCGGATGAGGTTGTTTCTTCATCGACCAATTCCAGGTTTTGCGTGTTATTGCTCAAATCTGTACACAAAATTATTGTAAAAATTATCAAATAAATAACAAAAATAAGGAATATAAACTGTATTGATCGATGTTTCACTTACTAAATTTGAAATTAATATTTATCGATGTTCCTCCTGAATTTTTTCTAGGGTTTTTAGGATTTTTCATTTTGATTTTGATGATTTCGTGGATCAATTAGGTGAATATAAGTTGTTTTAAAAGAAAACCAATTTTCCCCGTAAGTTCCTTTTATTTACTTAAATGCCACCGCGAGGTATAATTAAAATATTTAATCTGACGGCTACAATTGGTTCTTACCGTTCGTATGTTAAGGCCCATTCTTACCCGAACCCCACCCTATATATATATATATATATATATATATATATATATATATATATAGGATCGGGTAAGAACGGCCCACAGCATACGAACGCTAAGAACGACTCCCGTGCATATCTTCTTCTTCCAATCCTCCCTAAATTATCAATTAAACTTTTCTTCTTTCTCTTCATAATCCTAAAATTCAAAACCCAGTTCATCTTTATCTTAAAATTGAAATCGACTTGTTTCTACTGATCAGCAGAAACCAATTAGAGGTTTGGTTAGATGCATTTTCTAAAATGGTAGGTGCATTTTCTTGGCAATAAAATAAGCAGAATCAGCAACAGAAACTTGTTGCTACTGATCAGCAGAAACCACTTACTATTGATCAGCAGAAATCACTTACTACTGATCAGCACCGCGAGGTTTGATATAAAAATTTTAATCGGACGGCCAAAATTGGTTCTTAGCGTTTGTACGTTAAGAGCTGTTCTTACCCGATCTCCACCCTATATATATATATATATATATATATATATATATATATATATATATATATATATATATATATATATATATATATATATATATATAGGGGAGGGTTCATGTAAAAAGTGTTAAATTTGTAAAAAGTGTGAGAAGCATTGTGGGATTGACATGTGGCAAGTTTGAATTTTTTTTTATTTTTATTTTTATTTTTTATTTGTTTTAAAAAAAAAATAATATTTTTAATAAAAAAAATATTTAAAAAAAAAATAGAAAATTTTTTTTTTTTTTGAATTTTTTTTTTCTTTTTGCTCGAAAAAAGTTATGTACGAAAAAAAATATGATACACATTTATGATGCACATTTATGATGCACATCTATGATGAACATTTTATGTGTGCATCATAGTTGAATATCATAGTTTTTTTTGTGTGCATCATTTATATGAATCATATTTTTTATGTATCATTAATGTGCATCATATTTTGTGTGAGCATCATATGACGTGGCAGATGACGTTATCAAAAAGAATTTCAAATTTTTTTTCTTTCCAAATTTTTTTTTTTTTTACTATTTTTTTTTTTTCAAAAAAAAAATATTATTTTTTTAAATATCTTTTTATTAAAAAAAAAAAAAAATTTCCAAGCTTGCCACATGTTACTCCTACAATACTTCTCACACTTTTTACAAATTTAACAATTTTTATTTGATCCTATTTATATATATATATATATATATATATATATATATATATATATATATATATATATATATATATATAACACCAAAGTAAGATTGAAGAAATATTGGAGCAATACCTATGCATGTTATGAAACAACACGTGTTAATATTTAAAAATAAAAAGTTTAATTTAACCCTTATCTAATTTATTATTATTTTAATAATATTAAAAAATAATATTTAGATAAACATAAAAAAAATTAAATTCAAGATTATTAAAAGAAAAACTATAATTCAAGTTAATTAAAAGCTCCTACATTTTATTTTATATTTTCATTCTACTTCTATTTAATTTTTAAACAACTTCTTATTTATTTTTATAAAGTAGTATTATATACGTTTTAAATTTAGCATTTTTATAATACCGTACAACGTACGAGATGATCTCATTGGGTTAAGAGTGCCTCCAGTGGAAGGCGTTATGCACGCGTCCCCCCCCCCCCCCCCATAACGTCGTTATGGCTAGGAGGTGGCGTTATTCATGGCGTTTTGGCGTTGTGTTGCCACAGCAGCGCGGCGTTGCGAATGTTTTTTTTTTTTACCGTTACTTGAATAAAAAAAAATTATTTTATAAATTTTAAAAAATAGCCGTCGGGCTTATGACCGTTATTTTTTTTTTTCTAACTCTATAAATACCCAACCATAAACACAAATTATTTGCACCAAATCATCTTCTTTCTCTCAAAAAAACACAATTTATTATTCTATTTTATCTTAAAAATGGCTTTCAAAATAAATTTGTGAAGTTCCGACTCTTCTGACGATGAAACAATTTTCATGATGGCGGCGATGGCCGAAAAGGCTTATTACGATGAAGAGGAAGCTATTGAAAACTCAAACGCTCGGGCTAAAAGAAGATTTATAAAAAGAGATCGAATTGGGGCAAGCGAACGACTTATGGCAGACTATTTCAATAAAGGTTGCATTTTCACACCGGAGCAGTTCAGACGAAATACCGAATGAGCAAGCCGCTATTTCTTCGAATAGTCGACGGTATTCTTAACTATTCTCTAGTACCTCTTCCTAGTCATTTTAACTATTTTATATCCCCGTTAGATGCTACGCGCAAACCGAGTTTTACCGCTATACAAAAATGTCCATTCGCCATGCGTCTTTTAGCATACGGAATCAATACGGAATCACTTCCGATGCATTTGATGAATATCTACACATGGCGGAATCCACATCAAACGAGGCTTTAGATAACTTTTGTAAATGTGTTATGGATTTATATAAAAAAGTTTACTTAAGAAAGCCAACACAAGAGGATATTCAACGTATTTATGCAAAACATGAAGAACTACATGGGTTTCCTGGAATGCTTGGGAGTATTGATTGTATGCATTGGGCATGAGATAACTGTCCAAACGCATGGAAGGGCCAATTCACATGAGGTGATCATGGATACCCAACCGTAATGCTTGAAGCGGTTGCCTTGTATGATTTGTGGATTTGGCATTCTTATTTTGGTTTCGCGGGCTCTAACAACGACATCAATGTTTTGAATGCCTCGCCTCTATTTAGGGAACTCCTCCACGACAACGCTCCACCTTCTAATTTCGTGGTAAACAACACTGCCTATGAAAAAGGCTATTACCTCGCGGATAGAATCTATCCAGAGTGGGCGACGTTTGTCAAATCATTTTCTCATCCACCAGACGAAAAGCGAAAGAAGTTCAAAACATTTCAAGAAGTTGCAAGAAAGGATGTTGAAAGAGCATTTGACGTGCTACAAGGGCGATTTTGGGTGTTAAAAACGGCCGCAAGATACTACGAGGTAAACAAGTTAAAGCGAGTCATGTATACTTGCATCAAATTGCATAATATGATTATCGAAGACAATGCATTTAATATTAGCGACTGCGAGGAATACTATACTCCAATACCAAGAGAACAATGAACTTCACAGGAAAGGTGCCAACATCAAATCCGAGTAATGAGAGAGATACAAGATCGTGATACACACCATTGTCTTCGAAACGATCTCGTTGAACACATTGCTACGCTTCCTGATGACTATCGTTTCAGACGCTAATTTCTATTTATCTATTTAATTATATATGTTTTAATTACGGTTTTTAAAATTTTAATGTAATCTTGTTAACTTTATTAATATATTTTGTTTTAATGCATTAGTTTTTTTTTTATTATTGAATGTATTAAAAATAATGAGTAGAAAGGGAAAAAAAAAGAAAAATAATAAAACTGGTGGATCCCATATTTTAATGTCATGGTTGGGGGTTTTTTGTGCTGTTATGTTATGAATGGTGTTATGGTGACGTGGCCATAACACCACCCAAAACGGTGTTATGGTTGGAAGACCTCTAACATGCACAATCTAGTCATGTCGGTCATACTAAAGCACTATTATCATCTAAGAGCTTTAAAGTACTGTAAATACCGAGACCTTTTTTATTTTTTTTTAAATACTTATTTTGAGCCAATAAATATTCTTAACATGAATGCATCAAAGTGGGATAGAACATTGCACATCACCCATTTGTTTAAAGGTTTCAAAGTACATACGTCATTCTCGGTAGTCTTGTAGTCTTTTAACAAATCAGCCAAAGAAGGAAACAACGATTTAAATATTTGACTGAAATTTATAAATTATAACTAAACTTACTAAAACTCGAAAGTAAAATGGGAAGGAATTCTCTTTCGAAATTGGGTTATAAAATTGCACAAGGAATAACCGCAGGCT
Source organism: Senecio squalidus (assembly GCA_910822075.1). Lineage (NCBI taxonomy): Eukaryota > Viridiplantae > Streptophyta > Magnoliopsida > Asterales > Asteraceae > Senecio > Senecio squalidus. The sequence continues at coordinate 19,190,256 of CAJVGC010000001.1, forward strand.
TAGAGTCGTTGCATGAAGGGTACTTCCCTTTCGACAGTTCTAGTAGCACTTCGACTATTCATGTTTTAAAGGAGAAAAGCATCGAAAATAACAAAAAATAATTCAACAATTTTAATCTAATACGAGTTTAATTACAGTCGAACGTTGAACGTTCATGTGAACTGTTGTATTTAAAAATAGGAATCGTAAAATCACAATAATTTTCTGATGTACCTTTTTATCAATCTTTATCTTCATATAAGCATATAAAATAAAAAATAGAAAGTGATATTTCTCGAATTTAATCACACTCGATACTTTATAGTCTTTTGAGAAATAAACTATATAAGGTTGTGACAAATACATGTGCATGGTCACACTCTCTAGGGATCCCATACCATCACATGTGAACGATCTCTTTTTGTTTCCCATTCAAGCTATTTTTATTAGCACATTCATCGCTGGCATTTTGGTTACTTGTCTATACTTTTTAATGAAAATATACAAGAATATAGTCAATTATTTATTATTATTATAATCTATAACAGGAATATGACTTTATTAATTAAGGACTAATTACGTACTTGTTTAAATTTATAAAACTAGTTTACAAGAACCATCAATGTTCACAAGATCCTAGAAAAATGTAGTAGATGATCTTAGAGCATCTTCTATGATAGTTTTATAAAACGGTTCATAAAAAATAAAAACGTCTAAGATTTAAACATATATAGTGAGAAAATGTTTATGATGATATATCTTTGAAAAGGTCTAAGTTTATGAATCTCTTCAAACTCATCACTAGTATAAAAATTATTTAATGGTAATTGAAATTTCTTTCATTCTTAAACCTTTAAGACGTTTATGTCATAGTAGAGTTTGTTTTATAAAAAGAAAAGCTTTATTATTTAATGATATTGACATGACTAAATAATAAACTTTTAAAAGCTCTATCATTCCCTTAGAAACATAAATGTTGTATAGTTTTTCAAATAGACCTACATGATTTATTGGATTTTAAGTAATAATGAATTTTGGTTACGTCAAACACCTTTCGTGTCATACCTCGTCTGCGGCCGATTCACTATCATCACAAAACAGTATAATAATAGAGAACTACTAAATGCAGTAATATAAAAAAGTGTTGTGATACTGATATCGCTCGATTATACGCATATTTTTTCGCGATATTCGTTATGATTTTGTGTCAAAACGTAATGGATAGCCTCGTATTACTTATTTTTGTGTAAAGTTTATGTTTTAGGTGTTTTAATATGTTTGGAGTGAAAAGAAGTTGTTTCGGGGCAAAAAGAAGCGAAGAAAAACAAGTTCGGAAGTTGTAGTGTCTAGGTGCCTAGGCATCTAGACAACTGCCTAGGCACTTAGACAGACTGAAATTTCTGGAACCCACTGAGTCCCAGTTGCGGGGCACCTAGTACCAGTTGCGCCGCATCTCACCCTCCAGCAGCATTTATGTCGTTTTTGATGGCTAATTAAGTGGGGAAGTGAAAGGTCTTTGGTTGGCACTTCTTAAGGACGATTTGGGACTTCTTTAGGCATCTTTTTCATCACTTTAGGGGTCCATAATCAGTCCCAAAACATCATCTTATCACTTACAAAACTCAATCTTATCATCATTTTGGAGAAGCAAGGCATATCATAATCATCATTTTCGGAATTTCATTGGATAATCGTTATTTTACTTATTGCTTAGTTATTTTGGAGACTTTTGGAACTTGGTACTTCCAGTTTGGTATTGAACTACTTTCTTATTTTTCACTGCAATCAAATTATATCTTTCGTTTATATTATTTGTTTCGTTATCGTTATGAGTAGCTAAATTCCTTAAACGTTTGCTTGGACTTGTGATCGTTTGTGTGTTAGATTTTGGGTATGAAATTTGATTGATGTGTAGTGGTTAATCGGGGATCCGTTTGGGTTAAATCTTTAATTATCTTGATAGAATTGTTTATATTTTTATTTGGTAATCTAAAAACGGGTATTCGAAAGGAATCCGTAAATTTTATTAAAGTAAGAACGAAATAATCGACCGGTCTATAGTTGATTAAGAGTTTGCGGTATTCGAAAGGAATCGCTAACAACAATTTAAGCAAGTAAGTGTTAACACAAACGCTAGTTAATAAATTAAGAGAAATCAGTTTATTGGTTAGTAAGCTATTCGAAAGGAAGCTTATAGATTAATTCTCACACATCGGCTTGGAACTTTATGGACAATTATTTGAGGTGTTAACTATATTCGAAAGGAATAGTTGCATGGTTAGGTAATTGGAGAAATCCGGTATTCGAAAGGAATAGTTGCATGGTTAGGTAATTGGAGAAATCCGGTATTCGAAAGGAACTTAGGATTTTATATTAGAAGTTATTCACATTTTCATACATAGGAAATATCACACATTCGTAAACGGTCCAAGCAAGCGTCTTTTTATCCATATTTGAAATACAAACATTTTAGTCGTTTTTACTTTAAGTCTTCCTAAGACTAAAACCCAAACTGTTACGTGTTATTTGTTACTTTATTACTATTATCTCAATTATAAATAGTCCCCGTGATCGAACCCGGAATTTGCCCAAACTTTACTACATTGACAAGGGTACACTGCCCGGTGTCGTAGTCTAGTTAAAAGCTAATTTTCGGAAAACTAGATTTCGCACATCAAGTTTTTGGCGCCGCTGCCGGGGACTTGATTTAATTGAGTTTTTAGCTTTTGTGTTGGATATTTTTCACGGTATTGTTTGTTAGTGTTGTGATTTTCAGGATTTATAGGTGGGTGATGTTCACGAGGTCAAAAGGGAAACATGTTGTAAGTCCGTTTTCCGACCCGAAAAAATGGTGTTAAGGCGGTTTTATGGGTGTGAAACGTGTGGAGGGCCACACTACTCGGAGGATTGTGATCGAAACCAAATGAATTATCAAAACCGAGCTGGGAATTTCGGTTATGGATATCAACAAAATGGAAGGTTGAGACACGAGGAAGAGAATGTGAGTTTGAAAGACATGATAAAAGAATTCATTTGTGTTCAAGAGGCGAAGAATGAGAGTATTTTTAACTCAATCAAGGAGCTAGACAATAGAATTAAGCAATGGAGTAGAAGCACCCAAGCGGTTTTTCAAGAATTGGACCGGAAGATTGAGGAGATGGATGAACTATTTGAAAATCAACCAACGGGTCAAAAACAGATTTCTACCCAATCAAACCCGAGACCTTCAAACGATCAAGGTGGTGAATTTAACGAAGGTTCAAGGTATCAAACACCTAATCAAAGGAAAGAGCAAGTGAACGCAATTTCTACACAATCGGTTTTCAGCTACAGGAACGAAGTGGAGCAGAACGGAACAAAAAACGAAAAACGGGACAAACTGGGTGGAATGCGCCGCATCCTAGCTCAGTCAGCTCTGTTTCGTTTTCCAACTTGTCTAATGCGGCTCATTCCAAACCAATGCGGGGCATTGAGACCCCAGACCCCGAAAATGACCTAAAAGTTGAATTAGAGGTAGAAGATCAAGTGGGGGATGAATCAATAGTCAAAAATGAAGACGGGGAATCAAAACGGGTCACAACTACACCCACTAGTTTGGATTTGGAATTGGACGAGCTTATTGGGTCGGAAATGGTGGCGGTTGACAACCCGATTAGTGTAAACATCACTTTGGAGGATTTTGAGAGGTTATTTGATTTGAATACTGAACCGGATTTCACCAAAGCCAAGAAGGAGTTGATACCCGTTAAAGCAAGTGATGGAGAGTTTTGTCTCGAGTTGAAAATCGGCACGGAGCCAAAGTTGGAAGTTCACAAAGACGAGTACTTAAATTTTAATGATTTCATAGATGGAAAGTCGAGTGCGAAAGGGCGTGAAAAAGATAAGTATGGGGGAAAATTTGGCGATTTTTGGGAGCGGGAAGATTGCTCGATAATGCGGAAAACGAGGAAATAGCATGACGCATGGGCGAAAACCCGCAATGAGCTCATTGTATCTAAGGGTTAATTGTTTTAAAATACATTAAACTTTACACCAAAAACTATTGTATGCATCTACTTTTTAAACTCTCTATTGTATTTATTAAAATTTCATTTAAGACTATTGAATGTATTAAATGACTTGAAACTTGTTGTTTGCTTAGTTGGCATAGGTTTTTATCTATGTGGAAACTTTAATAATAACATAATATAAACAATTAATAAATACAAAGAATTAATAAATACATCAAAATGTTTGCTGGAGCTCCGGATTTTTCTGAGTGTTCATTTTTAAAACCCCATTTTCATTATACAAACAATTAATAAACACTGTAACACACTTTCGCAGCACCACTAGTTGGAATCCCCGAATAATCGTTCGTTGGCTGAAATAAACACACATTACACAACTCACCACCGCCCTCGCCTCTAACTTCCGGCACCTACAACCGCCACAACCCAGCAGCCAACTTCCTCGCCGACACTATCACCACCTCTCTCCGACCACTTTTCCGGCCACCATTCCGACTAGAATCCGGCAACTTCTCACTCCCAACATCACCATCTTTCTATTCTTCCTCACCCTCTTTCCCCTCAACAAACTTCCACCGCAGCAACAGCGTCTCTGGGCGAGAACCCTTTTTTCCGACGTCTTTTTTCACACGGAGCTCCGGATTTTTCGGGTGGGTTGCTTTTTTAAATAGGGTTTTTGTAAAAGATCCCTCTCAAAAAAAATCTGATTTAGATGATTTCCGGTAGTTTGGTCGACGATATTGGTGTCTTGGTGGTTGAACTGTTGGAAGGCGGTAGCTGTTGTACCGAAGATATTGGTGTGTAGGATAACTAGAAGTATATTTGAAATGAACTAATGATAATATCGACCATTCTTTTTCTTTTTCCTTAGTTTGTTGATAAATTTTGATTTGATGATTGAAGCTAGGATGGTATAAGATGATGGTTGATGATGGAGAGGTGATTTCTTTATTTATTTTAATTTGTATAATTAGGGGTGTAAAAAAAATAACTTTAAATAAATTAAATAATTGATATGTCAATGACGTGGATGCTTATGTGTAAATGACATGTCATTCAAAAATATTTTAAAATAAATTGTTACCTGTTACTTGATTAGTAGGTAAACCGATATATACAATAGGGATTTATACAAGTTTGTTATATACATTAGATGATTTGAAACTTAGATGCATACAATAGTTTTCGATAACAAGTTCAATGTATTTTCAAACAATTAACCCTTGTATCTAACTATGAATTTCTTTATGATGATTTGATTTATAGGTGTGTTGGGGATGTTACATCTTCAGGAATGGCGCCGAATTTTGTTTTTCTTTCCTTTTCTTTTACTTTTATTTCGTTTGATTTTTAGTTTATAATTTTTAATTTCTAGTTTGGAAACGCATTCGGGACAATGCGTTAAATAAGTATGGGGGGACGTCGGGAAATTTGTTAGCTTAAATATTCCCTCTTATATGTCCATTACGTGTTCTTGTTTTGTCATTTTGTTCCATTTGAGTCTAGTTAAATAAAAAAAAAAAATTTAAAAAAAATAAATTTAAAAAAACGCTTAAACGAAGTTAAGGAAAATGATAGGGGCTTTTGTATTTAACTGTATTCCGGTACTTTAACGTGAAATTGCTTAGGAACATCTCTAGCTAATAAAATATTTGTAAGTAAGAAATTAGGTTTCTTAGTTTTAGTTCCTTAAGTTTCCCCGAAAAATCTAAAATCCGGATAACCGCTAGATAACCTTAGTACCGAGCCCTTGTAGTCCTTGCACCCTTTCGGGGGTAGTCGGGGAATCCTATTATCACTTAATCCCAAAGTAGAGTTAGAGGCGAAGAAAAAGGCCATAGGTCTTTCCCGTCAACAAAATTGAACTCATCCTCACTATAACGAAGACTCAAATCCCGTTATAATCGTTCACTTCAAAGAAAATATAATAGTAAATCTGTAGTATTTGAAGTGAACGAAAGTGAGAGGAAAGATAAATGAAGTGACTAACCAAGAATTCTCAAAAAGAAAAAAAGAACAAAAACGAAGAAATGATTTAGTGATATTTTATGGTTTCCCCCGAAAGCAAGGCGGTATAGGGGTCGGCCCGAAAGGCTGATCGCTCCAATTTCGGTTGGAGAGTGAGGGAAAATGGGTGGTTATTTAGACATATCTAAACTAGGGGATAAATTAGGAATTGACATTAGGAAATTGCGGTTTTTATTTGCTTAAGTAATTTAGTAGCTTTTGATGTTCGTAGTCGGTGTTACGATCTAGCAATTTCACGCATATCTTTATTTTGAACACCGGAATGTAGTTAAATGTTAAAGCCCGTGATTCCTTAATTTTCCTTAAGTTGTATATTTTGTAAAATGGAGTTAGAGTCTAAGTCGGATTTGCTTGGGGACAAGCAAATGCTTAAGTATGGGGGGGTTGGATATCGCTCGATTATACGCATATTCTTTCGCGATATTCGTTATGATTTTGTGTCAAAACGTAATGGATAGCCTCGTATTACTTATTTTTGTGTAAAGTTTATGTTTTAGGTGTTTTAATATGTTTGGAGTGAAAAGAAGTTGTTTCGGGACAAAAAGAAGCGAAGAAAAACAAGTTCGGAAGTTGCAGTGTCTAGGTGCCTAGGCATCTAGACAACTGCCTAGGCATCTAGCCAACTGCCTAGGCACTTAGACAGGCTGAAATTTCTGGAACCCACTGAGTCCCAGTTGCGGGGAACCTAGTACCAGTTGCGCCGCATCTCACCCTCCAGCAACATTTATGTCGTTTTTGATGGCTAATTAAGTGGGGAAGTGAAAGGTCTTTGGTTGTCACTTCTTAAGGATGATTTTGGGACTTCTTTAGGCATCTTTTTCATCACTTTAGGGGTCCATAATGAGTCCCAAAACATCATCTTATCACTTACAAAACTCAATCTTATCATCATTTTGGAGAAGCAAGGCATATCATAATCATCATTTTCGGAATTTCATTGGATAATCGTTATTTTACTTATTGCTTAGTTATTTTGGAGACTTTTGGAACTTGGTACTTCTAGTTTGGTATTGAACTATTTTCTTATTTTTCATTGAAATCAAATTATGTCTTTCGTTTATATTATTTGTTTCGTTATCGTTATGAGTAGCTAAATTCCTTAAACGTTTGTTTGGACTTGTGATCGTTTGTGTGTTAGATTTTGGGTATGAAATTTGATTGATGTGTAGTGCTTAATCGGGGATCCGTTTGGGTTAAATCTTTAATTATCTTGATAGAATTGTTTATATTTTTATTTGGTAATCTAAAAACGGGTATTCGAAAGGAATCCGTAATTTTTACTAAAGTAAGAACGAAATAATCGACCGGTCTATAGTTGATTAAGAGTTTGCGGTATTCGAAAGGAATCACTAATAAATTTTTTAGCAAGTAAGTGTTATCACAAACGCTAGTTAATAAATTAAGAGAAATCGGTTTATTGGTTAGTAAGCTATTCGAAAGGAAGCTTATAGATTAATTCTCACACATCGTCTTGGAACTTTATGCACAATTACTTGAGGTGTTAACTATATTCGAAAGGAATAGTTGCATGGTTAGGTAATTGGAGAAATCCGGTATTCGAAAGGAACTTAGGATTTTATATTAGAAGTTATTCACATTTTCATACATAGGAAATATCACACATTCGTAAACGGTCCAAGCAAGCGTCTAGTTAAAAGCTAATTTTCGGAAAACTAGATTCCACACATTAACAAGAAAGTTATGCTTGTCTCATTAACACGTCATACACTACAACCAAAATATTCAACCAAATGTAAACGATAACGAAGTATTACAAACACATTCGTAAACGGTCCTATGCCCGCATTATTACCTGAAAATAAAGCTAAAAAGTCAACATAAAGTTGAGTGCGATCATTGAGTATTTAAATAAAATGATACTAATCAAACCATGTTTCTATCATAAGCAACAATGTATAAAGATGTGTAACAAATGCATATAAGTAATAACACAATCGTCATGATAATCCGTATTAGCCACACTACCAATCGACAAGTAACATTCTGTAAGTGACCATTCTGCCGATAAACATGCACCAAGCATGTATAGCTAGTTACACTGACTGCATCCTTCAGTAGTCACGCTACTTTGTGAATCAACAAGTACATTCTTTTGATACACTTGTTACATGAGTAGGATGTATCTTGATGAACAAGCAAGATCCCCAACTAATATTCCATAATAGTTTTGAAAAGATGCATTTTGTTTGTTACACGTTTTTATGATTTCCAAATATAGTGAGTTTTCATAAATAGGAAGTTTCCAAAAGTAGAAGGTTTTCTAAATAGAAATATCTATTTATAGTAAGTTTATAAAAAATAAAAATTTTCATAAGTAGAAATATCTATTTATAGTAAGTGATGAAACCGTTTATTCAAAATCCGTTTTGTTGAATTTTACTTTCCCCCGATTTGTTTAAAACATATAAAGCAGTAAAAAAATGGGCAATAAACTCACCTCGTAAGTATAGCAAAATATGCACTACTCAAGTAGTGTGAGTATATGTGTGTATGTAAGGGAAAAACTAAGTCTCCCGACTAGATAAAGATCTTCCCTAAAACTCGTATAAGTGAGGTTACGTGAGTATTTAAGTCTTCAAGTTTTAATCCTGATTAATACACATATTGAGAGATCCAAAATATTATTTCATATATTTTATAGACATGAGATGAATCGATAATTTTAGACTCGAGGATCGAATGATCAACAAGTAGGAAAATCGGGTACTTCTGATCAGATTTTCATTTTTATAAAATACTTTTGAGTGTTCAAAACTTATGGAAAAATTAATTTAAACTCTTAACATATATGATAAGTTGTAGTAAAAATTTCAGATCAAAAGAAGTTAGGGTTTGGGAGATAAAAATCCTACAAGTTTATGGAAATGTAGACGAAATTCGGATCCGAATGTATACATGTTCAGTAAAAGCGACATTCTGAGTGTTTGGTACTAAAGCATGAAGTGAGACTTATATTTATGAAAAATAGATTTCGAGGAATACAGTGAGGAATCAAGATTCATCTAAAAAGGATCAATTATGACCAAGATATGATCAGAACAAGTTGGACAAAAGCTTGTTGAACCAATCAGCACTTAGTGTACCACAGTTTGTAAAAACGTTTTTAATTATCAGACGATAGCATAAATTTACCAACACCTCCGGATCATGTATTTGACATACAAACAAGGACTTCATGCTTTAAAATCACCATTTATACGCTTTCAAGACATACAACAAGTGAACACAAATTCGGATATAATAATCAACACCAAAACACAGTTTAGACCCACGTTCACTAAAAATCAGTTATATCTACAACCTAGAATAAAGATTCACTCAAAAAAAACTTTCTTATGACCATGATATGACCTGATGAACTTGGACTACTGGAACTGTTAGCAAAATTCAGATTAGCGACATGTTTTCATTTTGACTGTTTGACTAACTTAGAATTTGATTCGGACAACGAGACTACTGCTATTGGAAAGAAGACTCGAAAAACTACAACAATGGTTTAGACACCGTTCCAAAAATACGGACTTATTACTGACTTATTATTAGAGTATATTAGTTTAGTTAGATAGCCCATGTAATTGTGTATGTCCAACCCATCATGTATTGTATTTATACTTATGTTTATTGTATGGAAAGCAATCGATTTCGCTGTCAATTCTGATCACCGTAATATGGTATCATAGCCTTGATTTGGCTCCTCCTAAAATCTCTCCAAAATTCCTAACAACCCGTAACAAACCTTTCTTCCTTAATCGACAAAATCAAAAACCCTAATCGGCTTAAACTGAAGACCTAATACTTTCGGTTCTAATATCTCCCTTATCTAAAAATCAAAGATGTCAGGAGACAAAGCAACCTCTAGCAATGAATCAGACAAAATGTTTGGTATTACTAACATCAAATCATTCATCTCCGTCACTCTAGACATGGAGGAACACAACCATGTATTATGGCGGCTAATGTTCGAGATGCACTGTATCACGTGGGAAGTTGATGGATTCCTCGATGGTACTTCCATTTCTAAAGGAGTGGGTGAGTTTTGCTTAAAGGAGGCAATCTTATAAAAATGTAGATTTACAACACCATATCACCATCGTTGCTGCAGATGGTTATGAAGAAAACTGACACGGCTAGCCAATTGTGGAAAGCTCTTGAAGCCTTGTTTCATAGCAACAAGGATGCCAAAGCTATGATATTAAACGAAGATCTACGTAACACTCGTCTTGGTGATCGCTCAATCAACGAATACTGCCACCGAATGAAGGTAGTTTTTGATCTACTCGCTAATATTGATCACCCCATCAAATAATATACACTTGTGATGCATCCTATCAACGGCTTATCTCCAAAATATGAAAGTGTTATAGCCATTATTCGTTATCAGAGACCATTCCCATCGTTTTTGGATGTTAGGGATATGTTTTTAAACGAATAGACTAGGATTAACGTGTCACACCCCGCTAAAGCGGAAACACGGGGCGTGAAAAGCGAGGTTGTCATCACACAAGAGTATAGATATGTACCAAAGTTTTATGTAATATAGAACAACGTTTAAGTTTTACAATCGATATAAAGTTTATGTTTACAATATGATTTCAGAAAGTCTTCGAATCCAAACCACCCGAATCATTCCCTTCTTGAAGTCGTCAAACCAAACCCGTTATAAGCTATTCCCAAGTATACGCGTCTCCACTACTTACTCATTTCCTGAAAACACGAGTAAAATGTTAACTACGAGAGACGTAGTTAGTGAGCTACAACATATTGTTAAATCATATAATGTTTTAACGCATCAATCATTAACATAAAAATATAAATAAGTTTTGTGTATGTAGGCATTGATCACATAGTGTACGGCTATGTGATGATCCTAGTATTTCCCAGTGATAAAAGAGTTACGTTGCTAAGCGTGCAGTTTACCCGATTAATAATTATGCACCATCGTTATTTGCCATTGTGGTGAGGGTCTCACTACCCTAATAGCGCTATCCATAAATTACTAACGGTCTTTTCCAAAGGGATTAATAGCAACCAATAGTGGTGACGGGAATTAAAGTGGCTCTCCGTCAATATGTTAGATAATTCGATAACATATGACAGCCATACACGATCACTGGCAATATAAGTTTATGTTGTCATTACCTCAGCGGTGGAACATTCCACATGTGTAAGACGAAAAGCAAATAAGTTTGAGTGTCAAGCATATGTTCAACAACGTTTTCAAAGAATAAATTTAAACGGATACGGCTCGCGTATAAAAGTATAAATTCCATATATGTTTCAAAGCATGTATGTTTCGAATATAACATATCGTGTAAATAGTTTCAAGCGTTTAACATAACGATTTAAGTAGTGTAAGACTCGTGTTTCCACCCCAAAAAGTATATAAAACGTTTAAAAGATAGGGGTTCTATAACTCACTGGTTGCGAAGAATCTAGCGCGCGCTCGGACAAGCTCAGCAAGTGCTCGGAATCACCGGAATCCTAATTTATACCAAGTTTTGACGTAAATTTCATTATTTATTAGTTTATACAATCGTTAGTCAACGAAATGCTTATGTTATAAAGTGTTTGTATTTGGTTTTACTAAAATCGGACAACGTTTCCGCGCTATAGTTTTTAAATCCAATATTTTTCCAAACACTTACCCGCTTACAATTTTTATAACGATATATAATCTAATTTTACTAACACAAAAAGATGTTTTACAGCGAGTTTGATACGATTATGGACCTGACAAATTCCAATTTACAATATTTCCAAACTTAACCAAACTCAACAAAATTTATTCTAGTATCATATAAATCGATAATAAATTATAAATAAGCTTTTTAAACGAGTTTTACCTGAGCCTATAAAATACAGCTACGAATAACTCTGAAATGAACAACCGCGAAACTAACTTTCGCTTATACCAAAATGATCCCTTCGACACCAGGAGCACAAATATGCTCTCCATTTATTTATCCGGCTAATAACGAACTCGTAATCTTAGTTTTTCGGTTTCGAAAACATATATATAACTTGTTTTCTATTTCTTTCATTATCTATTTTTTGAGGCGGTGAGGACACCAACAACAATCGAACAACAAAATTCATCACTTAAATGTGTGATTTAATTTCACAATTTACACTTTTAACCCTTGACTTTTCCTTAATGACAATTTTAGCTTAAAATGTAAAATTCTTTACAAAGTTAGTCCCTTTTGACCACAAACTTATAATAACTTAAGTTCTTTTTATTTAAAAATTATTACAAATATAATCCTTTAAATATTTTCGTTATCGTTACGTACATGCGTTGTTCCGATTTCCTTCTCGTTTGTTTTGAAATAAACTTAGGCAAGTTCATTATGTTTTTCATGGTATTGGAATTCATTTAATGATTTGATTCCGATTTCCGATTTCGATTCCGATTCCGAGACACACATGTTTAATGTTTAAGTAACGTAAACTACGTTAAGAAGTTTGTATGAGTTACCCCGAGCTTAGCTTATCAAATAGTTATATCTACGTGACCATGTATCACATAAAAGTTATATCACATATGATATCGAGGTCAAAGTTAGCAAACTCGACCTACGCTTAAGACGGTTGTCACATAACGCTTTACAAACTCCGGTTTCAATTCGCGATACACCTTCAGCTCATGAGGTCCTATATGCTAAATGTAACACGTCTAAAAATGAGGTGGGCAATGATGAATCACATGTTTGTCGCAACTTTCAGCGGGGGAACTGCAGGTATGCGAAAAAATGTCGGTTTGTTCACATCGTTCCTACAAATTATCAACAATCTGGGAATTCATCCTCGGGGAACTTTCGGTATTACCAAACCACGTCGTCCAAACGTGTGACTCACACATACTCGCCTGGTCCATCTTACTTTAGCGCCCCTGCCCAACGCACACCACCACCATGCATTGTGCTCATACGCCATTCCCTCCAAGGTACACTTTTGGCCCGCTCGAGTTCCCTCAATCCAAAACACACATCCGCGGTTATTGGTTCTCCAGCTCTTTCTTCCGGGTTTCATTCACCGGGTCAGGCTTTACATGTTGAGAATAATGCTCAAGATAGTGCTACCTCTCTTCCCCAAGCATTTGCAAACATGACATTCAAGGATAATGGTGAATGGTATATGGACACCGGCGCCACTTCACACTTAACGTCGGATGCAGGTAATCTTTGTACTGTATTTAATAAACGTATTATACCATCTATTCATGTTGGTGATGGTTCAATAATACCTAAAATAACCTTATTTTTGTACGTAAAATAGCCATTGATAATGATTGCTCTATTGAATTTGACAAACGTGGTTTTTCTGTGAAGGAACCTCAGACACAGAACACTCTCCTTCGATGTGACAGCCCCGGTGACCTATAGCCTACAACTTACCCAATAAAGACACCTTTTTCATTTTTGTCATTCAATCAAGACACGTGACATCAAAGACTTGAACATCCAAGAGGATATGTATTACGTATTCTTAATTCCAACGGTTTAATTTCTTTCAATAAGAGCATCAAAAATACATTATGTAATGCTTGTCAAATTGAAAAACATGTCAAACTTCCATTTTATTCATCTTTGTCTTCAGTTGAGTCGGTTTTTGATATACTACACTCGGATTTATGGACTTCTCCTATACCGAGTGTAAGTGGAATAATATACTATGTTTTGTTTTTAGATCATTTTTCTCACTTTTTATGGGTTTACCCGTTAAGAAGGGAATGTTATGCCTTTACACGATTCATACAATTTAGAGCTTATGTTAAAACACAATTCAACAAAGTAATTAATCTTTTCAATGCGATAATGGGGGTGAGTTTGATAATAATGCAATGCATAACCTTTTTGATACAAATGGAATTTAATTTCGGTTTTGGTGCCCCAAAACATCACAACAAAATGGCAAATCCGAAAGAATGATACGCACCATAAATAAATTAATTCGAAACCTCCTTTTTCTAGCTGATCTTACACTTATCTATTGAGTTGAAGCACTACACATGTCCACGCATCTTTTAAACATTCTCCTGTCAACCGCATTTAATAATGAGATCCCGTTTTCAAAACTTTTTAATGAAACCCCCACCTACAAGGAATTTCGCACTTTTGGTTGTCTTTGCTATCCACATTTAAACCTGACACACAAACTTCAACCCTACTCCCCTCCTTGCGTCTTTCTTGGTTAACCTACTAGCCATCGAGAAGAACATCATCATTTCCCGTCACGTTGTCTTTGATGAAAACACGTTCCTTTTCACTCAAACTAAATCCACCACATTCAAACTTAATTATATGTTTCTCGACGATCCTTTCATTGAACCAATTCCATCCCCTACTACTCCCACCCACCCACCCGTAACCCACCAATCCACCCCTGCCCAAAACGAACCCTTTACTCCCTCACATGCGCCTGCTTACACTTCCCCCACCAGCCCCGACCCCAACCAGAACACACCCGAACCAAACTCTATGGTACCCTTCGTGGACCAAACTCCCTTTGCCATTACTCTGCCACCTGCTAGTCCTCCACCACTAGTGCACCAATAGCCCCCTAACCCACCATCTTCGGTTCACACCCCTTCACAACCGTCTCCCCCTAAACACCCAATGCTAACGTGTTACAAAAGGGGTAATTTAAAACCAATACATCGCCTTAAACTTCATGTCACTACACCAGCCCGAATTCACCGATCACATGTTGAAGCTCTTAAAAATCCCATTTGGCATAAATCTATGGTAGATGAGTATATTGAGTTTATTAAAAACAATACTTAGATACTTGTACCTCTACCTGCAGGTGCGGATATTATTACATCCATGTGGCTGTTTAGACATAATTTTCATGTACATGGTTCTCTTAGTAGATACAAGGCCCGTCTAGTCGCGAATGGTCGTAGCCAGCAGCAGGGTATCGACTGTGATGAAACTTTCAGTCCGAAAGTTAAATCGGGCACTATTCGTACGGTTCTTAGCGTTGCGATTTCACGATCATGGCCCATACATTAGCTTGACGTCAAGAATGCCTTTCTACATGGGCATCTTGATGAGACCGTACACATGCATCAGCCACCAGGATTTGTTGATTCCTCTCGCCCAAGGCATGTTTTTCGCTTACAGAGGTCCTTATATGGTCCAAAACAGGCTCCTCGAGCCTGTTTTCAGCGGTTTGCCATGTATATTACTCGGCTCGGTTTCACCCACAGTCGTACGGATCCCTCTCTGTTTCTTTTTGGAGGTGGCTCAGACATTGCTTATTTACTCTTATATGTGGATGATATCATTCTCACTGCTTCTTCTTTTGCCTTTCTGCAGTGTATTATTAGAGCTTTACATAGTTAGTTCTCCATGACAAACTTGGGATCATTGAGCTATTTCTTGGGTATCTCTGCCACGCATACTTCTACAGGCATGTTTCTCTCGAAACACAAGTATGCATGTGATATTCCTGGAGCGTTCGAACATGCTTAACGGCAATCCCTGCAAGACCCATGTTAATGTTGATTCTAAACTCGGACTCAGTGGACCTCATGTTTCTGATCTGAGTTCCTACAGTAGACTTGCGGGGGCATTACACTATCTCACGTTTAATCGTCCAGATTTGACTTAAGCGGTTCAGCAGATACGTTTATTCATGCATGATCCCTGAGAGCCCTAACTTCAGGCTCTCAAGCGTATTCTTCGCTATGTTCGTGGTACTACAAACTTAGTCTTGCAGTTATATTCTTCCCCGATTTCTTAGCTTACTGCCTATTCTGATGCTTATTGGGGGGGGGGGGGGGGCTTCCTGGACTCTCGTCGCTCCACGTCTGGTTATTGTGTATTCTTAGGCTCTAGTTTATTGCCATGGTCGTCCAAAAGACACCATACAATGTCTCGTTCCAGTGCCGAAGCAAAGTATTGTGGTGTAGCTAACGCTGTTGCTGAGACAGCTTGGCTACGTAATCTTCTTCAAGAGCTTCACAATCCACTTTAGACTGCCACTAATGTCTTTTATGATAACGTCAGTGCGGTCTACATGTCATCGAATCCAGCTCAACATCAGCGCACCAAGCATGTTGAGATTGATATACACTTTTGTAAAGATCCAGTATTTTAAAAGGGAAAAAAAGGACTATTATTGTAATAAGTTATGGTTTAGAAGTTTTTTTTGTAACGAATTATACACATTGGTTAAAAGTGTTAAAAAGGCAAAGAATAAGGTTTGTTATGTAAAATCTAAATAAAAATCTATAAACCTTATAAATAAGGTTACTTAGATATGAGGAAAGACAAAGAGTGTCTATGTTTTTGTTACGTGGAGAAAAACAAAAGAAAGAAAATGAAAGCGGTTTAACCATTTCGATCGTGTCGGAGGCGAAATTCTTACCGGATAGCTAAGTGAATCATACCATCGAACTCTTGGTGTTGTAAGGAATACTTTTGTTTAGGAGAAAGTTAGTTTCGTTAAGATTGAATTCGAGTCGTATTGGAATCCGAATCGTATTCGTAGGGTATAACTTATAATTTACATTTAATATTGTTCTGCTAGTCATTTAAGATTGTTTAGTATAAATTTTGTGAAGTCTCGTTGAGATGTAAAAACCTGTAAAAATGGTTGTGATCGTTGTGGAGAAGATGAAGTGTGATGTTGTAAGATTCCATTCAGGGTACCCACCCGGCGGTTGGGAGCATCCAGCTGGCGGTCGGAGGAGTTTGGATGGCACTTGTTTCTTTAACTAGTTTCGTAAGTTATGAGCGTTGTTGTGGTTAGAAGAGTTACGCTAAAACCTATTTCGTTAATCTAGTTGTGTTATTTGATAACGTGGATACAATATTAGTAACGGGTAATATTTAATCAGGGAGATCGTGATACGTATTGCTAGATCGAGTGCTTTGTATCGAAGACCCTGAGGTGAATACAATATGGTTTTTGTAAAACCGAGCATTATGAAAAAACGTTGTTGAAACATTAAAAGAATGTTTATAAGAGGTATTTTGTTCAAATATTGATAAACCCAATACAAGATAACTTGGTTTTATGAAAATGAGTAGTTGTAGCTACTCGTGTTCGGTTTAGTGTACATTGCGATGAAGTACACTTTCGTTTAAATTATATGTGTTATATAATTGTTATTGTTGTGATTTATTTTATGCATTATAAGGATTTTTCCTTAGTTTTTCATAAGAAGCCTTGTTTTGATTACGGGTAGTGTAAGTGCTCGTAGATATATGCTGACAATACCTAGTACCATTAACTAGGTTTTAAGTGCTAGCAGTTAAAGATGGTTGTGGGGAATTCTAGACCTCCTTGGCAACACGAGGTATTTAGTGTAGGCTCATACTGGAGTGATGTTTTGACTCGTTGAGTCAATGGAAACCATCACGTTGGAGTGGGGAAGTGTGGTCATTGACGCACTGCGGATCCTCTCATTAATGACAACGCATTGATTTGCAAAGTCGGAGTAGTGAAAGCTTGTATTTCCGGTTATTATAAATATTGGGAGTCGCACCCCAATGCTTATAATAATAGCTTGAAATGGGTGAATAACGAACGGGTGATAACCCTAGGGCATAAGAGGGACCCTGATATGATGAACACTTAGCGCATATGATGGACCCTAGTGAACTTTTAGTTAATCATTGAATTATTATGAATTTGATCTGCAAGATATTCATATATATTGTTAATTATTTGTTATTACCTTCTATTGAAGTGGTGGGTATGGATTGGAATAGTAAAGGCTTAATATGTTAATCTTCCACACACTTTTAAATAGGTTTTACTAATATTATTGTCTCACTAGCTTAACGCTAATAATTTTTTCCCAAACTTGTCTTTTGCTTGTAGGTTGCGTAGTTGCTTTGTGAGAGGGAAGAACTTTTGGGGTAGTTTATAATCCCATGCTTTTGCAATAATCACTTGGTTTAATATATGTAATAAATCTAAAATTCTAACGTAACGTATGGTATATTGTAAATAAAATAACTAAACCACTTATCTCGTATTTACATAAATCGTTGTTTTACTTTAGTAATTAAAAAAGTTTTTGAAAAACGAGATTTTGTTAACATGACGTTACAACTTTGTCCGTGATAAAATGGCTGCATGCAGTGTTCGTATCCTCCATGTTCCATCTAGATACCCATATGCTGATATTTTCACCAAGTGTCCGTCGTCACCATTGTTTACTGATTTTTGGCACAACTTGAGTGTTCGTCTTACTCCTGCTAAATCTGCTGGGGCATATTAGAGTATATTAGTTTAGTTAGATAGCCCATGTAACTGTGTATGTCCAACCCATCATGTATTGTATTTATACTTATGTTTATTGTATGGAAAGCAATCAATTTATCACCATAATACTTATGACTCCGAGAACACAGACCTACGAATCTGACCAGTAAAACAGTAACCTTACAACGACAACTTTAACATACCAAAAACGTTTAGTAAACACACGAAACTTTAGACCCTAAGACCAGCATAACATTTGAAACCTATGTATAAACACATCCAAAATAGATTACCTAAATGCACAATCATCTCAACGAAATAAACATGACTCGGTATTCAACCAAGACACTTCTATACAAAATCCTTTTATCTATCTTTCATAATAAAACCCTAATTATAAGTTTTATAAAACAAGACTCCAACCTACTTTAATTTAACGAAAAAAACAACAATAACAATAAACCAAAGCATATGCATTAAGTTTGCCAATCTAAAAGAAACGAAACGAGAGTGGGTTAGTATGCTTGTAGTTTGCGAATCAAAACCGAAAGTGAGAGATGGCGATGATGATGATGTACATGAGCGACCATGCTGCTACTCGACATGAAGGAAAATAAGAACGAAAGTGTGGCTGGCCTTGCTGGTCGATCTAAACAATACAGAAGAATCCAAATGTGTCGACCGGTAGACTTAGGGTAATAGAGAATCGGTGTAGGGGATGGATCTTTTTAGGGTTTGGGTTATTGCATGGGTTATGGATAGTCGTGTCGAAAAAAACCGAACCCGAACCGAAACCGAAAAAAAAAAACCGAAACCGAAACCGGGTCAAACCGGGTTTGACCAAACCCGGTTCGGGTTTGACCAAACCCGCCGGTTTGAAACCGGTTTGAAGTGTATAGGCTGAGATCGGGTTGGACTCGGGTTGAACCCGAACCGGTTTGGGAAACCGGTTTGCAAACCGGTTTGAATGGGTTTCATACGTTCATATATAATAAGTTAATAACTCACAGTGTGAATGGGTTCTCACACACAGTCACACACAGTCAACACAAATCACACAAATCACACACACAGTCACACACAAATCACCGCCGCCCTTCCCCTCCGGCGTCTCTCTCATCGCCGCCGCCCTTCTCCTCCGTCGTCTGCTAATCTCCGACCTCAAGGCTGCTAACCGGCGGATAAGCCGCTTACTCCTTCAAAGGTTGAATTAATGTGTTTTGTGGTTAATTAAGTATATTTAAAACGAATCGGTTGCTCCACCACCGCCTTCTGCCGCCTTTTCGAAATCGGTCAAGTCTGAAAAACAGGTGTAGATTAGTTTTGTTAATTGTGATTGTAGAAACTGTGTATCATTCAAGTGGTGTGTTGAGTAATTTGAGTTCGAGTTGGACATCAAAACCATCGTGACGGGAGTCCCAAACACTGGACGGGCGTCCTCGCTAACCGGTTTGGAACCGGTTTCTAACCCGAACCGGTTTCGAACCGGTACGAACCGGTTTACATAAGGTCGGGTATTTTGGAGGTTCAAACCGATCGAACCCGAACCGGGTTGAACCCGAAACCGGTTTGGTATGTTTGACCAGAACCCGGTTCGGTTTCAAACCCGATTCGGGTTATGGTCAAACCCGATATTGACACGACTAGTTATGGATAATAATATGGTTAATAGGTCTAATTAATAAGCTAAATGGATCGGGTTGTAATATATGGGCTAAACAAAACAATAATGGGATGGATTAGGAATGATTAAATTTCCCGTTTATAATAAAAAAAAACTCGAGAACTATTAATACGAAGCCAAATTATTAGACGTGACTCGGAATTACTAATACTAATTAATATAGAAAGTTTACATTTCCGTTATAATTAAATAATTAAGAACAATTCACCAAACGTTAAATTCTCGTATAAAGACGTAGAAGCTCAACTAGAGGGATCCACTTACTTGTGCACCTAGAATACTATACATATCCAACGACGTATAAAATGAAACACACAAGATTTAATAACTATCACACAACAACATAGAATAAAATCAACTTTTATTTAAAGGTAAAAGTTTAATATAAGTTGGTAACGAGTTATAGACATACTAAACTAACTTGACACGAAAAAAATAACGATAGTTACGTATCGGTTTATTTTACACTCCGTGGTGGGTTTAAGACAAAGCTCACTAACTTAAAATCTCATAAATCTTTTGGACGAAAAAACATCCAAAACGAAACAACCGTTTCGATGTTATGACTTGAACTACTCCCGACTACACGCATTATATCTCTAGATGTAATGTTTAGTAATGATTAAAATATCCAATATAAATTAGAGAATGATATATGATCACTTTTTATGATAAAAGTTTCCAAAACTTTTTTATTTATTTAATTGAATTCACATATAACTTTATAAAGATTCTTGGCCTATTTTATGTTTGATTAAATATCTATATATTAAAAACTCAACAAATGGATCCTTACTTTAAGTTTACCAATATCCTTTCTCTATGTATGATATAATCCACCTTTTTGGAAAATGTTTACGAACAAAAACAATATTTTTGGAGAAAAGGTATAATATAATCTAATCCTCCTTTTCTCCAAATTTCCCCTCTTTAGTTTAATTATTAAATAAAAGGATTGCATAGCTTAAATATGGTATCTCCTAAAGATCGTGAGTTCATCGGGCTTTAGATTTGGTTACATATACTGATATACAAACACTTTCACAAATATATCCTCGTAATGTAAGAGATAAACATGAACATTTAAAGCGGACCAAGAATCAGTGAAAACTATAGAATGAATCGTTTTGTGAAGATTTCAGCATACTAAGAGTTGCGAGTATTTGTCAATCAACGTAATTGGGCTTTTAAACAAGTTCTATTAGAAGGGTTAGATTGTTTTGGATTTGGACTGAGATTTAATTATTTATTATTGGCCCAAACGGGGTATAAGGACTTGCATATTAGTGGGTTACCAAGTTTGTAATAGTAGTCAAATCGGCACTCGGAAATGGTCCAATGAGAGTCTTTAAAATCTCGTATAAACAGGTTACCGAGTTGCACAAATCTGTTACTTAGTTCAAGTTCTTTAAACGCATTAACGGTTTTTGCTAAACAAGGTCTCCGATCATGATTAACACCAAACAACAACTTATGTATGAAAGATTGTATTCCTTAATTTTAGGGACGAAAATGTTGAATCCGATGGGTAATTATTTAAATGGTTCAATATTTTAAACATGCCTTGACATGTATAATATGCATATACTAAAATATGTTTCTAAAATTTATTCGTGTTTTCCAGATATACTATCATTATTATTATATATGTTAATTTGTAAACAATTAATCAAGTTAATAGTGTTTTAAGGGTAATCTTGTCTTTTCGTTTATCATATATATCAATTTGCAAACAGTTAACCAAGTGAATAGTGTTTTAGTGATAATCTCGTCTTTTCCTTGTTTAAGTTTTCTAATTATATTTTCAAGTTTAGTTAAGTAAAATATCGTCTTTTCTATGCTTAAGATGATATTTCAATGTTAGTTAAATGATTTGACCAATTATATTTAAGAAGTTTAGATTTTTATGACAAATTTAGACTACCGTTTTCTTTTCAAAAAGGTTTACATGTTGCGTTCGGTTTTTAAACATGCAATACTATTTCTTAATTTATTAACCAAAACAAACGATGTGTACCATCTAATCTTTATTGATATAAATTTTAAAATAATCTACTATTTCTTACTTTATTAACCAAAACAAACGATATGTACCATCTAATCTTTATTAATATAAATTTTAAAATAAAATGTTTAATCTTTTTTTTCAACATTATTTAACTCACAACAATTTAGATTAATTAGAGTTGAACTAAAAAGGTACGCCCCGGGTATGTTCAACCTAGTTAAAATTCATTTATTTAACTAAAACTTATTAGAGTAGACGTTATTAATTGTATTTGGATTAGCCTCTTGTTATGTTGGCCCGATATCATGTATTAATACTTGTGTTTACTCTATGGAATACACACATTGATTTGCTAAACTGATTACCATAATATAGTATCATAGCCTTAATTGGCCTTTCTAAAAACTCTCAAAACAATCTCTACAAACCTAACAAGTTGTCGATCCCCCCCCCCCCCCCCCCCCCCTTTCCATCGAATCTCTAGACAGCCGAAACCATAATACTTTATGCTCTCATCCCCTCTTTCTATCTCTTTAATTAAAACATAAATCAAAGTAATCATGTCGGGTGATGATGCAATCTCTAGTAACAATTCTTATAGAATTTTGGGAATCACCAACATCAAATCTTTCATCTCCGTAACCCTAGATATGGAAAACACAACTATGCTATATGGCGATTAATGTTTGAAATTCACTGTACCACGTGGGAGGTCGATGGCTTCCTGGATGGCACTACCGTTCCTAAAGGGACTGGTGAAAGGCTTGGTTTAAGTGTGATAATCTAATCAAAATGTGGATTTACAATACCATCACTCCCACCTTGCTTCGAATGGTTATGAAAAAGGGAGACATGACTCGTCAACTATGGAAAGCTCTTAAAGACTTGTTCCAAAGAAACAAGGACGCAAAAGTTATGCAACTCAATGAAGATCTTCGCAATACTCGTGTCGGTAACCGTACTATCATCGAATAATGTCCCAAAATGAAAGTAATCTTTGATCTACTTGCTAATATAGATAATCAAATTGAAAAAAGTAACCATGTGATGCACACTATTAATGGTCTAACATCCAGATATGCAAGTGTTATAGCCATCGTGCGCTATCAACGGCCTTTTCCCACCTTTCTAGCGGCTAGGGAGATGTTGTTGATGGAAGAAATGCGGATAAATAACTCCCAAAATTCAGCCAACATCTGCGTCACTCCGTCATCGTAAGAGGTCCTATACACCAAAAGTAACACATCAATAAAATCCGGTTCAAGTGATAATTTTCAAGTTTGTCGCAATTTTCAACAACGGGGCAATGTCGTTTTGGTAAGCAATGTCGTTTTCTCCATATTCTTCCGACTAGTTCCCTTTATGGTCGTTGTTTTGGGCAATTTCACAAGTTAGGGAATCGGGTAGGCAATATGGGAACTCCCTAGTTAGTATCTTGGCTATTATCAGGTCTCCCAATCAAAACTACAAACCCACTATTATGCGCTTGGTCCGAACAATAAACACCCGCCAGCACAAGTGCAAGGCCTGCCCGGGTCAGCATTCTGGGACTGCAACTCCCGATCCGCACCACTTTGCACATTTCGCTCCGCCAGGCTATAGTCACTCGGGAAATACCTCTGGTCAGGCTATGCACATTCAATCCTCGCCTTCCACTAAAGCCACCTCTCTCCCGCAAGCATTTGCTAATATGACGTTTAAAGACATCGGGGAATGGTATATGAACACTCGAGCGACATCTCACCTCACATCAAACACATGTAATTTTGTATAGTTTTTAATAAACGTAACATTTCATCTATACTTGTGGGTGACAGATCATCTATACCGGTCACCAACACGGGACATAGTATTTTGCCAACCAAAACTCGCTCCCTACACCTTAACAATGTACTTGTCACACCACAAATAATTAAAAACCTTGTTATGTTCACAAACTTTCTAATGATAACGATTGTTCAATTGAATTTGATAGCTTGGTTTTTCTGTGAAGGACTTTCGGACAGGAAACACTCTCCTTCGATGTAGCAGCCTTGGGGACCTCTAAATAAAGCCCTCATTTGCACTTTTGTTATTCAGTCAAGACACGTGACATCAAAGACTTGGGCATCCAAGAGAAGATGTTCTTCGCATTTTTAGTTCAAATGGTTTAATTTCATTTAATAAAAAAAACAATTCTTACGTAATGCTTGTCAAATCGGAAAACATGTTAGACTTCCGTTTTTTACTTCATCGTCAATTATCGAGTCGTTGTTTGATCGGACTTACGTACTTCTCCTATTCCGAGTGTCTGTGGGATTAAGTATTATGTCTTATTTTTGGATCATTTTCTCATTTCGTATGAGTTTATCCTTTACGCAATAAATATGATGCATTTGCACGTTTCACTCAATTTCGAGCTTATGTCAAAACTCAATTAACACATAAATTAAATCTTTTCAATGTGATCATGGCTGGGAATTTGGCAACAATGAAAAGCATAACCTTTATGATACAAATGGCATTACATTTCGGTTTTCATGTCCTAATACTTCTCAACAAAATGGAAAATCGGAACGAATGATTCGTACCATTAACAACCTTATATGAATAAAACTGTAATTATAAGAAATAAAATAAAAATAAAAGGATAGATGTTGATAAGGACCCCGATTGCAAAAGATTCATTGCTTGTGGCGGCACATGATGGTGTGTTGGAGATGTGTTCTTTGCGATTCCGAGTCCTTAGGTCGGATTTGGGCCACTTCAAATAAGGACCCCCTTGCAAAAGAGAGATGTGTTCTTTGTCATGATTGGTGGTGGTGGTTAGAACCAAATCAAGCTAGAAGACTTATTCCTACGCTGATTAGAGTTTGAAAAGTGGCATAGAAGAAAGGTCTGAGAGAGCTGCTCTAATACCATATTATTGAATGAACTCGTTCTTATTATTGTATTATTTATATAATATAAATAGACTACAAATAAAATCCTAAAACCTTAACTATAATATTTCCAAGTCTATAGGTGAGATTTGGACCACATCAAATAAAACTTTCTTTTTGAAATAAAAAGTAATAAAATACCTCTTAAATGAATATTACAGTTTAACTTCTTCATTATTATAAATTAAAAGTTGAATATTAGTAAATGAATTATTTTATATAAACCGACCATATTTAAATAAATACCAACTTACAAACAATAATATGTATGAAAAAGATTCCAATTGATTAGAGAACATATATTACAGATCTATAACTTTTAACATTATGTATTGCTATTAAGTCCATACTAAGTAAAGTTTTGTTATTCGTATAAGTATTTAATAAACATGTCTTCCTGATCTTAATTATGTCTATGATTTAAAACTAGTAATTTGCTAATCATAGTCATAAGCATAGCATTAACAAACTGGTATAACCCCTAGATTTAAACTGTTTAAAAATCGTTGAAAAATTGCCAAGCAAATTATAGAGGATTCATTCATAATTAGTTGTATTTTAACCAATAACTATAGCCATTAAACCCTAATATCGGACATGTGGTACCGATTCTTTTAAAATTATTTTGTTAGTAACGAGTACTACACCAAAGGCAAAATTCATCGGTCGTGTGTTTTGGCAAAGGTGAAAGTATTTATTGCTACTCTTGAAATTATTAATCAATGGTTAATCGGTAACATAATAAAAGTAAATAACCAATTAACAGAAACAACTTCATGTTCAGCCCTTGCTATTTTCAAATAAATTGGAAATGCATAATTATCAACACTTAAAAAAAAACAAACAAATAATATGAAACTAAACAAAGTTTGAGGCAAAATACATGAAACAATGATCAATTTATTGGGTGAAAGTTGATAACATACATATGTGATTCTTGAAGGCAGACAAAAATAATGATACATTAGTTATTTGTTTGGCCTCCTTATGTACGAAACGAATGAATCAATTTCCTTACGAGATACACCACCCTCGGCTACAACCGACCCTCGAACTGTACGGCCTAATTCCTCTGCCTTTTTACGGATCTCCTCCCCTTCCCTCGAATTCATCAATCTCGTGATAACATCTACGACCACGGCCGAAGTCACCAAGTCGTCTCTTTTTTCCCAATCTATAATAGGCAGTCCGATTTTAAGAACTTCGGTTATGAAAAAAGCGTTCCGTGGCTGATCAGAATGCATAGGCCAAGTAGCCATTGGCACGCCCGTTGATAAACTTTCCATACTCGAGTTCCATCCACAATGACTCATGAACCCACCTATTGCTATATGTGCCAAGATCTCCATTTGCGGGGCCCAATCGCGTACCACCAAACCCCTTCCTTCCACCCGCTTTTCAAACCCCTTCGGCAATTCGATTGTTACACCCTCGTCATTAAACACATCTCCTTTGTCCGCGGCTCGTACAACCCAAACAAACTTTTGATTGCTTCTCTCTAATCCCATAGCGAGCTCATTAATCTGTTCGTCCCTAAAAGTCGTCGTTGTACCAAAAGACACATAAAGGACCGAATTAGGAGGATGCGTGTCCAGCCATTGTAAGCATTTGTGGCGATTTATGGTACTCGTTACTATTGTTTCCGTACCAGGGTTAATCGGCCCTACTGCCCATATCTTCTTTTTCTCTTTATTGATCTCTTCCGACTCTAAGTACTCAAGATATTCACCTTCGATAGCTCTTGATGAATCGAATAACGTTCCAACATGAAATCCGTTGTACGATTTTTGAAGCTTTACGAACTCTAAAAACTCGGGCGATAAACATCCATGCTGAGGAGGAAGCCCGTTTAATATTTCCATTCCCACAGGGAACAGTCTGGCGAGGCTTTTCCACGTTGAACAAAAGGTTTCAAAAGCCGAAAGCGCACTAAAGATGTAAGTCTCGACATTTGCTATATTTTTAGCATCTTGGACAACGTACGACTGTGACATTCGCGAATTTCACGGTATTATTCTATCGTCTCGTATTCGTTTTATTTATTTATATTCGCGTTTTGACCCTATTGTATTTCTTTTATGTTTATCGTATTCGTATTTTATGAGTATCGTATTTGTATTTTATGCGTATTTGCATTTATCGGATATATAGCGTGTAATTCGGATCTTTATGTCGGGAACGTATAGTCTAAAGTGCCTTTAGTATAAGTCTAGTATGCTCTTATGATAAGTTTAGGGGAATTATGCCTTAATTATATGATTAAGATTAACGTTTAAAAGTATTTCATTTTTAGTCTTTTCGGAAATTTTATTACAAAATTAGTCCTACGCGAGAAATCTTATTACAATTTTAGTCCTAAGTCAAATTTTGTTACAAAAATCGTCCTTATCAGATTTTGTCTTATTACCCACCAAATATTTTGTCTTATCCTCTCACTAACCTTCCTCTCCAAGTCACTCACTCACACACACACCCTTTCTCTCTCTAAAAACACACAAACACCTCCACCTTCTCTCTAGCTTTTCCGGCGATCCGACCGTCCAAATTTAGATCCGAGACCGGATTATTGATCACCATCATCATCTCTATCTATCCTCCGAAATTCATTTCGATCAAGTAAGTATTTCATCACTTTGGTTTTAAACTTTAATCTATTTTTATCCAATCACGTAACTATCATTTTTCGCAATCAAAACCGAGATTTTATTTAGGATTATTGTTCCTAATAGTA
This sequence comes from Senecio squalidus, assembly GCA_910822075.1. Taxonomy (NCBI): domain Eukaryota; kingdom Viridiplantae; phylum Streptophyta; class Magnoliopsida; order Asterales; family Asteraceae; genus Senecio; species Senecio squalidus. The sequence continues at coordinate 19,217,863 of CAJVGC010000001.1, forward strand.
TCCTGGACATAGGGTATCGATATTAGATCATATGGACATTTAGAACACTCAGAAACCGATTTCCGATTACCATTTTTCGTGAAAAACCCGTTATGTCACGTAATAAGAGTTACTTGCACGAAATTAACACCCCTGGTCACGTAATAAGGTATTACGTTCACGAAATAGGGACTATTGATCACGTAACTGGTACCTAGCTCACGTAACAACAATTCCGTTCACGTAATATTGCCCTCTTTCACGTAATTCGTTTGTTCGTGCACGTAAGTATGACTTACGTGCTTCATGATCACGTAATTCCTTCCCTTTGCACGTAATTCCACCTATGATCACGTAATTTCTGTTGTGTTCGCGTAATTCTTGATCGGTAGCTCCCCATGCACGTAATTATGTTGCTATATCACGTAAGTCTAACTTATGTCCCGTAACTCCTTCTTATGCACGTATTTGATTCATTACTCATGTAATTCCATTGTTTATCACGTAACTTGATACTTACGTGACTTGTAGTGCATGTAAGTATGAAGAACACGTATCTAGTCCGTTGATTTTCCGAAACGTTTGTATTCCGTTATATCGATATTCCTTTGGTTATTTTAAAACCTGTATAAAACGTTAATCATTAAGGCATAACCCTACTAGACTTAGAGATACTTAGACATATTTTATTTACGTGATGTATAGGGCACTTAGACGTTGAAGCTTGACGGTATTGTAGTATTTTCCGACACATATAAAGATTTGGATTGCTTTGCTATCAGTGAGTTATTCGTTGCCCTTTTTACCGCTTTTATATTTTTGGGCATGATTAGCGTTAAACAAAAGTATTTTATGTTATGTATTATGGTATGATATTATGGTATGCGTTGGTACGTATGTACAATGCTTACATATTATGGATATGAATGCTTAAGATGATCTCACCCAACTTGTACCGCCTATGTGGTAGTACAAGGCCCCGTATACACACCTGTTAGTCTTTGACCGCCGGAAGTATATATAGCGCTATAAGGGTCTGACGAACCCTCATTGTTAACATTATTTTGGATGATGTCGTGCCATGTCCGTGTTAACAATCTTACGACCGAATATTTTGTGGCAACCTAGTTTGAGACACTAGGTGGGGTTAGTTGCCGATATCTATGTTAAGGGTCAGGTGTATTGTATGTTCCTAAAGCTGCTATTTTATGAAATGATTATGGTACCGTATGGTACAAGTATGATTATGGTACCGTATGGTACAAATATGAATAATTTTATCGAAAGGTTTTATATACTTCAAATATATTTTGAAATCTCTTTTCAAAAAGACTTATCATCAACTCTTATCTTTTGGGTCAAAAACTTATTGAAAAACTTTTATACTATTATGTTTTTATTTACTATTGCGAATAATTCACCAACTTTATGTTGACGTCGTATTTTTAACGCTTTTCAGGGATTTGAGGTTACTTTATGATTGCTTGCTTGGCTACTTGGGACTTTTTGCTGGAATTTATTTTGTATTGTAATTCCTTAGTTTCCCAAACTCTGTAGCCATATTTTGATTTGATATTCGGATGACTGTAATAAGTATTTTACTTCAACTCTTTATCTATGTTGATGATGTTTGGTTTATTTATGTTTGATGTAACCTTGAATCTCTGATACCGTATACACTGCGCACCTCGGTTCCGCCATTTCTATGCGGGGTGTGACGAGAAGTTGGTATCAGAGCCAATGGTTATAGCGAACTAAGTGACCTTACGGAATCACTTAGACTATGACCTAGGCTTTTGGACCTATCTGATTTACTCTATGTGCGCATTTCTTTCTTTTGTGGGCCTATATGTGATTCGTATGCTATATGTGCTTTTATTTTGCTTTTTATGTTTTGAGGCCTGCTCGTTTTAGTCGCACATACAGTTTATCGTTCTGATTTATTCCGTTTGACGTTCGTAGAAGATGCCGCCTCAGAGAACTTCTACTAGGTTTACTCCTGCCGTCACTGCTACGAGAAGGTCGGCAAGGCGAGGTCGCGCCAGTACTAGAGCGGGTGCTACGGTTCAGAATACCACTGCTGTTCCCAATGCTAACACCGCTACTCCGAACATCAGTCAGATGATCGTGGAGCAGATTGCTGCAGCTATACCCGTGATCGTGGCACAGCTTAAGGGTACTGTAGATGCGGTTGATATTGCTGATCGGTTGACCGCAAGTGCGATTCGAGGTGGTACTCTCCAGCCAGTTGCGAGCCGAAGAGGTGCTGGTAGACATGAAAGGAGAGATATGGGTAATTCGAGAAAGAGAAGCCGTAATCATTATCAGAGACCTAAAGCTTCTCAAGTATATGCGTTGACGGGTTCTGGAGCTGGTTATCAGGGCGTGCGCCCTAAGTGTGGTACATGCGGTAGTGCGCATGCGGCAAATGTAGCGTGTTGGGTTTGTAAACGCTGTAAGAAGTTAGGCCACACCGAGCAATATTGTAGAAGAGCTGTTGGAGCGTGTTATGAATGTGGAGAAATGGGACACCTCCGTCAGCAGTGTCCCAAGCTTGTATCATCTACTTCCCTTCCTACTCTTGGTGCTGGTACTAGTGCTAGAGGGAATCCTGCTAAGAGCCGAGCATTTGCCATGGAATCTTCCGAAGCTCATCAGGATCCTACCGTAGTCACTGGTACATTTCTTGTCTATGATTATTCTATTTTTATCCTATTTGACTCGGGTACCGATAGAAGCCTTATTTCTAGTGACTTCCGTCCCTTAGTAAACCGTGCCTCTCGTCCTTTAGAGCCTGCGTATGAAGTAGAAATAGCTGATGGTAGATGTGCCTGTGTTAAGGAAGTTATTCGTGGTATTTCTCTCGTTTTAGCCGATATTCCTTTTGCCATCGACCTTATTCCTATGAAACTCGGTAGTTTCGACGTCGTAGTCGGTATGGATTGGCTAGCGAAGCATAAAGGAGAGATAGTCTGTTATGAGAAGCTTATTCGTATTCAGAAGCCGGATGGAGATCAGTTGATTGTACACGGAGACAAGGCCGGGAAACGCCTTAAAGTTATTTCTTGTTTGAAGGTTCGCGAGTATGTCCGTCAGGGTTGTTCTTTATATCTCGCTCACTTGGTGAAGAAAGACTCTGCGATAAAGATCGATGGTGTACCGATTGTCCGCGAATATTCTGACGTTCTTCCCGATGACTTACCTGGAGTCCCTCCCCAGAGACAAACCGATTTTCGTATTGATCTTATTCCTGGAGCTGCACCTGTTGCTAAAGCTCCGTATCGTTTGGCTCCTTCCCGAGTTGTCGAAGCAAATTCAGGAACTGGTAGATAAGGGTTTTATTCGTCCTAGTTTCTCCCCGTGGGGTGCTCCTGTTCTCTTTGTTAAGAAGAAGGATGGCTCCATGCGTTTATGTATTGATTATCGGGAGTTAAACAAGTTGACTGTGAAGAACCGTTATCCCCTTCCTCGTATTGATGACTTATTCGATCAACTTCAGGGTTCTTGTTATTTCTCCAAGATTGATCTTCGCTCTGGTTATCATCAGTTGAGAGTTCGAGAAGATGATATACCTAAGACTGCTTTTCGTACTCGGTATGGTCATTATGAGTTCATGGTGATGCCGTTTGGTATGACAAACGCCCCTGCAGCATTCATGGAACTAATGAACCGTATTTGTCGTCCGTATCTTGACAAGTTCGTTATCGTATTCATCGACGACATTCTTATCTATTCCCGAAGTCGCAAGGAACATGAAGAGCATTTGCGCCTTGTTCTAGAAGTGCTTCGAAGAGAGAAGTTGTATGCGAAATTCTCTAAGTGCGAGTTCTGGTTATCTGAAGTTCAATTCCTTGGCCACGTGGTTAGCGCGAAGGGTATTCACGTTGATCCTGCTAAGATTGAAGCTGTCAAGAGTTGGGTTGCACCGAAGTCACCGACCGAAATCCGTTCATTTTTGGGTCTTGCTGGGTATTATCGCCGATTTATCGAGAACTTCTCCAAGATTGCTTCATCTATGACTAAGCTGACACAGAAGAGTGAACCATTCGTTTGGGGTACCGATCAGGAGGAAGCATTTCAGATATTGAAGCAACGGTTGTGTAATGCACCTATTCTTAGTCTGCCAGTTGGTTCCGAGAATTTTGTTGTTTACTGCGACGCTTCGCACAAAGGTCTGGGTTGTGTGCTTATGCAGAATGGTAAAGTTATAGCTTACGCTTCGCGTCAGTTGAAAATCCATGAGCAGAATTACACGACACATGATCTAGAATTGGGAGCCGTCGTCTTTGCATTGAAGATTTGGAGACACTATTTGTATGGGACCAAGTGTACCGTATTCACCGACCACAAGAGTCTTCAACACATATTTGATCAGAAGATGCTGAACATGAGACAACGACGATGGGTTGAGTTACTGAACGACTATGATTGCGACATTCGCTACCATCCGGGTAAGGCGAACGTTGTTGCTGATGCATTGAGTCGTAAGGAAACCGTCAAACCGGTCCGTATTCGTTCTATGGTGATATCTATCCAGACGAGCTTGAAGGCTCGGATTATTCAAGCACAAGAGGGTATTATGGCAGAGGGCCGTGTTAAAGAGGAAAGATTGTATAAGTTGGCGTTGGAACTAGAACCGAAGGAGGATGGAGTTCTGTATTTCCTCGAGCGTATTTGGGTTCCGGTTAGTATCCGTCAGTTGATTCTGGACGAAGCCCATAAGTCGAACTATTCCATTCATCCGGGTTCCGACAAGATGTATCACGACTTGAAAGATTTTTATTGGTGGCCGGGTATGAAACGCGAGATCGCCGAGTATGTTAGCCGATGTTTGACCTGTTCCAAAGTAAAGATTGAGTATCAGAAACCGTCTGGGCTACTCCAACAACCGAAGATTCCCGAGTGGAAATGGGAGCGCATTACTATGGATTTTGTTACGAAGCTTCCGAGATCTTCGAGTGGTTATGACAGTATCTGGGTTATTGTTGATCGTCTGACGAAGTCTGCTCATTTCCTTCCGATTCGCGAGAACTATCCGATGGAGAGATTCGTACGCTTGTATATTTCCGAGATTGTATCGAAACACGGTGTTCCTGTATCGATTATTTCCGATCGTGATGCTCGTTTCACTTCTCGATTTTGGAAGACATTTCAGACTGCTATGGGTACACGATTAGATATGAGTACTGCCTATCATCCTCAGACCGATGGTCAGAGTGAGAGAACTATTCAGACTATGGAAGATATGCTACGAGCTTGCGCTATTGATTTTGGTGGTAGTTGGGATATTCATTTGCCGTTGATCGAGTTCTCGTACAACAACAGCTATCACACGAGTATCAAGTGTGCACCGTTTGAAGCTCTATATGGCCGTAAATGTCGATCACCTGTATGCTGGGCAGAAGTTGGAGATAGTCAGATTTCTGGTCCGGAGATTATACAAGAGACCACTGACAAGATCTTCAAGATCAAGGAGCGATTGATTACTGCCAGAGACCGACAGAAGAAGTATGCTGATAAGCGCAGGAAACCTCTCGAGTTCAGTGTTGGGGATATGGTATTATTGAAGGTATCTCCATGGAAAGGGGTTGTCCGATTTGTGAAGCGCATCAAGCTGAGTCCGAGATACACGGGTCCGTTCAAGATCTTAGCCCGTGTCGGCCCAGCTGCGTATCGATTAGATCTGCCGGCAGAACTGAGCAGCGTACATAATGTCTTTCATGTATCTCAGTTGAAGAAATGCCTGGCTGACGAGACATTATTAGTTCCGCTTGAGCAACTCCAGATTGACGATAAACTTCACTTCGTCGAGGAACCGATCGAGATCGTTGATAAGGATGTTAAGCGTCTGCGACGAAGTAAGATTCCTATTGTCAAAGTTCGCTGGAATTCCCGTTTTGGTGCTGAGTTCACGTGGGAACGCGAAGATGAAATTCTGCGGAAGTATCCTCACCTTTCTCCCGGAAGTAGTACCCAGTGATAATTTCGAGGACGAAATTCTTTTTACTTGGGGAGACTGTGACATTCGCGAATTTCACGGTATTATTCTATCGTCTCGTATTCGTTTTATTTATTTATATTCGCGTTTTGACCCTATTGTATTTCTTTTATGTTTATCGTATTCGTATTTTATGAGTATCGTATTTGTATTTTATGCGTATTTGCATTTATCGGATATATAGCGTGTAATTCGGATCTTTATGTCGGGAACGTATAGTCTAAAGTGCCTTTAGTATAAGTCTAGTATGCTCTTATGATAAGTTTAGGGGAATTATGCCTTAATTATATGATTAAGATTAACGTTTAAAAAGTATTTCATTTTTAGTCTTTTCGGAAATTTTATTACAAAATTAGTCCTACGCGAGAAATCTTATTACAATTTTAGTCCTAAGTCAAATTTTGTTACAAAAATCGTCCTTATCAGATTTTGTCTTATTACCCACCAAATATTTTGTCTTATCCTCTCACTAACCTTCCTCTCCAAGTCACTCACTCACACACACACCCTTTCTCTCTCTAAAAACACACAAACACCTCCACCTTCTCTCTAGCTTTTCCGGCGATCCGACCGTCCAAATTTAGATCCGAGACCGGATTATTGATCACCATCATCATCTCTATCTATCCTCCGAAATTCATTTCGATCAAGTAAGTATTTCATCACTTTGGTTTTAAACTTTAATCTATTTTTATCCAATCACGTAACTATCATTTTTCGCAATCAAAACCGAGATTTTATTTAGGATTATTGTTCCTAATAGTATCCTGGACATAGGGTATCGATATTAGATCATATGGACATTTAGAACACTCAGAAACCGATTTCCGATTACCATTTTTCGTGAAAAACCCGTTATGTCACGTAATAAGAGTTACTTGCACGAAATTAACACCCCTGGTCACGTAATAAGGTATTACGTTCACGAAATAGGGACTATTGATCACGTAACTTGTACCTAGCTCACGTAACAACAATTCCGTTCACGTAATATTGCCCTCTTTCACGTAATTCGTTTGTTCGTGCACGTAAGTATGACTTACGTGCTTCATGATCACGTAATTCCTTCCCTTTGCACGTAATTCCACCTATGATCACGTAATTTCTGTTGTGTTCGCGTAATTCTTGATCGGTAGCTCCCCATGCACGTAATTATGTTGCTATATCACGTAAGTCTAACTTATGTCCCGTAACTCCTTCTTATGCACGTATTTGATTCATTACTCATGTAATTCCATTGTTTATCACGTAACTTGATACTTACGTGACTTGTAGTGCATGTAAGTATGAAGAACACGTATCTAGTCCGTTGATTTTCCGAAACGTTTGTATTCCGTTATATCGATATTCCTTTGGTTATTTTAAAACCTGTATAAAACGTTAATCATTAAGGCATAACCCTACTAGACTTAGAGATACTTAGACATATTTTATTTACGTGATGTATAGGGCACTTAGACGTTGAAGCTTGACGGTATTGTAGTATTTTCCGACACATATAAAGATTTGGATTGCTTTGCTATCAGTGAGTTATTCGTTGCCCTTTTTACCGCTTTTATATTTTTGGGCATGATTAGCGTTAAACAAAAGTATTTTATGTTATGTATTATGGTATGATATTATGGTATGCGTTGGTACGTATGTACAATGCTTACATATTATGGATATGAATGCTTAAGATGATCTCACCCAACTTGTACCGCCTATGTGGTAGTACAAGGCCCCGTATACACACCTGTTAGTCTTTGACCGCCGGAAGTATATATAGCGCTATAAGGGTCTGACGAACCCTCATTGTTAACATTATTTTGGATGATGTCGTGCCATGTCCGTGTTAACAATCTTACGACCGAATATTTTGTGGCAACCTAGTTTGAGACACTAGGTGGGGTTAGTTGCCGATATCTATGTTAAGGGTCAGGTGTATTGTATGTTCCTAAAGCTGCTATTTTATGAAATGATTATGGTACCGTATGGTACAAGTATGATTATGGTACCGTATGGTACAAGTATGATTATGGTACCGTATGGTACAAATATGAATAATTTTATCGAAAGGTTTTATATACTTCAAATATATTTTGAAATCTCTTTTCAAAAAGACTTATCATCAACTCTTATCTTTTGGGTCAAAAACTTATTGAAAAACTTTTATACTATTATGTTTTTATTTACTATTGCGAATAATTCACCAACTTTATGTTGACGTCGTATTTTTAACGCTTTTCAGGGATTTGAGGTTACTTTATGATTGCTTGCTTGGCTACTTGGGACTTTTTGCTGGAATTTATTTTGTATTGTAATTCCTTAGTTTCCCAAACTCTGTAGCCATATTTTGATTTGATATTCGGATGACTGTAATAAGTATTTTACTTCAACTCTTTATCTATGTTGATGATGTTTGGTTTATTTATGTTTGATGTAACCTTGAATCTCTGATACCGTATACACTGCGCACCTCGGTTCCGCCATTTCTATGCGGGGTGTGACAACGACATCATAAAGTCATGAACAACCGCCACTCTAGTAGTGGTCGTAGATAGCAAACGTACGAGGTCAGTAACCTGGCTGCGAAGATGGAGAGTGGATTCAAAAGCGGGTTGTAAGTGGGTAGGGAACCGGTTTGAAGGGTTCGGAGGTGGTGAAGTAAAGGGTGGTGTTGGGAGTTCATGGAAGTGGATGAGGGGTGAGACAGTCCAGTAACGGGCCCGGATTTGGCGAATGTGGGTCGTGGTGTTAAGGAAGTGAACGGGGATGTTGTAGGTGGATATAAGACGAGATAGGTTCGCGAACTGGTTAAGATGTCCGTGAGCAATGAATGGCACCATTACTACCACCAGTTCGGATACTTGGTTAGACATTATGCGATTTTGGTCGTCGGTTTCCATTTTCGGGTTGGTATTCGATCGATGGCAGAGAATAGATCTGAGGGTTTGGTTCTCCGAGACAGTGGTACACTTGTTTAGTTAGATTTTAAATACCGAGATATGCTACACAGATGATCGAGGGTACTAAAAATCAATTTTCACATATATAATAAGTAAACAAAAGGCTTCTTATTGGATTAACGGCGTGTTTCGGCTTATTTATGGGTTTATAAGTTTATGTAAATTTTGATAATCTTATAAGTCCAATTTTCTGGTTTATGAGTTTATCAAGTTGAGTTTATAAGCTTAAATAAACCATAAGCTCAACTTGATAAACTCATAAGCCGGAAAAATTGGGCTTATGAGCTTATCAAAATTTACATAAGCTTATAACCCCGTTATATAAGCCGAAACAAATACCCCCTAAACACAACACCAAATTTAGTAAAATTTTAATTCTACCACCAAATCTGAATATTTTTTTATTTTTAACCCTTCAAAATCTGGAACATTATTTTAAGCATCGCCATGTTTAACAACCATGGTAATTCTTTTAACATAAAAATTTGTTACAAGTTAGAATAAATGATAAAAGGGATGTTAGTAAAGAAGGTGTGGTTTTTGAGTTTTCGATTGCTAGCTCCTAAAAAATTATCTGGTAGGAGAAAATCGTTTAAACATCTCAAAGGTTGCTAAAACGCATAATACACAACCAAGTAAGTGAGCCTAGTTATATTTTGTTTTTTCGCTTATCAGGCTTGCAAGATTTCGTAGGTGTGTATTTTGGATACATTTCTATACATTATTGCAAAATTTCTTCGTTTTTTGCATTACTTACCACTTATTCTTCTCATCTTCTTCTTCCTATTTACTTAACAACACATTTTTCTAAAACATTTTTTTATACCTATTTTATAACCATAATATTTTCAAGAATGGAAGATGATTTTTACATTTGCATATTTTACTTCTCTTGTTAGATAGTGATGTAACTTTACCTTTTTGCCCTCACAATTGTTTTGCCCAATTTTCCCATCTTTATTCCATTTTCGGATTCAATTTTAGATAAAACTGCAACTTCTTCATTTAACCGTTATACAAAGAGCTACTTCCAATCGTTTTTTATGTAGCCATGTGATGTGCGCCTTTAAATATAAATTTAGATAGAATTTATTAGTCTGTTAACTTTAGAGTTAATTATATAAATAGTTTATACGTTTAATCCAATGTAACATGTTCAATCATTGAATGCAAAACTTACGGGGTTAGTCCCTCCCGTTTTTTAACAATAAAAAACTATAAATCATACGTATATAAAATGTTCTAAATTTGTAAAAAGTCATATATACATATATATATATATATATATATATATATATATATATATATATATATATATATATATATATATATATATATATGGTTTCAAACGAGAACCATTCAAATATTTAAAAAATATAAAAATCACTTTTAACAATTCATTTAACAAAACCCACTTTATTTTCAAAACTAAATATCTTATAAATTATAATCTTTTACAAAATAAAAAATATACCATTAGAACGGGTATTTAATTCTCTATTGGAAAAATATAAACTTTTTTAATTTTGACTATTTTTTATTTATTTTATATATTCTTTGGTGTATATATTACATAATTTGAATTTTTCAAAAACTGTGTATATACTGATAAATATCATCTTATACACTTGTGTATACATATGTATTCACTGATGAATATATGATTATAATGTAGGTCACGAACTACTTCATATACCGGTGAATAAAGTGTATTCACTTGTGTATATATATGTATTTATCTGTGAATATATGGTTCAAATGTGTTTTTAGCAAATTAGTATATACACTAGTGTATATTTAGTATATACACTAGTGTATATAACGAAACACAAAAAAATAAAAGTCGTCAAAGTATATCAAGTGGGTGCTCGTTGGAAAGAGAATTAAATGTTTGTTCTAATGGTGTAATTAATTTTTCCTATAACCTAGTTATACTCTACATATGTTAATTTAAAGTGAGTTTTAAAAAGTGGTTCCTATTGTTCATAAATATTTAATAGTTTCTATTTGAAACTATGTATATATATATATATATATATATATATATATATATATTAAAGAGACTTAGAAAACTAAGAAATTGAATAGCAAAAGGTTTGCAAGGATTCGATTTACAATCTGCTTAGTCAAAAGGATTTTTTACTATCTGGTAGTCAAAGTGAAGGATTCGATTTAAAAAGACTTAGAAAACTAAGAAATTGAATAGCAAAAGGTTGCAAGGATTCGATTTACAATCTGCTTGGTCAAAGGGATTTTTTACGGGCTAATGGTTTGTGTATGCTTCCAACTTGACACCGAATTCTATTGTGTACACCGGATTCACAGAGGTTCTATTGAGTACCATATATTGACTAATTTATTCTTTTGAGTACACGTGGTAACCGTTTACCTACAAAAAGTCTACGTGTAACAAGTTAATAATGTTTTTGTCCACCTCAGCTTCCACGTAGGAGTACAATAGTTGACATATTGTCCACCTCAGCTGCCACGCGTGTTACCTCTCTCACACACACACATTCTCAGCTGCCACGCGTGTTACCTCTCTCACACACACACATTGGTTACCTCTCTCACATAATAACTAAAATTTCTGGCAAATCGGGTTTTTTTTCTTTTTCTTCTTCATGAATTATACACCTTATTATTACAATTACAATTACAATTCAATTATCACAGATTTGAAGCATAACCCATTTCTCATTGTCACCTCAAATTACACTAATCTACAAATTTCAAACAATCTAAACAAATCAAGATTCCAAATCTTGAAATCTCAAAAAAATTAAAAAGATGACATTTTTGTTTCTCCAAAAATTTTGAAAAGGAGAAAAATATGGGTGCTTGTTGTAGCAAATCCATGTCCACCTCCACCTCCACCTCAACCGTATCCATCGCCACCACTGAAAGTACAGATCTAAGTAAACGATCACCACAGAAACAGAAAAAGGTTTTGGAAACCCTAAAAATCAACGACCACCACCACCTCCGCCGCCATCATAACCACCACCACCTCCGCCGCCATCATCATCAACACACAGATCCGTGATAACCACCACCACCTCCGCCGCCATCATCAATCATCCGCTATACCCACCTCCGCCGCCATCATCAATCATCCGCTATACCCACCACCGCCGCCATAACTACCACAAATATCCGTCACCATCGTCTCCCTCTTAACCGTCACCACCGCCGGCCGCTTCATAACCCCCACTTCACCTTCATTATCTGACGGCGTTGTTGTTAACGATGGTGGTCGCCAAGGATCTCGTCACTGATCCGGTGAATTCATTAGAAACATATTATTTAGAAAGGTTTTCAATATTATTCTTAAAATTGTCAGATGGAATGAAACGGGTGGAGAAATTTACACAAACAATATTATTCTTAAAATTTAGAAAGAATAAAAAGAAAGATGGAATGGAACTAAGGATAAAGAAATGAAAAAGGTTTTCAAGTGTCAGATGAACAACTCCATCTTTTCCTCCATTTTCTTGTTCCTTTTTTAATAATTTACTACATTTAATTATTAGCTGACATGGCGTCAACAAGCAAAAGTCAAAAGGTCAATTTGGACATGTAACCGGTAACCGGTTTGGAAGGTTAAACGTGTACTCAAAAGAATAAATTAGTCAATATATGGTACTCAATAGAACGTCTGTGAATTCGGTGTACACAATAGAATTCGGTGTCAAGTTGGAAGCATACACAAGCCATTTGCCCGATTTTTTACTATCTAGTAGTCAAATATCTTTAGTATGTTAAATCGGTTAGTCAATGAGGTTTCCTTGATGCCACACCTAGGCTTAAGCGGACTTAATCACGACAAGAGTTTAACATACTGTATTTACAATGGACCAGATTAACCTTGACTATATAGCAGAATTGACCTTATAACACTTACGATTCAATTTCCATACTTATTTTTTTTTTAAGCCATTAATACAAGTAGTCATATGAGTGGTGTTATCCAACAGGGAGAATTAGCCTTCCATATAGGAGGCAATTAAACAAGACAAACTATGAAATAAGATAGAGAAACTTACAATTTAATTAGTATGTATCCACCAACTGCAAATATTATTAAACTTCTTCCAATATTATACAGAGAATTTTCAAAATAAAGATGAGCTGAAAAAAGAAAACTGGTATCTACAAACGAAACTTGAGTCCCTTTTTATACAGGGTGGAGCTCAAGGCTAAATTTTGTAACACATTATTATGGCCGACACATTTAAATTCTTGTGGGCTCTGGACAAAATAATTTAGCCTTCACATGGCTTCTGCTTCCTCGATAATAGAATTTGTTGGAAAATCAATTTCATCCGATTTGATAATTTTTCTAGTGGACATTTTTGATGAACTAAAATTAGATTCAATTAAATTGTTTCATTTTTTGGTTTATCTACCCTTCTACATCTAGGATTCATTGTAACTAAAGGTTTATAGGAACTATATGAACCACTTTTTAACCATTAATTTAAAACCCACTTTATATTAATAATTAACTTTAAATTAAAATATCTAGAGTATAACTAGGTTTTCGGAAAAACTAATTACACCATTAAAACAAGTATTTAATTATCTTTCTAACGAGCACTTACTTGATATACTTTTGACGAGTTTTTTTTGTGTGGGGGTTTTGGTATATACACTAGTGTATATACTAAATTTAAAGTGGTGTATATACTAATTCGCCAAAAACACATTTGAATCATATATTCACAAGTGAATACATATGCATACACAAGTGAATACACTTCTATTCACTCGTGTATCAAGTAGTTCGTGACCTACATTCTAACCATATATTCAGCAGCGAATACATATGTATAGAGAAGTGTATAAGATGGTATTCATCAGTGTATATACACAGTTTTTGATAAATGTAAAATTTGTAATATATACACCAGTGAATATAAAAAAGAAAAGTCTTCAAAATTTAAAAACTTTATATTTTTCCAAAAGAGAATTAATTACCCGTTTTAACGGTATATTTTTTATTTCGTAAAAGTTTATAATCAAAAGATATTTATTTTTGAAAATGAAGTGAATTTTGTTAAATGAATGGTTAAAAAGCGATTTCTATGGTACCCAAATATTTAAGTGATTTTAATTTGAAACCAAATGTATATATATATATATATATATATATATATATATATATATATATATATATATATATATATATATAGGGGAGGGTTAATGAAAAACGTTTTTAAAATAAAAAAGGATAGGAAGAATTGTGGGAATGCCATGTGACAATTTTGAAATTTTTTTTTTAATAAAAAAAAATATTTTTAATAAAAAAAATATATATCTTTTTTTAGTAAAAAAAAACAAATTATGGGGAAAAAAAAATATTTTGGCTCGAAAAAAGTTATGCACGAAAAAATTGGCAACCCTCATCCACAAAAATAAACTTTTGGAAAAACTGATGTACGAAAAATATTTTTTAAACGAATTTACGCACAAAAATCACTTTATTTGAAAAATGATGCACTAAAATTGTCATTTTTTTTATAAAATGATGCACCAAAAATCATTTTTTTAGTTGGTGCATCAATTTTTCGTGTACATAAGTTCAAAACTTGTGCACGAAAATGATTACGTTATCGGAAAAAATTTTAAATTATTTTTTCCCCCGAATTTTTTTTTTTTTATTTAAAAAATATATTTTTTTATTAAAAAAAAATTAAATGCCACATGTCACTCTTAAAATTGTTTCTATCCTTCCTATTTTCAAACTATTTTTATAATATCCTATTCATATATATATATATATATATATATATATATATATATATATATATATATATATATATATATAGGCGAGGGTTCATGTAAAAAGTGTTAAATTTGTAAAAAGTGTGAAATGTGACAAACTTGAATATATATATATATATATATATATATATATATATATATATATATATATATATATATATATATATATATATATATATATATATATATATATATATATATATATATATATATATTTATTTATTTTATTTTATTTTTTAATAAAAAATAAATATTTTTAATGAAAAATATTTAAAAAAAATCGAAATTTTTTTTTTCGAGAATTTCTTTTTTTTCTTTTTCCTCGAAAAAAGTTATGTACGAAAAAAAATATGATACACATTTATGATGCACATTTATGATGCACATCTATGATGAACATTTTATGTGTGCATCATAGTTGAATATCATAGTTTTTTTGTGTGCATCATTTATATGAATCATATTTTTTGTGCATCATTAATATGCATCATATTTTGTGTATGCATCATATGACGTGGCAGATAACGTTATCAAAAATAATTTAATTTTTTTTTTTTTTTTCAAAATTTTTTTTTTTTTTTTTAAATATCTTTTTATTTAATTTTTTTTTCCAAG
>CAJVGC010000001.1:19233289-19259822 GCA_910822075.1 Senecio squalidus
ACTCTCACCATCATTTATTCTTTGAGTGTAAATTTTCTCAAGATGTTTGGAGGACGGTTAGGAGTATGGCCAAGCTGGATATCTCACCTCCAAGTTGGCAACATATAACTTCTCTACTTATTCCGATGTCTCATAGAAATTTAGCGTGGAATATTGTTGGTAAACTGGTTCTTGGTGCTGCTGCTTATTTTATTTGGCAGGAACGGAATATTAGACTCTATAAAAAAGGGTCTAGGACGCCTAATCAAGTTGCTCAGCTGGTAATTTCAAAGGTTCGAATGAAGATTTCTTTGATGCAGTTTAAAGATCCTACTCGTGGAGATGAAATTCGAAGTATTTGGGCGATTGGTGCTTAGTTTTTTGATGTGGTCGATAGTTTAAGTTGAGTTTATTGTGGTTGTGTTTGTTTGGTTTTTGAGGTTTTGTTAGCCTCTGGTTTTTTGTTGCTTGTGGTTTGCCTCAAGTGGTTTGTACTTGAACGTTTGTTCCTATATCTGTTGTTGCAGATATATTTTATATAATTTCGCCGGGGTAATACCCTTTTACCCAATATATATATATATATATATATATATATATATATATATATATATATATATATATATATATATATATATATATATATAGGGGAGAGTTAATGTAAAAAGTTTTTAAAATAAAAAGTATTGGAAGTGATGTTAGCCCTCCATCTGTCCACATTTTCTAACTTTTCAAACAAGTCCACTCGATGGCATTTTTGTAAAAACGTTGAACTTTGGGGGCTTTATTATAACAAGTTAAATCAAAAGAATCAAGAGAAAAAACTCTCAATTATTTCACCCCAAAATTATTTCATTGTCTCCATTTTTTATCCCTAATTTCCTAACCCTAACTCTCCTTCAATTCTTCAATCATAATATAAAATCATCCCTAAAAACACCAAGATTTTGGGTACAATTTCAGTTTAACAGTTGAAAAATTTACTCTCTACGTTGAACAATGGCGCCGAAGAAACAAGAAATACCAGCGGAAATTAAGAATAATTTAAGAGGTATAATATCTATTTTCTATCATCTGATTTTTTATTTAATGTTTAATTTCAACTATTAACTTGTTATATAGATTATAGAAGAAGCTCTAGAAATGCTAAAAAGTTTAGATCTAAACATGATACACATCCTCCACAATTGTATTATATTTGATTAGACAATTCAGATGGTGAATGAGAGAACAACACTGAAAAGGAAGGTAAATTTTACATTATTTAGTAACAAATTATCTGTGCATAAAATTTGTTTACATAACGTGTGCACTGATTTTGTGATTTTCATAGTTGTGTACATATGTTTTTGATATAGAATTACGAACAAGTGTGTATAAGTTTTCAAAAATGCACGCCTATGATTTGACCAAATAACTTGTGCATTGATTTTATAATGAACATTGAGCATAGGTTTTTGATATATTATTATGAACCTCTGTGCATAAGTATTATTAATAAAGTGTGCATTGATATTAATTACGTGTACATGGGTATCATTGTCTACATATATAAGTTTTTGATATAAAACAATTATGAACTTTTGTGCATAGTATTATCAATAACCTGTGCATTGATTTTATGTACATAAAGTTTTCTATATAAAAATTACGAACATTGTGCATCGGTTTTGATATAAAATTATGAACCTCTTTGCATAAGTATTATTAATAACGTGTGCATTTATTTTAATAACGTGTACATAGGTATCATTGTCTACATACATAAGTTATTGATATAAAAAACTTATGAACCTATGTGCATAAGTATTATCAATAACGTGTGCATTGATTTTATGTACATAAAGTTTTTTATACAAAAAATTACAAACATTGTGCATAGGTTTTAGATATAAAATTATGTACCCTCTGTGAATAAGTATTATCAATAACGTTTGCATTGATTTTTTGTGTGCCTTGGTATCATTGTATATATATATATATATATATATATATATAGGGTGAAGTTCAAATGGGATCCTCAATTTTCTAGAGATCTAAGGATCCACTTTTCAGCCACACAAATTCAAATAGGATTCTCAATTCATATATTTTTCCTTTAATATATATATTTTTTTTTCAATTTTTTTTTTCATTTTTTTTTTCGTTTTTTAATTCGGTTCTATTTTTGCTATGTTTTACTTACCTTTTTTTTTTTTCAAAATCACATGTGATTTTTTTGTAAAAAATTAAAATCACGTGTGATTTTCAAAAACCAAAATTTATAAATTTTAAAATCACACGTGATTTTTTTTTGTCGAAAATCACATGTGATTTTCAAAAACCAAAATTTATAAATTTTAAAGTCACACTTAAAAAATTTGTTTCTCGAAAATCACATGTGATTTTATAAGACAAAATAGTTTGTAGGTTAAAATCAAATGTGATTTTGGTAAAAAATAAGCAATAATTTTTTAAAAGATTTGTAGATTGAAAATCAAATGTGATTTTTAAAAGTAAGGTTGAAAATCAAATGTGATTTTCGGAAGAAAAAAAAAGTAAATAAAAAGGTAAAAGAAAAAGTAAAAAAAAAAGTTAGAAAAAAAGGGTATAAGGAAAAATTGGTGGTTAAAAAGTGGATCTCTAGAAAATTAGGGATCTCGTTTGAACCTCAATATATATATATATATATATATATATATATATATATATATATAGGGACTGATTCATGCGAGAACTCTTATTTCTGCGAGAACTGCGAGAACTCTTAAAAAAAGTGTCAGTCAACATGTAATTATGTCTATTGACATGTAAAAACCATTGAATGTTAATAATCTAGTAAAAATAGAAATGAAAAATTAAAAAAAATTGTATGAAATCACGCGTATTTAGAAATGTTCACATGTGAACGTTTTTTTTCAAAAAATGAGTTCATATATGAACGAAAATTTTTTACGTTATTTTATATGATTTTTTTTTAGTTTTTTACGTTTATATTTACTTGATTATTAATCTCCAAAAGAGTTTGAATGTGAATGAACAAAGTGAAACGTGATTTAACACTTTTTATGAGAGTTCTCGCAGTTCTCGCAAAAAAAAGAGTTCTCGCATGAACCATTCACTATATATATATATATATATATATATATATATATATATATATATATATATATATATATATATATGTTCTTGAAATAAAAATTACATAAAATTGACTTGGAAATAACATGTGCACTGATATTATTGTCCGCATTACTTTCATATGTTATAAAAAGTAATTCACATAGTTTATACATTTTAAACTATCTTATTGATGTAAAATATATATCCGAACTATTTTCAGGAGTTCGAAAATGAAATTTCATTAAAGCTTCATATGATTGACTGAATGAGAGAAGAGGTTGGGGATCTAATAGAAAAAGGGGAAGTGAAATTTGGAGAACACAAGATTTTTAAAATGTTGAGGCTAAGAAAGGAAAATATTTTCAATGAAAAGAGTCAAACAAGAAGTGAGAATCCCGTTGAAACAAATGTGTTTGTAGAAAAGGAATGTGACTATGATAAGATTAATACAAAAGAAGAAGACGAGACAGCTCCGAAAACAGGAGATGATGCCACAATGTCGAGTAAAAAATATGTGAATACTTGTGAAGATTCTCAAAGTCCATTTTCTTACAGATTTGAAGTACTTGAAGCACTTTATAATTGGAACAAACAACGACTTGGAAATAGTGAGAATTCAGATCTTTCGTCTAAAGAAGCTGTTTGAGCAACGATTGACGGGGCTCAAGGGTTTGGGGTGTTGGCTAATCCTTACGAACTCCTGCGAGAGCAGTGCAAACCTACGAATCTCTTGACGAGCCTAAGGTGACGTAATGATTAGCGGGTGTGACGTAAGAGAGTAGGAAAAACTGCTCTTGAACGTATATGTGTGAGTAATGCAATGATTGACAACTTGCCCTTTGACATTGATCAGAGGGGTATTTATAGGCTTGAGATTAGGGTTTTCATTTATGGGCTGAGGCCCAATGATTACATCCATGGGCCGTCACTTTATGGTCCACAAATGAGTACGTGACGTAAGCATGTGTGCTTGCGACGTCAGGTCAACTTAAGTCAACTTAAGCGTAAACCGGACAAAAGTTAGCGTTACCGGGCAGCCAGGCCAACCGGGTAGGCTGTGCCCGGTAACGGGGCTAAGCCATGGCGGATTCCGGAGTGGAGCTCGAGAGCGGGGCGACTTACCCCGGTAACGGGGCTGGCCACCCCGGTAATGGTCTAGGTTCAGGGCGGTTTTGCCCGGTCTTGCTCGAGAGCGGGTCAGGTTACCCCGGTAACGGGGCTGACCACCCCGGTCATGCTCAAGAAGGTGTCCGAGATAACCGAGGTTCCAAGGTAGAGGGGGCAGTTTTCTCGGAACCGGGGCTCATTAGCCCGGGAAAGGTCAGGGCCATTTTAGCCCGGTAACGGGGCACCGCCCTGCCTCGAGCGCGGGCCAGTTTAGCCCGGTAACGGGGCTCCGCCCTGCCTCGAGCGCGGGCCAGTTTGGCTCGGTGAAGGGGCTCCGCTGTACTCGACAAGTTTGGTTAGGGCGGTTTGAACACGCAGGGTATTTCCGGGGTGGATCGAGTGTTCCGAGTTATTTTTGGTTGTCGGACCACATACCTCAATAGCCCCCCCAAGTTTGCTTTTTTGTTAACTTTTTCGAAACGTTTCAAAATTTCAAACTTTAACCTTTCTTTTTTTTCCCCCCTAAAAATTTTTCTATAAATTCATCTCCTTCCTTTTTACTTTCATTCATTTACCCTTTTCAAATTTTTCACCTACTTCTTTTTCTTTTTCTCTCTACCTCTTTTCTTTTAGATTTAAGCAAGAAACCAAACCAACCAAGAAACAACATCACCAACTACCGCCACCACCGATTACGGCAGTCTACGGCGGTGGTTGAGGGCGGACAGCGGTGGTGGTTGACGGCAGTCCACGGCAGCAGCGGCGGTGGTGGTCTCGGCGGTGGTGTCCTTTTTTCCGGCGATTGGTAGTGATTTTCTTCCTTTGTCAAGCGAGTTCCTCTCCTAAATTTTTGTTTTGCTCCTTTTGATCTTTGTGAAATCCGTTGTTAGAATTGTTAGGGTTTTTGTTTTTAGTTAGGTTACCACTTTCCCCCCTCTTTTCTTTGACGTTTTCCTGTTTGCTTGTTGTATTGCAGCTTTGGGTTTGGTGGAGGCCATGTCTGTTGGTAAGAAGATTTTGTTGGCTACGAGAGGTATTCCACCTGAGGATGTAAGCAAACTTAGGGGTAAGGGAGATGTGGATAGGGTGATTATGGATTCCATTAGAGAGAAGGTGTCTGATACTAATGATGATGGTATTGACGATGATGATGATGACGATGATGCTGGTTCAGTGTCTCCTATTGTTGGTGGAGGTATGTTTCATGGTATGGTAGTTCTATGTCCATGTGTGTTTGGTTTTTCTTCCCTCCCTTTTATATGTAGGCTTTCTATTGTAGGGGGTGATATTGCGGACCCGGTGCTGAGGTTGTTGAGGATGTTGAGGTCGTTGTAGGCGAGGATGCTAGGGCCGGTGGTTTGTCTGTAGATGACGTTGGGGGTGAGAGCCTTGCTGATCTAGCCCCTCCAGACGACCTTGGGACTGTGCCCCTTAATGTCGTTGTTGATGATTCGCTTATGTTATCTCCTGGAGATGATGGTAAGTGTTGTGTTCTTATGTTAGCTATTTTTTTTTTTTTTTTTTTTTTTTTTTTTTTTTGTAACTTTGTCATAATTAACTCCTTTTTGTTTCTGTGTAGTTTCTCCATTAGGAGCTCACGTTGATAGTGCTCCCTCTGCTCTGGGGAAAAGGCCTGCCCCCGATGATGTGTAGGGGAGGAATGTTCAGCCTTTCCGTCAAGGAGCGGGGAAGACCATTCGTTCGATCACATAAGCGTTTGGGTCTTTTTCTGGTGGTGCTACCACTTCTGTTGTTGGTATGAAAGTTGGTGAGGGCCCCTCCATGGCGGGAGTGACTACTTCAGCCGCTGTTGTGACTCCCCCGTTTTGCCCGCCTAGCTTTTCAGCTGGGGTGTTCACGCTGCCTAATCCTGGTAAGTTAGTTGTATTTTGTTATTAGCTGTTGTGTTGTATCTGATCTCTTTGTCTTTTGCAGGCCTTAGCATGGAGTTCTCTCATGCTGAGGGGCGTCCTTCTCGCCTTGTCGATCCAGTGCGGTTTGAGGGGGATTTCAGCTCTGAGGCTGCTCGGGCATATTTGAGTGCTACAGAGAAGTATAGCCTTACTGATGTCTATGACATGGCTACGACTTCAGCATATAATACTTTTGTGGATACCTGGGTGGCGAGGCATCGAAATATTCTCTATCATCAGGAGAGATATCTTAGGCTTGCTTCCTTGACTGAGCAGTTAGAGCAGGAGCGAGAGTTTATTCGTTCCTCTGGGGATAGGGCTAGGGTAGCCGATGAGGAGGTCAGGTCAGCCAGGGAGGAGGCTAGAGTAGCCAGGGAGGAGGTTAGGGTAGCACAGGAGACGATTAGGGTAGTCCAGGAGGAGGCTAGACTAGCCAAGGAGGAGGCTAGGCTAGCCAAGGAGGAGAAAGACGGGGTTCTTACCCGCCTTCATGATGTAGAGGTTGATTTGGAGCTTTCTCGGGAGACTACCCGTGGTTTAGAGGTTTCTTTGACGCGTTGTGCTACTGAGAAGAGGGATTTGATTATTTCGATGCCTGATGTATTTAGGGCTGTTCATACTCATCCTCAGTTTTTGGATGCGGTGACTAATCTTAACACCGCAGCCCGTGGTTATGGGAGGTATGAGGCTGCTGCGGCCTTTAAGGAGGAGTTCCCTGATTTACCTAGCAATGTCATTACGAAGTATCATAATGAGAGAGCGAAAGATAGAGTTACTGAGCGGACTCAGGGCTTTAAGTGCCATGATTACCCTATCCTGACTCGAGTTGCGGCTGATCCCAACTTAGAGGCGAAGGATATTCTGGAGATGGTCAGGAAGGATGCGGCGTTGGAGAATCAGAAGAAAGGAAAGTAGTGACTTCCCTCTTGTCTCATTTTGTTTGTCTTTTTTCTTTTTGGGAGGCATGAGAGGGCTTGGTGTATTTTTGGGGTTGCCTCCCTTTATCATTCAGACTATGTATTTTGTACGTATGGTGTTGCTTACTTTCGAGACTATGTATGATTATATATTTATGTGGTTGCGGTGGCAACTGTTTTTGTTATGGTTGTGCCATATTTCTATTTTCTTGTTTATTGCATGCATTTTATTTTTGTGTTCTCGCGAGATCGCTTCCGTAGGAAGTGCTTACCCTTTCTCCCATGGAGTTGAGGGCGGATAAATATATGTTTGCCTAATAGGCCTTGGATTTCTTTTTTGTATCATACATAGACATAACATATAAATAATGATCTACAAGCCAAGTGTTGGAAGCCAAAAGTTGTATTCATTAAAAATAAGGATATTTAAGAGTACAAAACGTGGACCTGATCATTACATGTGAGAATTTGATCAGTCCTTGTATAGTTCGTAACGTACAAAATTTCCTAGGCATAGCATTTTTTTAGGTTCATGGCGTTCCAGGTCCTGGGGATGGGGAATCCTGCCAGGTCAGAGAGGGTGTAAGCACCGCTCTCATTTGCCTCTTCGACTTTGTAAGGGCCTTCCCACTTGGGGCCTAGCTTGCCTGTGTTCTCTGCTCTGCTGGCCTCATTTTTTCTCCACACTAGGTCCCCAACTTTGAAAGTTGTTGGGCGGACCCGTGTATTGTAATACTTAGCCATTTGGCGTTTGCTCTCTGCTTGTCTTATATGAGCTATTTCTCGTATTTCCTCAAGAAAATTGAGGTTTTCCCTAAGAGCTTCCTCGTTCTGAGCTGGGTTGAGTGTCATAACCCGAGGAGTTGGGATGGTGAGCTCAGGGGGGATGACAACTTCGGTTCCATAAACAAGGCTGAATGGGGTTTCTCCCGTGCTGCCCCTAGGGGTTGTTCGGTGAGCCCATAGAACTCCAGTAAGTTCATCAACCCATGATGTTCTGCCCGTTCCTAGCCTTGCCTTTATTCCTTCAACAATTGCTTTGTTCATTATCTCCACTTGGCCGTTTGCTTGAGGATGGGCGACGGAGGTGAAGACTTGCTCTATATCCATGTCTTGACACCAAGCTCTGAAAGGGTTTTCAGCTAGTTGTTTCCCGTTGTCACTCACCATTACGTGAGGCACACCAAAGCGGCAGACAATGTGTTCCCACACAAAGTTGATCATTCTTTGACCTGTGATGGTGGTGACCGGCTTGGCCTCTACCCATTTAGTGAAGTAGTCGACTGCTACTATGAGGAACTTGACGTTCCCCACTCCTGGAGGGAACGGGCCAACAATGTCGATGCCCCATTTGTAGAACGGCCATGCGGTGGTGACAGGGATTAGGTCTTGCTTAGGCATTTTGGGGATTGGGGCATGCATCTGACATGATTCACATTTTTCGATCTCCTTCTTGTCATCTTGGTGCATGGTAGGCCAATAGTATCCCATGCGCATGATTTTGGTTATCACGGTGCGCGGACCAGAGTGTAGGCCACAAGTGCCGCTTTGCATTTCTTGTACCAATTCAAGCGCTTGAGAAGGGCCGACACAGCGTAGGTGTGGTCCAAGGAAGGATTTCCTAAAGAGGATGCCGTCAATCATTAGATACATGGGGGCCTTCATTCTTATCTTCCTTGCCAAATGCTTATCTTCGGGGAGCATGTTATCCTTAACGAATGCGATGATGGGGGACATCCAGTTGTTAGGATCTTCGGTGGCCATTACTTCCTCCTTGGGGGTAATTGATTTCTCTATCAGCTCTTCCACTAACACTTTCTTCGTTAGGTGGGAAAAGGCGGATGAGGCCATTTTGCTCAAGGCATCCGCAATCTTGTTTCGGCTTCGTGGCACTTGTTCTATGTTGAAGCTTTTGAATTCAGTGGCTAGTTGCTTGGCTTCCTCTAGATAGAGCTGCATAGAGTCTTGAACGGCCTCAAAGATGCCCTTGACTTGGTTTGCTACCAACTGTGAGTCCACAAATACTTCAATGTGTAGTACCCCCATCTTTCTAGCGATACGAAGCCCGGCGAGGAGAGCTTCGTATTCTGCATCGTTGTTGGTAGCGGGGAACTTAAACTTTAGAGCATAAGTGTATTCCTTCTTGTCTGGGTCAGTGAGGATCAGACCAGCCCCAAAGCCTTCTTCATTGGATGCTCCGTCAGTGAACAACGTCCACGTAAGTCCCACTATCTCTTCTTCTTGGGATTTAGGTTCCTCTTCCAATTCTGCCAAGAAGTCTGCCAAGACTTGGCCCTTCAGAGAGCTTCTTGGCTGGAAGGTGATCTCGTGCTCTCCCAACTCTACTGCCCACTTTGCTAGCCGGCCTGACACTTCTGGCTTGCCCAGCACCTGCTTGATGGGCTTGTCACTAAGGACTTGTACAGGGTGCCCTTGGAAGTATCTTCTTAGGCGTCTAGCAGAGTGGACTAATGCTAATGCACACTTCTCTAGGGTTGGGTAGTTTATTTCGGCTCCTTTTAACGCCCTACTAATGAAGTAGATAGGTACTTGTGCTGTTCCGCGTTGAGCAAGGAGGACTGAGCTTACACATTCCTTGGAGGCAGCCAAGTATATGGTAAGGGGCTCTCCTGGTACTGGAGCTGTGAGAGTAGGGAGATCAAGTAGAAACTTTTTCATTTCTTGGAACGCTTCTTCGGCTTCTTCAGACCACATGAAGTCTTTCTTTTTTATGCATCCCTTCAAGGTTTTGAAAAATGGTAAGGACCTGTCTGCGGCCTTGGAGAGGAAACGAGCCAGATCAGCCAGCTTACCGTTGAGGCTTTGAACTTGTTTCTTGGTGGAGGGGGAAGGCATTTGGATGATTGCTTGTATTTTCTTGGGGTTTGCTTTAATGCCTCGAGGGGTGATAAGATGGCCAAGAAATTTTCCTTCCTCCATGCCAAAGCTACATTTAGAGGGGTTCAACTTCATGTTGATTTCTCTAAGTGTGTTGAAGGTTTCTTGGATGTCAGCAAGCATTGCTCCCTCGGCGTTGCTTTTGATCACAATATCATCTACATATGCTTCAACATTTCTTCCAATCTGATCTTTGAAAGCTTTGTCGATCAGACGTTGGTAGGTGGCTCCAGCATTCTTTAGGCCGAATGGCATCTTTTTAAAGCAATAGATTCCTTGGTCTGTGTGGAAAGCGGTTTTGTCTTCATCCCTTTCTTTCATGGAGATTTGATGATAGCCTTTGTAAGCATCCAAAAAACATTTGAGCCTGAAGCCGTCCAAGGATTCCACCTTCCAATCTATCTCAGGTAAGGGGTAATTATCCTTTGGGCATGCCTTGTTAATTTCTTTGAAGTCTACACATAGCCTCCATGAGCCATCTCCCTTCTTCACCATGACGAGATTGGCTATCCATGTCTGGTACTTCACCTCTCTGACTATCCCTGCCTCTTCCATCTTGGCTACTTGTTCCAGGGCAGCTGTGCTTCTATCATAGGACATTGCCCTTTTCTTTTGCTTGATAGGAAACATATTAGGGTTAGCATTGAGGGAGTATTCGGCCAGCTCTCTTGGTACTCCCGTCATGTCAGACGTTTGCCATGCAAACACGTCTAGGTTATTTTTGAGGAGATGAACTAACTTCTTTTTGGTTTCCAATGGGAGTTGTTCTCCTATGCCGATGGGCTGTTCTGGGAATTTTTCGTTGATTATCACTTTTCGTTCATTGCCATCTATTACTTTTGTCTCTGTTGTGATGGGCTTGGGTTTAGATACTTCAGCTTTAGCCACCTGCTTGCATTCACGAGACCAGTTCATGCGACCGCGTACGGTGCTTATGCCATTTGGTGTTGGGAACCTGATCATTCCATGTATGGTTGAGGGGATCGCCCCAAACCTTTCTATGGAAGGCCTTCCCAATATTACGTTGTAGGCGGATGGAGCCCTTACAATGGTGAAATTTAGGACTTCAAAGCGATGAAACGGGTATTCCCCCATCATGACCTCAATCATGACTTGACCGATAGGCCAATGAATTTCTCCTGCGAAGCCTGCTAAGGGGGACTCAGCGGGGAGGATAGCTTCTCTAACCTTCTGAGGGAGCTTTTTGAAACAATGCTCATAGATGATGTCGGCGGAGCTTCCAGTATCTATGTAGGCCTTTTCAACCTCATAATTGGCCAAACGGACCTGGATGACTACCGGATTGGTGGAAGTAGTTTCCACTGGTGGGAAAGATATCGGTTGCATCATCCAGTTCTCTAGCACAAGGGACTTTCGTTTCTGAGAGCCACCTCTTACCATGCACACATGGCCATCAGGGGGGCCAGGGTGGTTGTCTTTCCTAGCTGCCTTCTGCCACTCATAGGTCTTTTTAGCGGGTGACTTTTTCGCTTGCTGCCTTGCTCCTATCACCAAGTGTTCAAGCTTTCCTTCATCCAACGCCCGTTTTATTTCAGCTTTTAGTTCCCGGCATGAATTAGTGTCATGGCCGTAGTCTTCGTGAAAATCACAGCGCTTGTTCATATTCTTTGTTCCCGAGCGGTGAAGCATACGAGGGGGTGGCTTAAACGTCGCCCCTATATGTTCAGTTTTTAAGATCTCCATGGGGGTCTTGCTGAGGTTCCCTCCAGATGGGCTTCTTTCATAAGGGGTGAATCTTCTAGGAGGTCTTTCCTCCTCTCGTCTACCTTGTCTACTGTCACGATGGTCCCTTCTTCGACTATCATGTCGGGGCTCCTGTCTACTTGTCCCTCCGACAGCTGGTCCGCTCCATGCCTTGTCTCTCTTGCCACTTGTTACGCTTCTTGCCAGAGCAATCGTTTCCTTTGACCTTAAGTAATTGTAGCAAACATCGGTGGTCTCTTTGAAGGTAACTGGGATTCGTGCTGCTAGTCGTTCTTGGAGTTGGCCTGGGAGTAGTGAGAGTGTGAACCCGGATATTTGTTGACTTTCGGGTAGGCCTGGTATCTTCTGGCACTCTTGTGTGTAACGGAGGATGAACTCTCGCAGGCCTTCCCCTTCTCGTTGGCGTATGAGATGTGCTTCAAGATGGGTTCTCCTTTGCTTTTTCTCTTGAAAAAAGTTGGAGGTAAACTTGGCTTTAAGGTCGTAGAAATCATAGATACTTTTCTCTGGGAGGCTTGTGAACCAATCTCTAGCGAAACCTTGCAATGTTCCTGGAAACATGTGGCAAGCTACCGGGTCTACCCACTTTTCTGTCATGATAGCTTGTTCGAAAAGTGCTAAGTGATCTTCCGGGTCTCTTGTTCCATCATAGGTGCCGACTCTGGAGGGAACTCTCTGTCGGTCTGGGATGGGATATCTTGCCACCCAATCACAAAACTTAGAGTTCACCACAGAGGTAGGCATGGATGCTACCCGGGATGGTCCCTCCCTCTCTCCCACGAGGCCCTTCAGCAAACTGAGCAATTCTTGAGTGGTATCCTGTGGGGGCGGAGGAGGGGTAGGCTCTGGTGCCTTTTGCCTTTGCAACTCATTAACCAACTGTCCGAGCAAGACACTCGCATTGACCTCAGGAATTGGTTGTGGCGCAGGCTTGGGCTTCAATGTTTCTATGAGTCTGGCTAGGAAGTCGTTTTGTGCGGGTGGAGCCGGTGGAGGTGTTTGTTGTTGGGACAAAGCTGCCTTCAAAATCTCCAAAGCTTCTTCCACTGACGGCTGTTCCCTGGAAGGGGTTTGAGTGGGAGTAGGAGATGGTTGTTGGGTTAGAGTGGAGGCTTCCAAGCTAACAAGTTGTGGGAAGCTCAGGGTTGGAGTGATACTTGGAGGTCTTCCCATCTGGAAGCCTTGATAGCTTGACTGGCCTGCTTCTCCCGTGCTAGGCACTCCCACTTCGGCTGTGTCGTTAGACCCGAAAGGGTAAAGTCTGGTCCGGACACCAGATAGGTTTTCTTCGCTAATCCTTCTAGTGTTCCCCGTCTCATCTCCTGTTCCAATGACTTGGGAGTTTGGGGGGGGGTGGTGTTGATGTCTAGCGAGGGAGGAGGATCCTCTCTGCTCGGAGGGGGGTTCATGGCAAGGCCTGAATCCATTGGGGGTGAAGGGTTAAGGAGAAAACTTACTGAAAAACCGTTGTTCTATAACGGTCCCACGGATGGCGCCAATGTTTGAGCAACGATTGACGGGGCTCAAGGGTTTGGGGTGTTGGCTAATCCTTACAAACTCCTGCGAGAGCAGTGCAAACCTACCAAGCTCTTGACGAGCCTAAGGTGACGTAATGATTAGCGGGTGTGACGTAAGAGAGTAGGAAAAACTGCTCTTGAACGTATATGTGTGAGTAATGCAATGATTGACAACTTGCCCTCTGACATTGATCAGAGGGGTATTATAGGCTTGAGATTAGGGTTTTCATTTATGGGCTGAGGCCCAATGATTACATCCATGGGCCGTCACTTTATGGTCAACAAATGGGTACGTGACGTAAGCATGTGTGTTTGCGACGTCAGGTCAACTTAAGTCAACTTAAGCGTAAACCGGACAAAAGTTAGCGTTACCGGGCAGCCAGGCCAACCGGGTAGGCTGTGCCCGGTAACGGGGCTAAGCCATGGCGGATTCCGGAGTGGAGCTCGAGAGCGGGGCGACTTACCCCGGTAACGGGGCTGGCCACCCCGGTAACGGGGCTGGCCACCCCCGTAACGGGGCTGGCCACCCCGGTAATGGTCTAGGTTCAGGGCGGTTTTGCCCGGTCTTGCTCGAGAGCGGGTCAGGTTACCCCGGTAACGGGGCTGACCACCCCGGTCATGCTCAAGAAGGTGTCCGAGATAACCGAGGTTCCAAGGTAGAGGGGGCAGTTTTCTCGGAACCGGGGCTCATTAGCCCGGGAAAGGTCAGGGCCATTTTAGCCCGGTAACGGGGCACCGCCCTGCCTCGAGCGCGGGCCAGTTTAGCCCGGTAACGGGGCTCCGCCCTGCCTCGAGCGCGGGCCAGTTTGGCTCGGTGAGGGGATCCGCTGTGCTCGACAAGTTTGGTTAGGGCGGTTTGAACACGCAGGGTATTTCCGGGGTGGATCGAGTCTTCCGAGTTATTTTTGGTTGTCGGACCACATACCTTAATAGAAGCCATTTAGTATTTTTAATTCGGTTCCAACTTCTAATACTCATGAGTTCGAAAGTAAGAAATTGGACCTTTTAGGTGAAACACTGAGTGAAATTTGCAATAATGATAATGTTATTAATGCTTTAGGAAAATCGAACAGTCGGTTGCTGGTACATGAAGAAATTGGACAACAGTTGGAAAAATAATTTATAGATGATAGTTTGAGTGGGAAGGTAGAAGTAAGGGTACACGGTGATACCGTTATGGTTGATGCACAAAATACGGATGATGTTATTGGGAGTCCCAAAACAAATATTAGAAAGGAGCAGGAAAACGTAGTTGAACAACACATGGAACAACCGAAAATAAAAAAATGTTGAAGATTTCAGTTTACTGGATGCTCTAGTTCAAAAACCGATGCTCGACACTGTTAATATCGTTATGGTTGATGCGCAAAGGAAAGACGATTTCGGTTCACTGGATGCTCCGAAAACACATATTAGGAAGGAGCATGAAACCGTGGTTAAACAACACATGGAACAAATGAAAAACAAAAATGTTGAAAATTTCAGTGCAATGGCTGCTCCAGTTCAAAAAACGACACTCGAACTTGTTGAGAGGCAAACGAAAGGAAAAATACGTGCATTAGTTAATGCATCAAAGTTACGGTTGGAAGTACCAAAAACCAAAGACAGTGTCAACATCCAAGCCGAAAGTTCACACGATGCTATTGGAGGAGAACATGTAGAGAAGAGAACGAAGCGCAATTTGAAACTTCCTGCCGCAAGCAAATCAACTTATGTGATAAGGGAAGTACTTTTTACAAAACCAACAACCAATGAAATGCTCATCTCAGAATACGCGTTTTCAGGTTTGCACGAAACAAAGTAAGCAAAAAAGTATATATAAACAATTTGTTGAAATTCGTAACTTTTATTTAAATCTCGTGACTAATGATGTGTAAAATCTGAGTTAAATTATTAAAAAGAATTGGATATTACTAAAGTAGACTATCACACAATACAGGCAGTGTACCTGATCGTATGGTAGTATAGATCTAGTAAGTCCGGATCGAACTCAGGGAACGTGTATTTTAATTTGTTATTTCAAATAATTAATTAATCTAATAAAAACAAATGAATAAAGGGGGACGTTTTAGTTCTGAGAGAACGTATTTCGATTAAGTAAGTAACTAAAGAAAAATAATAATCAATTAACTAAAGTGGATTGTGAATGAAAAGATGTTTGAAAGAGTTCTTAAGATGTGATCAAATATTAAAAAGCAGTGATTACTTGGATATTACGTTTCACTTGAATTATGGATAATACGAATATGTTTGATTGGTTTAACTGTGATTCCTATTATAACTAGACTTCCTATTAGGGTTATCTAATCCTACAAAATCAGGGAAAGATCATACGAATGATCGTACATCAAGAGCTATCTTAGACTATCCACCCTAATCTGTGCTTTAAAGTCACTATTATTAACAATTTAATCTGTCGACTACGAATTAACAAAAGTCTCAACTATTCAATTATGATATAATTGTCATGGTCGTTTGATATATTAGGTTACTATTATTCTTAGACTATCTCAATTAAGTCTCAAGCTACAGTTATCTAAAGAATTATATAATTGTAAATAACTAATAAACCTATATGAACGCTAATTATGATATAAGTTTATCAATCACGCTAAGTAGTTAACCTAACAACTTTAAATAAACATGGATTGCGATTAAACGTTAATAATAAAGGAAAAACCAATTAATTCAAACATAAAACTTAATAATCCATAGATTCAAGCTCAACAATCCAAGCAATCACTTTCAAGAGTTTAGTTCATGTTGGATTGTGAGAAAATAGCATAAGATTCAATAGACAAAAACATTGTATCAAGAAAATTTAGTTAAAATTACAAACCAACTTAAACAAACTTCGAAAAACGATTAATTTGCGTTAATCGTGACTCCCAACGTGATCCGAGGCTTCAAAAACCCTCCTAGAAGCTCTCCTAGTCGACCTTTGGTGGTGGAAAAGTGGAAAAAAGGATATTTGATTCGTAACCCAAGGATTTGCTTAAATAGGGGTTTGGCCGACCTTCCAGCCACCGGCTGCGCTTCTCCAGCCGTCGGCTGGATAAAAGTCCTTGCGCGCTACGTTTCGTTTGACCCGCAGTTGACATTTTGAGATTTTAAATTCAGCCGCCGGCTAAAATAACTCAGCCGCCGGCTGGATTGGTCTGATGAACTTTCTTCCAAAATATAAAGTGTAGCTCTCTCTTTCTTCTTTCTTCTCCAATTTGAATCATCTAAATCGGACATCGTATGAAGAAGTTATGATCAAAACGGTGAAGATGCATAAAACACTTTTCTCGCATGATCTTCAACTTTGATTCTTCATAGTTTATCTTCATTTAAGCTCCGTTTTCTACCGTTTTCAACTTCTTTTTGTTCCATGATCCAAGTTTAACTCTTATCTACATATATGTATGAAAACACTACCCAAATCATAACAAAATGCGAAAAACAAGAGTATTAAAGAGAAATATGATTAAGAAAATGTCAATTATTTTAAGCATATCAACTAACAACATACTCTCTTATATTTTCTTTAAATGCTACAGTGATATTATATTTGAACACAATATATATATATATATATATATATATATATATATATATATATATATATATATATATATATATATATATTTCGCTCAATGGGGACGGTACCCCGGCAAAACTGATATAAATAAAAGTTACAAAACAAGAAGACAATATAGCTTTCACCTGGACTCAAAACCACACAAAACCACATCCGCATATATATATATATATATATATATATATATATATATATATATATATATATATATATATATATATATATATATATATATATAAAAGGGAGGTTTCTTGTGAAAAGTCTAAAATTTGTAAAAAGTCGATGAATTAATGTGGGAGTGATATATGACAACTTTGGAAAATAATTTTTTTTTTTTTTTTTTTACCAAAAAAAAAAAATAATATTTTTAATAATAAAAAAATATTTAAAAAAATAAAAATCGAAATCTATTTTTTAGTAAAAATAATATTTTTACTAAAAAAATAATATTTTTAATAATAAAAAAATATTTAAAAAATAAAAATCGAAATCTATTTTTTTCGGGGAATTTTTATTTTATTTTTGGCTCGAAAAAAGGTATGCACAAAAAAAATATGATGCACACCCATGATGAACATTTATGTGTGTATCATAGTTGAATATAATAGCTAAACATTATGCCACGTCACCGCTACGTCATTTGCGCATCATATTTTTTCATCATATGTGTGCATTATATTTTTTGTGTGCATCATATGACGTGGCATAATTATGTGGCAAGTTTAAGTACATCTTGTGACTTAGCATAACTTTTTTGTGTGCATAACGTTAAAAGTTATGCACGAAAATGATGACTTTATCGAAAAAAATTTCAATTTTTTTTTCCAAAATTTTTTTTTCAATTTTTTTTTATTATTAGAAAAAAGAAAAAAAAAATTTAAATGTCACCTAAACATCCTCATGTCATTCCCACGTTACTTCCTCAACTTTTTACAAATTTAGAACATTTTATTTGATCCTACTCACATATATATATATATATATATATATATATATATATATATATATATATATATATATATATATATATATATGATTCGATGTTATTGCAAAAGGGGTTTGGTTGTAAATGGCGATCATGGATAAAAGCTTGTTTGTCCTCTGGTTACTCTTCGATTCTAGTCAATGGAAGCCCAATAGAGGAGTTCCCTCTTCAACGCGGTCTCAGACAAGGCGACCCCATCGCCCCTTTTCTGTTCACACTGATCATGGAAGGCTTGCACACAGCTATTGATAAAGTTGTTGACAATGGGAGATATAAAGGTATGGAGATTGGCGTTAATAAAACCCCTATAACACACTTGTTTTTTGCAGATGACGCAGTCTATTTTGGAGAGTGGTCGATCGATAATGCTTTGAACCTGGTCAGAATTTTATACTGCTTCCAAAGAACGGCTGGCCTCAGTGTGAATCTGGATAAAAGCTCGTTATACGGTATTGGAAAGGAGAAAAACTTGGTGGAGACTTTGGCATTGGTGATTGGGTGTAAAGCTGCTGACTTTCCCTCCACGTTCCTCGGCATGACGATTGGTATAAATATGGGTCTGAAAAGACCATGGGATTCTCTAATTAATAAATTCAAGAAAAAACTTAGTAACTGGAAAGCAAAGACCCTTTCTATCGGAGGTCGACATACATTGGTGAGTAACGTCTTAGGGAGCATGGGAACCTTCCTATTTTCCCTTTTTAAAGCCCCTGCTTGCGTCTTGAAGGAGTTGGAGAGAATTCGAAAAGCATTTTTTTGGGGCTGTAGTGATGGTAAAAAAAACGCATTCCTTGGGTTCAATGGGAGAAGGTCCTAATGAATAAGGGAAACGGAGGTTTGGGGATAATATCATTGAAGGACCTGAACCTTGCACTCCTTGCAAAATGGTATTGGCGATACAAGTGTGAACCAGGTGCGTTATGGGTCCAAATTATTGACAGTATACATGGTAAATAGGCGATGGTGAGAATTATAAGGTGAAAACAGGGCATAATTGGAAACGGATAATTCAAGGATGGAATGAATTAAGAGTCCTTGATCTTGACCCGCGTAACCTGTGTAAAAAAGAAGTGGGCGATGGGTTGAATACCTCGTTCTGGGACGATTGGTGGATTGGTGAAAAGTCTTTAAAACTTCTTTACCCAAGGTTATACAATCTCAAAAATGTTAAAGGCATATCAGTTAATCAAAAATTGAATTTAATTATTAATGAATGGAACGGGAGGACGGAGCTTAAAGAAGGAAGAACTAAATCTGAACTCGATAGTTTGAAGAATCTGATTTCAAATACTATTGTGAGGACGGAAAAGATGATAAATGGAGATGCCCAGATGGGCATAACGGGGCGTTTTCGGTTTCTTGGATGAGAAATAAGATTGCTAAAAAGAAACAGGGAACAATAGGAAAGAGTTTTTGGAGTAAATGGGTTCCAAAAAGATGCAATGTATTCGTTTGGAAAGCTAGATTAAACCGTGTGGCTGTCAAAGAACTTCTAAATCAAATGGGCATCCATACTAACGCGGTTAACTGTGACATTTGTAAAACTTCTGTTGAATCCCCGATTCACGTATTTCATCATTGCTCTTTTGCTCAGGAGGTTTGGTCTTATATCGATGTGTGGTGGGGCTTTAATAACAGGTCCGTGAATTCAGTGGCTGATATTTTTACTTGGTTGGAAAATCAAGCTCAAAACAAGGTGGAGAAGAAGACGTTATTCGTGATTGGAGCCAGTGTTCTAAATAACCCGCCATGGCGCCGCCATGTCTCGCCATTTCTCAAGGCTTGGAGTAGCCGCCATGGCGCCGCCATGTCTCGCCGTTTCTCAAGGCTTGGAGTAGCCGACACGAAATGATGGATAACTTCTTTGTAAAGCTTGGTTACTATATTTTACATTAGTTGTATATTGATATATGAAATTATTAACTTTTTATAATTTATTGGTGTTGATATAACTTAATAATAGTAAAAATATATATAAAAGTATAAATAAAATTATAAAATATATTAATTTTTTGCCGCTTTTTCACGCCTTGAAAAACGCCATGTCTCGCCATTTCTTGCAAAGCTTGAGGCTTGCTCATGCCGCCACGCCACGCCTTACGTTATCTATAACCTTGATTGGAGCTGCTACTTTGGTCGCTTTAGGGCAACATAGAAATGAATTTATCTTCTTAAATCATAGGAGAAACGCTGTTGATGTTTTCCAACATATTCAAAATGAGTCTTTTCTTTGGATAGATAGTAGGGCGAGTAAAATTTGTATTGATAGGAATGCGTGGGTTTTTTTTCCCTAGATCTGCCCTAAGCTCGATGTAATCAGTTTTGTATTGTGCCCTCAGCTCCTTGTTCGGGTTTGCACTGTTTTTAATATAAGTTGCCTTTCAATATATATATATATATATATATATATATATATATATATATATATATATATATATATATATATATATATATATATATATATATATATATATATATGACTTTTTACAAATTTAGAACATTTTATTTGTTCTTACTCATATATATATATATATATATATATATATATATATATATATATATATATATATATATATATATATATATCTACTACTATATAAAGCATTTGGTGTTTTGTTGACTTTCAATTTTAAGTAATTGACTTTAAGGGTTCTTTTTTAAGAGGTACAAATTATGATGCAAAATGTACAACACACATAACACATAAAACAAAACCCTAAAACTAACCTAAAGCTAACCCTAAAACATACACACCACATACACATAACACGCCTCCCTCTTTCTTCTCAATTCTCTCTCGATCACCCCTCTTGAGCAGCTGTCGGAGCCGCCGGAAAACAGCCGCCTCCGTCCCCCTTTCTTGATCAGCCC
The DNA here is from genome assembly GCA_910822075.1 of Senecio squalidus. Lineage (NCBI taxonomy): Eukaryota > Viridiplantae > Streptophyta > Magnoliopsida > Asterales > Asteraceae > Senecio > Senecio squalidus. The sequence continues at coordinate 19,253,887 of CAJVGC010000001.1, forward strand.
TCTTAATACACATACACACCACATACACACCACCGCCGTCGTCCCCCTTTCTCTCTTCTTCCGCCGCCACCGCCGCCGTCCTTTGGACGGAAAACATGTAGGTAAGTGGATCTCGGTGCTTTTTGCTTTTTGATAATGTTTTTGCTTTTTGTTCCGGAAATATGTTGATTGATAATGTTTATTGGATGGCGGTTTTGATGGCCGTGTTTTCTACTCTTTTCAGGCGGTTTTGGTGGTGGTTGATGGCGGTTTTGGTGGCGGTTTTGATGGCGGCTCAAGATGCGGCTCAAGATGGCGGTTTTGATGGCGGCTGGCTAATGGTAACGTTGACTCTGTTAACGGTTGAATCTGTTAATTGTTCCGGAATCATTTGGGGAAAATTGTTTGGAAATTCAAGAAAAAGAAAGGTTAGTTTGTATTTTAATTTGAAAACTTGTTATTTGTTATTTGTTAATTTGAAAACTTGTTATTTGTTAATTTGAAAACTTGTTATTTGTTAGATTGAAATTAACAGAATTTGAAAACTTGTTATTTGTTAATTTGCATTTTATTTTTTGTTAATTTGTATTTTATTTTTTATTGAGCATAAATTTTGGGAAACAAATCATATATGTTTTCAAAATGGCATAATCTGTTGATTGATAATGCTTTTCAAAATGGCATAATCAGTTTTTGTGTTTATTGCTAATAGAACTTATTATAAATTGACAGGCTGCGGTTTTGGTGGATACGGTGGCTTTTTGTGGTTTTGATGGCGGTTTTGTGGTTATGTTGGCAGTTTTCTTTCGGGTGTCTCCCGTGGAAATCAGTTAGAAAATGATTAAAAGAAAGGTAAATTTTCGTTTCATTTGATGTATATATAGCTTAAGCTAAATAGAGTTTGGAAATAAGCTCTTAAGCATCTTAAATAAGCTAACCCGAACCCCGAAACAACTATAGTATTGGTAGTTGGAATAAATGTGTGTTATGGGATTTATTACTTTATTTTCCGAGTTATTTTTTGTTTTTATTTCGTAATAAGTCTACTATTTACCAGTTTGTTTAGGTTTTGTTTCTTACTTTAATCTGTTTTGTTTCTTACTTTAATATGTTTTGTTTTCAAGTTTCAAAAGGGGGCAATGATATACAGTTTTTAAACTAATTAACGTTCTACACGTGTTTGTTGTTACAGCTGATGCTACAAAGAAAGGAGATGTTAAGGCTCAGGCCATGAAGGCAGCAAAGGCTGTGAAAACCGGTTCAACTTTCAAAAAGAAGGCTAAGAAGATCCGAACCAAGGTTACCTTTCACCGTCCAAGGACATTGAAGACTGGCAGAAACCCTAAGTACCCTCGTATCGGTGCCCCACCAAGAAACAAGCTTGACAATTATCAGATTCTTAAGTACCCGTTGACCACCGAATCTGCAATGAAGAAGATTGAAGACAACAACACCTTGGTGTTTATTGTTGACATCCGTGCTGACAAGAAGAAGATCAAGGCTGCAGTCAAGAAGATGTACGATATCCAGACCAAGAAAGTCAACACTTTGATCAGGTATTTTACCTTTTTGTCAAGTTTTATGTTATAAAAGTTTATTTTCCTGTTAATGACACATTTTGTTTATGTTTTTTTGTTTGTGACGCAGACCTGATGGAACGAAGAAAGCTTACGGTAGGTTAACTCCAGTTGCAGTAGAAGCCACTGGTGAAGATCTTGGAGGTGACCAGGTCTACACTGGCATATTCGAGTGGGCGGAGAAGATCAAATTAAATTTATGATATATCGACTTGTATGAAAACATTTGTTCGCTTATACAAACATCACTGTGAAGATGTAACATTAAACTTATATTATAATGGATTGGATTGTCCCTTATGTAGATTATTTATTCCGAAACTGTATTGTGGGCGGGTTATTTTGTAACATGTTCGGTTTCTTCTTAAATAGACATAGATAATCTATTTGTTGTTAATTGATATGTTAAAACAGCTTCATGTTGTAATAAAGATTTAGTGGTATGACATTCTTAAACATCTCTTGAACTGTTTTTGCGGTTTATTTCACAAAAACTGTATCTGCATGCCGCGAAGTTATGGAATGGTCAAAGCCTATTTCAACTAACACGTAAAGCTCTCTAAACGCAAGCTCTCTAAACGCTTTACTTGGAGTTGTTGAAGGAATTGATTGAATGCTTATAATAGGTCAAAGGATTAGAAGAAATTGATTGTTTGATGATGATTTCAAAGTCAGTAACAATCACATATTTATAGTGTTTTGATAATTAACGATTCAATGTATTTGGATTTAAGATAATAGATGTAGTGATGTACTGAAACTTATTGAAAAACAATAAATATATGACCTTCAACTTTCTTATCTCTACTACATTATAATGCTTTTGATATTCTGTGAGGCAATGATGATATCGTGGGTTTTATTTTTAGCAATATGATCATATAAAATTTATAACGGCTTGACAACTATTCGATTTTGTAATTTTATTTTTTACATTTTCAATATAAATCCAATACAATTTTATATTATATATGTTTCTATATTCATATCACATGACGATTGAAAAACAACCGAAAGTGTTATACTTAACATATGGATCACGAGACGGATTAAAACCTACTGAAAACTGTAGCCGCAAAACCATTTTACGAAATCAACTTTATCGCCGCCGCCGCATCGCGCGGGTACTAGACTAGTATATATATATATATGGTTTTGTAAAAAGTCTTATATTTGTAAAAAAATGGAGGAAGCATGACATGTGGAAACTTTGGAAAAAAACTTATTTTTTTATTTTTTTTATTAAAAATAATTTTTAATAAAAAAAATATTAAAAAAAAAAATCGAATTTTTCTTTTCAAGGAAACTTTTTTTTTGGCTCGAAAACAATATGATGCACATTTATGATGCACACCTATGATGAACATATATGTGTGTATCATAGTTGAATATTATAGCTTTTTTGTGTGTATCATAGTTGAATATCAAAGCTTTTTTGTGTGCATCATATTTTGTGTGCATCATTAATGTGCATCATATTTATTATGTGCATCATATGACGTGGCATATTACGTTATCAAAAAAAAAGTAAATTTTTTTTTTCCAAAATCTTTTTTTTTTCGATATTTTTTTTTTTAATAAAAAAATATTATTTTTTTATTAAAAAAATAATTTTTTTTTTTTTTAATTTCACATAAGTTGCCACATGTTACTACAAGAATGGTCCTTCCACTTTTTACAAATATAAGACTTTTTATTTGATTCTACTCCTATATATATATATATATATATATATATATATATATATATATATATGAGCTTTCTCACTCTCTCTTATAAACTGTATGTTTGTTAGGTTTTTGTGATAGAAAGCCATCTGTAAAATAAATTGAAAACTGATTATGTAAAAATGTTAGTTTTTTGTTATAGAGAGCCATCTGTAAAATGAATTGAAAATTGATTATGTAAAAATGTGATTCATTACAACTTTGTTTTTAAGAAATTAGATTTCTATTAGACATTTGGTTGAAATAAAAATAAAATTAGTATCATATCCTTGCTATGCGGCCGGGTAACAAAAAATTGACGTGATTGAAGTTTTTTTTTACATTGAAAAGATACAATATCAGAATATATAATTATTGTTAATTCTGATATTAGAATAAATATAATTTCTCATATAAAAATTACATGAAATGTATATTTAAGCACAATATAAAAATTATAATCAGTACAAATGAATTGTTTATTAATATGATAAAAACGAACTCGTGCTACGAAACGTCGGCGAGTATATACATACGATATTGCAAATGTGTTTTTTTTCTTCTTCTTTTAGGGTTCAAATGTGTTTTAAATTAACTAACTTTATTTATTGACCATTTTATCTATATTTTATAGCTTTGTTAATTTTCGTTCATATTTCAATTACAATATTGTAATGAGTACTTATAATAATATGTTTATATTATAGATAATTATAAACTTTAGTAATTTAATTATTTATTATTTTAATCACTTTATATATTACAATGCTTAAATCAAGTCTTTATAAATAATTAATTAATTATCAAAGATTATCATCATTTAACTTTTATTATAATTAAATATTATTCATTAAATTATATTTTAATGATTTGATAAATTATTTATAAAATTATATTTTAATGATTTAGAAGTAAAGAAGACAATTAATAAGGAAAAGATCACAACTGACAAACAGAAGTTTATGAACTACTTAAAGGCCAGAGGGTATAGTGGTAAATATTGGGGACAATGAGCTTTGGTAACATCCTTGGATTGTTTGAGAAGGAAGAAAAGAAGAATAAGGAAGAAGCTGCCAGGCTGTCTGAACAAGAAGAAAATGAGAGATATGGAAAGACTGGTGAAAAGAGCTCATGAAGTTAGAGCTAGAGTGATAACAGATTGAAAGGTAGTTCCAAACCCATTTCAATCTCAACCTATTATTCAACCCGTGCAGTGGAAAAGGAAGAAGTCAATTTCTTTTAAGCAGCCTAGTAAGAAACAAAGAGTGGAGGTGTCAACTATTGCATCAACTACTGCAGAGAAGGAACATATTGAAGTTAAAAGCACTCAGGTTGAAGTTCCACTTGAAGAATCAACCACTGCTTCAACTCAGTTTATTCTAGTTGATTTTTCTACTATAGTGGAGAGGGAAGGGGATGTAGAGATATCTCCTGATTATTGTTCAGCTTTAATTCTTCATGAAGAAGGCATACATGTTGAGCCTTTAGCAGTTGAGCTACCATAGATCATAGATTGGGAGTTTGTTGGATGGGAAAAAAGACAACTTAATTGGTTACAAGAGCTGACAACAAGAAGTACCCAATGCTTGCTTTCTACAGAATGGTCAACAAGACAAGATATAGTCAGACTACATTAGATTGGAGTAAGAAAGTACTCACAGAACAGCGGATCATGCTCTGGAACTGATCTTGCTCTTGATTGACTTAGTGGCATGTTTACTCCTGATGTTGAGATGTATAGCTGTGCATTTCACAGAGGAGGACATGATCCAGTTATCAAGTGGGTTATGTATGAAAGAAGTGGGGTGAATTCTATCATTAGAAAACAAGGAGTGATCAGGTATTATTTGGTAGAAAGAAGGTATGATCTGGATTTTAGAACCTTACATGATATGATCACTATCGGTTGTTTGCCCTAAGACAATCTCAGATGGCCATGATTTAGTTTGAAGAATGGATGCTTCAACGAAATGAAGAACAACTGAAGATGAAGGAAAAGAGAGATAGACATAGGAAGAACAGTAAAAGTAGTTTTGTAATTATCATTCATATGTAATAATACTTGTTACTTAATGAGAATCAAAGTTCAAGTTTAGGGGGAGATTGTTTAACTGTTTGAAAAAATAAGTTTAAGTTCATTAATTTCTGCTCATTAATACTGCACAAACTACTGCCCAGTTACTACTGCATGTATACCAGTTATTACTGCATGTGTATTGGTTAATACTACAAGACCGGATGGTTACTACTGCTGAAGACAGTTACTACTGCCCGTCTCCTGTTACTACTACATGAAGAGTTTAGATAATTTTTAAATAGTTTTCTATTATCTCTTCCTTATTTGTAGCAATTGTAGTATATTACAATTGTAATTGTTTAGTTGTTTCGTAGATTTGCTAGGTTAGCCTCAAGGTCTATATATACATAGATCCTTGTATAGGAAAAACACGTACATTGATCATTCTTTTAAGATTAATATATTGAGGCTTATAGTTGATATTCGTTATTTTCTCATTCTTTGTTAACAATATTCATTTAATCAATAAAACTGGTGATATCAAAGTGTTATATCCGCTGCTAACTTCTTTGATAGATCAAGATTTTCATATAAACTGTGTTGTGGTTACATAAACCATATTGATCCTGACAATCATCAGTCCAAGAGAGACTTCGT
>CAJVGC010000001.1:19259922-19394244 GCA_910822075.1 Senecio squalidus
GGCCATTTTGGCTCGGGAGTTGGGGTGCCCGGAGGGCGGAGCGGGTGAGGGGATCCGCTGTGCTCGACAAGTTTGGTTAGGGCGGTTTGAACACGCAGGGTATTTCCGGGTGGATCGAGTCTCCGATTATTTTTGGTTGTCGGACCACATACCTTAAGAAGCCATTTAGTATTTTTAATTCGGTTCCAACTTCTAATACTCATGAGTTCGAAAGTAAGAAATTGGACCTTTTAGGTGAAACACTGAGTGAAATTTGCAATAATGATAATGTTATTAATGCTTTAGGAAAATCGACAGTCGGTTGCTGGTACATGAAGAAATTGGACAACAGTTGGAAAAATAATTTATAGATGATAGTTTGAGTGGGAAGGTAGAAGTAAGGGTACACGGTGATACCGTTATGGTTGATGCACAAAATATGATGTGTTATTGGGAGTCCCAAAACAAATATTAGAAAGGAGCAGGAAAACGTAGTTGAACAACACATGGAACAACCGAAAATAAAAAAATGTTGAAGATTTCAGTTTACTGGATGCTCTAGTTCAAAAACCGATGCTCGACACTGTTAATATCGTTATGGTTGATGCGCAAAGGAAAGACGATTTCGGTTCACTGGATGCCCGAAAACACATATTAGGAAGGAGCATGAAACCGTGGTTAAACACACATGGAACAAATGAAAAACAAAATTTGAAAATTTCAGTGCAATGGCTGCTCCATTCAAAAAACGACACTCGAACTTGTTGAGAGGCAAACGAAAGGAAAATACGTGCATTAGTTAATGCATCAAAGTTACGGTTGGAAGTACCAAAAACCAAAGACAGTGTCAACATCCAAGCGAAAGTTCACACGATGCTATGGAGGAGAACATGTAGAGAAGAGAACGAAGCGCAATTTGAAACTTCCTGCCGCAAGCAAATCACTTATGTGATAAGGGAAGTACTTTTTACAAACCAACACCAATGAAATGCTCATCTCAGAATACGCGTTTCAGGTTTGCACGAAACAAAGTAAGCAAAAAAGTATATATAACAATTTGTTGAAATTCGTAACTTTTATTTAATCTCCGTGACTAATGATGTGTAAAAATCTGAGTTAAATTATTAAAAAGAATTGGATATTACTAAAGTAGACTATCACACAATACAGGCAGTGTACCTGTACGTATGGTAGTATAGATCTAGTAAGTCCGGATCGAACTCAGGGAACGTGTATTTTAAATTGTTATTTCAAATAATTAATTAATCTAATAAAAACAAATGAATAAAGGGGGACGTTAGTTTGAGAGAACGTATTTCGATTAAGTAAGTAACTAAAGAAAAATAATAATCAATTAACTAAAGTTGATTGTGAATGAAAAGATGTTGAAAGAGTTCTTAAGATGTGATCAAATATTAAAAAGCAGTGATTACTTGGATATTACTTTCACTGAATGATGGATAATACGAATATGTTTTGATTGGTTTAACTGTGATTCCTATTATAACTAGACTTCCTTTAGGGTTATCTAATCCTACAAAATCAGGGAAAGATCATACGAATGATCGTACATCAAGGCTATCTAGATCTATCCCCCTAATCTGTGCTTTAAAAGTCACTATTATTAACAATTTAATCTGTCGACTACGAATTAAACAAAAGTCTCAACATTCAATTATGATATAATTGTCATGGTCGTTGATATATTAGGTTACTATTATTCTAGACTATCTCAATTAAGTCTCAAGCTACAGTGATCTAAAGAATTATATAATGTAAATAACTAATAACCTATAGGAACGCTAATTATGATATAAGTTTATCAATCACGCTAAGTATTAACCTAACAACTTTAAATAAAACATGGATTGCGATTAAACGTTAATAATAAAGGAAAAACCAATTAATTCAAACATAAAACTTAATAATCCATAGATTCAAGCTCAACAATCCAAGCAATCACTTTCAAGAGTTTAGTTCATGTTGGATTGTGAGAAAATAGCATAAGATTCAATAGACAAAAACATTGTATCAAGAAAATTTAGTTAAAATTACAAACCAACTTAAACAACTTCGAAAACGATTAATTTGCGTTAATCGTGACTCCCAACGTGATCCGAGGCTCAAAAACCCTCCTAGAAGCTCTCCTAGTCGACCTTTGGTGGTGGAAAAGTGGAAAAAAGGATATTTGATTCGTAACCCAAGATTTGCTTAAATAGGGGTTTGGCCGACCTTCCAGCCACCGGCTGCGCTTCTCCAGCCGTCGGCTGGATAAAAGTCCTTGCGCGCTACGTTTCGTTTGACCCGCAGTTGACATTTTGAGATTTTAAATTCAGCCGCCGGCTAAAATAACTCAGCCGATGAACTTCTTCCAAATATAAAGTGTAGCTCTCTCTTTCTTCTTTCTTCTCTCCATTGAAGGACATCTAAATCGGACATCGTATGAAGAAGTTATGATCAAAAACGGTGAAGATGCATAAAACACTTTTCTCGCATGATCTTCACATTGATTCTTCATAGTTTATCTTCATTTAAGCTCCGTTTTCTCTACCGTTTTCAACTCCTTTTTGTTCCATGATCCAAGTTTAACTCTTATCTACATATATGTATGAAAACACTACCCAAATCATAACAAAATGCGAAAAACAAGAGTATTAAAGAGAATATGATTAAGAAAATGTCAATTATTTTAAGCATATCAACTAACAACATACTCTCTTATATTTTCTTTAAATGCTACAGGGTATTATATTGAACACAATATATATATATATATATATATATATATATATATAATATATATAATATATATATATATATATTATATATATATATATATATATATATCTATATATATATTACCCCCGGCAAAACTGATATAAATAAAGTACAAAACAAGAAGACAATATACTTTTAAAAAAGAAATCCAAGATGAAAACAAGCTTTCACCTGGACTCAAAACCACACAAAACCACATCCGCATATATATATATATATATATATATATATATATATATATATATATATATATATATATATATATAAAAGGGAGGTTTCTTGTGAAAAGTCTAAAATTTGTAAAAAGTCGATGAATTAATGTGGGAGTGATATATGACAACTTTGGAAAATAATTTTTTTTTTTTTTTTTTTTACTAAAAAAAAAAATAATATTTTTAATAATAAAAAAATATTTAAAAAATAAAAATCGAAATCTATTTTTTAGTAAAAATAATATTTTACTAAAAAAATAATATTTTAATAATAAAAAAATATTAAAACCATAAAAATCGAATCTATTTTTTTCGGGGGAATTTTTATTTTATTTTTGGCTCGAAAAAAGGTATGCACAAAAAAATAACACCCATGATGAACATTTATGTGTGTATCAAGTTGAATATAATAGCTAAACATTATGCCACGTCACCGCTACGTCATTTGCGCATCATATTTTTCATCATATGTGTGCATTATATTTTTGTGTGCATCAGTATGACGTGGCATAATTATGTGGCAAGTTTAAGTACATCTTGTGACTTAGCATAACTTTTTTGTGTGCATAACGTTAAAAGTTATGCACGAAAATGATGACTTTATCGAAAAAAATTTCAATTTTTTTTTTCCAAAATTTTTTTTTCAATTTTTTTTTTATTATTAGAAAAAAGAAAAAAAAAATTTAAATGTCACCTAAACATCCTCATGTCATTCCCACGTTACTTCCTCAACTTTTACAAATTTAGAACATTTTATTTGATCCTACTCACATATATATATATATATATATATATATATATATATATATATATAGATATATATATATATATATGATTCGATGTTATTGCAAAAGGGGTTTGGTTGTAAGCGATCATGGATAAAGCTTGTTTGTCCTCTGGTTACTCTTCGATTCTAGTCAATGGAAGCCCAATAGAGGAGTTCCCTCTTCAACGCGGTCTCAGACAAGGCGACCCCATCGCCCCTTTTCTGTTCACACTGATCATGGAAGGCTTGCACACAGCTATTGATAAAGTGGTTGACAATGGGAGATATAAAGGTATGGAGATTGGCGTTAATAAAACCCCTATAACACACTTGTTTTTTGCAGATGACGCAGTCTATTTTGGAGAGTGGTCGATCGATAATGCTTTGAACCTGGTCAGAATTTTATACTGCTTCCAAAGAACGGCTGGCCTCAGTGTGAATCTGGATAAAAGCTCGTTATACGGTATTGGAAAGGAGAAAAACTTGGTGGAGACTTTGGCATTGGTTATTGGGTGTAAAGCTGCTGACTTTCCCTCCACGTTCCTCGGCATGACGATTGGTATAAATATGGGTCTGAAAAGACCATGGGATTCTCTAATTAATAAATTCAGGAAAAAACTTAGTAACTGGAAAACAAAGACCCTTTCTATCGGAGGTCGACATACATTGGTGAGTAACGTCTTAGGGAGCATGGGAACCTTCCTATTTTCCCTTTTTAAAGCCCCTGCTTGCGTCTTGAAGGAGTTGGAGAGAATTCGAAAAGCATTTTTTTGGGGCTGTAGTGATGGTAAAAAAACGCATTCCTTGGGTTCAATGGGAGAAGGTCCTAATGAATAAGGGAAACGGAGGTTTGGGGATAATATCATTGAAGGACCTGAACCTTGCACTCCTTGCAAAATGGTATTGGCGATACAAGTGTGAACCAGGTGCGTTATGGGTCCAAATTATTGACAGTATACATGGTAAATAGGCGATGGTGAGAATTATAAGGTGAAAACAGGGCATAATTGGAAACGGATAATTCAAGGATGGAATGAATTAAGAGTCCTTGATCTTGACCCGCGTAACCTGTGTAAAAAAGAAGTGGGCGATGGGTTGAATACTTCTCTGGGACGATTGGTGGATTGGTGAAAAGTCTTTAAAACTTCTTTACCCAAGGTTATACAATCTCAAAAATGTTAAAGGCATATCAGTTAATCAAAAATTGAATTTAATTATTAATGAATGGAACGGGAGGACGGAGCTTAAAGAAGGAAGAACTAAATCTGAACTCGATAGTTTGAAGAATCTGATTTCAAATACTATTGTGAGGACGGAAAAGATGATAAATGGAGATGCCCAGATGGGCATAACGGGGCGTTTTCGGTTTCTTGGATGAGAAATAAGATTGCTAAAAAGAAACAGGGAACAATAGGAAAGAGTTTTTGGAGTAAATGGGTTCCAAAAAGATGCAATGTATTCGTTTGGAAAGCTAGATTAAACCGTGTGGCTGTCAAAGAACTTCTAAATCAAATGGGCATCCATACTAACGCGGTTAACTGTGACATTTGTAAAACTTCTGTTGAATCCCCGATTCACGTATTTCATCATTGCTCTTTTGCTCAGGAGGTTTGGTCTTATATCGATGTGTGGTGGGGCTTTAATAACAGGTCCGTGAATTCAGTGGCTGATATTTTTACTTGGTTGGAAAATCAAGCTCAAAACAAGGTGGAGAAGAAGACGTTATTCGTGATTGGAGCTGCTACTTTGGTCGCTTTAGGGCAACATAGAAATGAATTTATCTTCTTAAATCATAGGAGAAACGCTGTTGATGTTTTCCAACATATTCAAAATGAGTCTTTTCTTTGGATAGATAGTAGGGCGAGTAAAATTTGTATTGATAGGAATGCGTGGGTTTTTTTTCCCTAGATCTGCCCTAAGCTCGATGTAATCAGTTTTGTATTGTGCCCTCAGCTCCTTGTTCGGGTTTGCACTGTTTTTAATATAAGTTGCCTTTTCAATATATATATATATATATATATATATATATATATATATATATATATATATATATATATATATATATATATATATATATATATGACTTTTTACAAATTTAGAACATTTTATTTGTTCTTACTCATATATATATATATATATATATATATATATATATATATATATATATATATATATATATATATACTACTATATAAAGCATTTGGTGTTTTGTTGACTTTCAATTTTAAGTAATTGAGTTTAAGGGTTTTTTTTAAGAGGTACAAATTATGATGCAAAATGTACAACACACATAACACATAAAACAAAACCCTAAAACTAACCTAAAGCTAACCCTAAAACATACACACCACATACACATAACACGCCTCCCTCTTTCTTCTCAATTCTCTCTCGATCACCCCTCTTGAGCAGCTGCCGGAGCCGCCGGAAAACAGCCGCCTCCGTCCCCCTTTCTTGATCAGCCCTCTTAATACACATACACACCACATACACACCACCGCCGTCGTCCCCCTTTCTCTCTTCTTCCGCCGCCACCGCCGCCACCGCCGCCGTCCTTTGGACGGAAAACATGTAGGTAAGTGGATCTCGGTGCTTTTTGCTTTTTGATAATGTTTTTGCTTTTTGTTCCGGAAATATGTTGATTGATAATGTTTATTGGATGGCGGTTTTGATGGCCGTGTTTTCTACTCTTTTCAGGCGGTTTTGGTGGTGGTTGATGGCGGTTTTGGTGGCGGTTTTGATGGCGGCTCAAGATGCGCCTCAAGATGGCGGCTCAAGATGGCGGTTTTGATGGCGGCTGGCTAATGGTAACGTTGACTCTGTTAACGGTTGAATCTGTTAATTGTTCCGGAATCATTTGGGGAAAATTGTTTGGAAATTCAAGAAAAAGAAAGGTTAGTTTGTATTTTAATTTGAAAACTTGTTATTTGTTATTTGTTAATTTGAAAACTTGTTATTTGTTAATTTGAAAACTTGTTATTTGTTAGATTGAAATTAACAGAATTTGAAAACTTGTTATTTGTTAATTTGCATTTTATTTTTTGTTAATTTGTATTTTATTTTTTATTGAGCATAAATTTTGGGAAACAAATCATATATGTTTTCAAAATGGCATAATCTGTTGATTGATAATGCTTTCAAAATGGCATAATCAGTTTTTGTGTTTATTGCTAATAGAACTTATTATAAATTGACAGGCTGCGGTTTTGGTGGATACGGTGGCTTTTTGTGGTTTTGATGGCGGTTTTGTGGTTATGTTGGCAGTTTTCTTTCGGGTGTCTCCCGTGGAAATCAGTTAGAAAATGATTAAAAGAAAGGTAAATTTTCGTTTCATTTGATGTATATATAGCTTAAGCTAAATAGAGTTTGGAAATAAGCTCTTAAGCATCTTAAATAAGCTAACCCGAACCCCGAAACAACTATAGTATTGGTAGTTGGAATAAATGTGTGTTATGGGATTTATTACTTTATTTTCCGAGTTATTTTTGTTTTTATTTCGTAATAAGTCTACTATTTACCAGTTTGTTTAGGTTTTGTTTCTTACTTTAATCTGTTTTGTTTCTTACTTTAATATGTTTTGTTTTCAAGTTTCAAAAGGGGGCAATGATATACAGTTTTTAAACTAATTAACGTTCTACACGTGTTTGTTGTTACAGCTGATGCTACAAAGAAAGGAGATGTTAAGGCTCAGGCCATGAAGGCAGCAAAGGCTGTGAAAACCGGTTCAACTTTCAAAAAGAAGGCTAAGAAGATCCGAACCAAGGTTACCTTTCACCGTCCAAGGACATTGAAGACTGGCAGAAACCCTAAGTACCCTCGTATCGGTGCCCCACCAAGAAACAAGCTTGACAATTATCAGATTCTTAAGTACCCGTTGACCACCGAATCTGCAATGAAGAAGATTGAAGACAACAACACCTTGGTGTTTATTGTTGACATCCGTGCTGACAAGAAGAAGATCAAGGCTGCAGTCAAGAAGATGTACGATATCCAGACCAAGAAAGTCAACACTTTGATCAGGTATTTTACCTTTTTGTCAAGTTTTATGTTATAAAAGTTTATTTTCCTGTTAATGACACATTTTGTTTATGTTTTTTTGTTTGTGACGCAGACCTGATGGAACGAAGGAAGCTTACGGTAGGTTAACTCCAGTTGCAGTAGAAGCCACTGGTGAAGATCTTGGAGGTGACCAGGTCTACACTGGCATATTCGAGTGGGCGGAGAAGATCAAATTAAATTTATGATATATCGACTTGTATGAAAACATTTGTTCGCTTATACAAACATCACTGTGAAGATGTAACATTAAACTTATATTATAATGGATTGGATTGTCCCTTATGTAGATTATTTATTCCGAAACTGTATTGTGGGCGGGTTATTTTGTAACATGTTCGGTTTCTTCTTAAATAGACATAGATAATCTATTTGTTGTTAATTGATATGTTAAAACAGCTTCATGTTGTAATAAAGATTTAGTGGTATGACATTCTTAAACATCTCTTGAACTGTTTTTGCGGTTTATTTCACAAAAACTGTATCTGCATGCCGCGAAGTTATGGAATGGTCAAAGCCTATTTCAACTAACACGTAAAGCTCTCTAAACGCAAGCTCTCTAAACGCTTTACTTGGAGTTGTTGAAGGAATTGATTGAATGCTTATAATAGGTCAAAGGATTAGAAGAAATTGATTGTTTGATGATGATTTCAAAGTCAGTAACAATCACATATTTATAGTGTTTTGATAATTAACGATTCAATGTATTTGGATTTAAGATAATAGATGTAGTGATGTACTGAAACTTATTGAAAAACAATAAATATATGACCTTCAACTTTCTTATCTCTACTACATTATAATGCTTTTGATATTCTGTGAGGCAATGATGATATCGTGGGTTTTATTTTTAGCAATATGATCATATAAAATTTATAACGGCTTGACAACTATTCGATTTTGTAATTTTATTTTTTACATTTTCAATATAAATCCAATACAATTTTATATTATATATGTTTCTATATTCATATCACATGACGATTGAAAAACAACCGAAAGTGTTATACTTAACATATGGATCACGAGACGGATTAAAACCTACTGAAAACTGTAGCCGCAAAACCATTTTACGAAATCAACTTTATCGCCGCCGCCGCATCGCGCGGGTACTAGACTAGTATATATATATATATATGGTTTTGTAAAAAGTCTTATATTTGTAAAAAAATGGAGGAAGCATGACAGGTGGAAACTTTGGAAAAAAACTTATTTTTTTATTTTTTTTATTAAAAATAATTTTTAATAAAAAAAATATTAAAAAAAAAAATCCAATTTTTCTTTTCAAGGAAACTTTTTTTTTGGCTCGAAAACAATATGATGCACATTTATGATGCACACCTATGATGAACATATATGTGTGTATCATAGTTGAATATTATAGCTTTTTTGTGTGTATCATAGTTGAATATCAAAGCTTTTTTGTGTGCATCATATTTTGTGTGCATCATTAATGTGCATCATATTTATTATGTGCATCATATGACGTGGCATATTACGTTATCAAAAAAAAAGTAAATTTTTTTTTTCCAAAATCTTTTTTTTTTCGATATTTTTTTTTTAATAAAAAAATATTATTTTTTTATTAAAAAAATAATTTTTTTTTTTTTTAATTTCACATAAGTTGCCACATGTTACTACAAGAATGGTCCTTCCACTTTTTACAAATATAAGACTTTTTATTTGATTCTACTCCTATATATATATATATATATATATATATATATATATATATATATATATATATATATATATATATATATATATATGAGCTTTCTCACTCTCTCTTATAAACTGTATGTTTGTTAGGTTTTTGGGATAGAAAGCCATCTGTAAAATAAATTGAAAACTGATTATGTAAAAATGTTAGTTTTTTGTTATAGAGAGCCATCTGTAAAATGAATTGAAAATTGATTATGTAAAAATGTGATTCATTACAAATTTGTTTTTAAGAAATTAGATTTCTATTAGACATTTGGTTGAAATAAAAATAAAATTAGTATCATATCCTTGCTATGCGGCCGGGTAACAAAAAATTGACGTGATTGAAGTTTTTTTTTACATTGAAAAGATACAATATCAGAATATATAATTATTGTTAATTCTGATATTAGAATAAATATAATTTCTCATATAAAAATTACATGAAATGTATATTTAAGCACAATATAAAAATTATAATCAGTACAAATGAATTGTTTATTAATATGATAAAAACGAACTCGTGCTACGAAACGTCGGCGAGTATATACATACGATATTGCAAATGTGTTTTTTTTTTCTTCTTTTAGGGTTCAAATGTGTTTTAAATTAACTAACTTTATTTATTGACCATTTTATCTATATTTTATAGCTTTGTTAATTTTCGTTCATATTTCAATTACAATATTGTAATGAGTACTTATAATAATATGTTTATATTATAGATAATTATAAACTTTAGTAATTTAATTATTTATTATTTTAATCACTTTATATATTACAATGCTTAAATCAAGTCTTTATAAATAATTAATTAATTATCAAAGATTATTGATAGTGTTAGTAGGTGATGGCTTATATTTATAGCCTATCAATCCTAACATTTGGGTTAAGAGCCCACTAAAATGTGACAAAAAGGCTAGAACCGACACCAGAAGCCCGTGACCAGGAAAAATGGCCCGGCACCTGGCCCGTGTCCGGGAACCAGGCCGTGTCCCGGCAAAATGTCCGGGAGCCAAGCCGTGTCCCGGCAAAATGTCCGGGAGCCAAGCCGTGTCCCGGCAAAGTGTCCGGGAGCCAAGCCGTGTCCCGGCAAAATGTCCGGGAGCCAAGGCCATGTCCCGGCAAGTGTCCGGGAGCCAAGCTGTGTCCCGGCAAAGTGTCCGGGAGCCAAGCCGTATCCCGGCAAAGTGTCCGGAGCCAAGCCGTATCCCGGCAAAGTGTCCGGAACCAAGCCGTATCCCGGCAAAGTGTCCGGAACCAAGCCCGTGTCCCGGCAAAGTGTCCGGAACCAAGCCCGTGTCCCGGCAAGTGTCCCGGGAACCAAGCCCGTGTCCCGGCAATATCCCGGGAGCCGAACCCGTGTCTCGGCAGGTGTCCGGGAGCCAAGCCCCGTATCCCGGAAGCGTCCCGGAACCTGGTCTCGTGTCCCGGCAGCATCCGGGAACCAGGCCCCATGCCCCGGCAGTGTCCGGGAGCCAAGCCTCGTATCCCGGCTGTGTCCCGGCACTTAGCGTCCCTGTGTCGGGAGACCTTCCTACCAGTCAGACACTCAGGCCTAATCCTTGAGTGTAACCGTCAGAGCATTAATAAGGTCATATTAATGACATAGACGTTAATGGCCATTGGAATCCTATTGATGAGTCATAAATGGTCATCATTGCCATACGTTGTTAATACCTGGAAGTGTTGGGTATAAATACTTAACACTTCAGGTTTTGGCAAAAACTTCATCATCTTCCTCACATACTCACTGACTGGAATACTTAAACATATTCCGTCAAACCCTTCCGATCAATCTCTTGTCCACCTTAGACTCGCCAAGAGTCTGTTAGGTTTGCACTGCTTGAGCAGGAGGCCAAGAGAGTGATCAATCCAACCCAAGTTACTGAGCCTGTCAATCCTTGCTCAAACATTGGCGCCATCCGTAGGACACGTTTTAACAACGGTGTTTTACCTTCATTTCCAGATTTTCACAAAATTTTTTCTGTAATCCACTTCTTCTTTCATCATGGAAGACATGAACTCTGCACCAATAATTTCCTCAGCCCCAGAAGTAACTACCACCACACCACCGCCAATGACTACTGTGACCTCATCCCCAGTGACTGTTGTGACCACATCCCAAGCTGAAGGGAGTACCACCCTGATACCAACGACTGTTTCGTCACCTCGTACCTTTGTTTCATTGCCTATTCCATCCAGTCCATTCTTACCAGACATGGAGACAGACATGACGTTTGAAAGAGGTCCTATGGGGAGGACAGGCAGGCACGGATTTTCCGCCTTGGAGGATTGGACACTAGGGGATTCAGGTCCTGCCCGCCTGTATCGATCAACAACCACTGGACCTTTGTATTCTACAAGGGTGTCCGGAGCTAGTGCATCTGCCATACCAACCCCAAACGTTCCAAGTTTTCAGATCCCCATGGCTCGTACCTCAACACTGCACGAAGAAGCCGCTGAGGCCTCTAGACAGGCTGTCCCAGAACTTCCTGGCTTTGAAGCCCCTAGGCAGTCTGCCTCAGCAGGATCCCAACCCGGCACTCAAGGAACATTTCAGAATATCCAAGGAGCAGCATCGGTCCCGGCACCAACCTCATCTAATCACCTCCTGGCCCAACTATTGGCATCCCTGCAGCCAGCACCACCACAGGTAATTCCCCAACAATCCGAAACAGATATCCTGTTGACACAGTTGGCGGATCGCCTGAGGCAGAACGCGCCGACACCGGTGCCACCTCAAAATCCCAATTCAGAGTTATTACGACTGTTGCAGCAACTAGCAGAAGGAGGAATGACAAGAGAAGCTATTATGCCGGTATCAATAGTAAGTTCGAAATTTTGTGACTGGGTGTCCAGATATCCGATGCCAGACAAGCAGAAGGTCCCCTCCATTGTAGGCACTTATGACGGCACAAGGGATCCGGACGACCATATGGCCTTGTTTGAGCAGGCCATCATGACAGAAAAATGGGTAGACCCTGTAGCGTGTAAAATGTTTCCAGGAACATTGCAAGGGTTCGCCAGAGATTGGTTTGCTGGCCTTCCAGAAAGGGGCATTAGAGACTTTGCGGATCTAAAGGCAAAATTTGTCTACCAATTCTTTCAACAAAAGAAACAACGCAGGACACATCTGGAGGCCCACCTAATCCGGCAGAAGGAAGGGGAAGCTTTGCGAGACTTCATCCTGCGATACACACAGGAATGCCAGAAGATCCCAGGTTTGCCAGAAAGCCAACAAATTTCAGGTTTCACCTTTTCCCTATTGCCTGGTCAGTTGCAGGAAAAACTTGCAAAAAGGACTCCCGCCACCTTCAAAGAGGCGACAGATAGAGCCTATGACTTCTTAAGATCAAGCTCTTTGGCAAGAGGGGTGGCTGGAAAGAAAGACAAGCCGTGGAACGGGGGGTCAGCGTCAGGTAGACAGGACCAACAGAGGGAAGATAGGAGAAATGACAGACGGGATAACGGCGGCAACAGAAGGTTCAGCCCTTATGACAAAACTTCATCCGAGCCATTTCTCAACAAGACCCCGAAAGAAATCCTGCAGACAGAACGTATAGGCTCTACTTTTAAACCTCCACCGCAAATGGCACACAGGTCCGGTACAAAAAACATGAACAGGTACTGTGAATTTCACGAGGACCATGGACATGACACCAATGCCTGTCGGGAATTGAAAGGAGAGATAAGAAGGGCGCTGGACGAAGGGAAGTTAGAACATCTAGTGCCAGCCGCCAGAAAACAAACCAACAAGACCCCAACCCAGAAAACGTATGCCTGGCAAAAGAAGGGGGAGGATACTGAACGACCAGGACCGCCAGAAGGTCACATCTTCATGATTGAAGATTAGATATAACCTAGCTCAAGGTCTGATAAACTTTTATTCCATATTTTCTTGTTTTGTCGAAATTTAATCTTTACTTCTGTCAAGGACATGGATACCATGCCTTATAATAAAACGTTTGGTCTGATATTATCCCAATTATGCACTGCATTATCTTTCTACTTTTTGAACATTGTTCAAACATCACAAGCATAAGGCCAAATAAGACACTCATGTCTAAGCCAAAACATGCAAACACGTCTTTTCATCTACTTGAGAAAAGATAAGCACTTCCCATAGGGAAGCGACATACCTCGCGAGTAATACAAATAAACGGTTAACCAAATAATATATCACTGATATAATACGCTTAAATAGCAAACAAATAATAAGATAAATATCCAACGGATAAACATTTATTATTAAGAAATCACTCATAGAGTCAAACAAAATATCCAAAACATAAAGCTTATAAAGCTGATATTCATAACAGAAAAGGAAAATGTTCAAACATATAAAAAAGAACACAAACGACACTGGTGGTGTAACAATAGCGAGAAGATCTTCAACAGAAATATTCAAGTCTTGGACAATGCGCTCCAGAATAGGAAAATTTTTCTTTTCAAACAAGGCATTAGCAGCTCGCATCTGACTTTCTACCGAAGGATCAAGAAAGGGTAGCACTGCATCACCAGCAACGGATCGCAACTTGGTCCCTACAATGTGTTTGCCAAATACATGAGCAGCCCGATTAACTTCCAACATCAAATTCATCACATCAGGATGATCAAGTAATAGCTTGAACAACTGAGGAAACACAGCAAGAAGGTCTTTTCTACCCTGGACGGCCGCATCAAGTTGCTGGCTCTGAGACTCAACTGCCTGTCTCTCAACCTCTAAAGTCTTGGTCACTGTGGCCAAGTCCTTATCCTTTGCAGCCAGGATATCTTCATACTCCTGCGTCTTCCTTACCAATCCATCCCTCTCTTTCTCTAAGTTGGACATCTTGGCAGAAAGATCACTAATCTCCTTGTCCCGGCTGGAAACAATCTCACGTTCGGCCTCAAGATCTTTCCTAACCACAGCCATACTTTCCACCTCTTTCTTCAGATCCGAATAATTAACTTTCAAATTTTCATGATCTTCACATATACGCTGCCTAGCAAGTATATGTCCCATAAAGCCATGAAAAAGGCTCATATCAGCATCATCCAACAATTCAGAAGTTCCTTGCAGCTTTGACTGCATAACAAGTTGAGGAGGGACAACATTGTCCATAAAATCCCTAACAGATCCAGCAGTTTGCCCATCGTCACCCACACAAAATGACCAGGCAGGCACAAAACGTTGACCAGATGGCGTGCCAACAAATGCAGCAGGCTGAACAGTATTGCCACCAGCAGGAAGAGCCATGATAGTAGATCCATGGGGCGCCATCTGAAGGCCCCCATAACGCCTTACAAGATTTGTTCCAAGAGATGGAGAAGCAGGGAACAACACTTTTTTCGATTTGGGTGTAGGAAGGTCATAATCCTCAACACTTATTGGCCTTTTTCCTAACACCGATGGACCATCAAAACATGGCTCCTGACCATCGTCAGAGCCAATATCCTCCAACTCAACTGCATAAAAGAAAAACAAGTTAGTTACTAAACACAGCGAAAAATAATCATAACTCATAAGTACCTTGTCTCTGACAAGGAGAATGCTGCTCTTCAAGCATGTAATCATTGGGTTCAAAATCATCACCTACACAAACAAAAAACATCAGTTATATAGAGCTATTATTTAATAGACAAAAAATAAAAAATAAAAAAAAAAAAAATAAAATAAAATAAAAAACCGGGCGCCGGCACAAAACTGCCGGCTATATGCCGGCTAACAAACCGAAGGCGCCGGCACAAAACTGCCGGTTATATGCCGGCTAAGCAATTTAACCAAGTCGCCGGCACACAGGCCGGCTATATGCCGGCTGCCGGCTAAATAACAAAAAAAAAAAAAAAAAAAAAAAAGAGGGTTTGAAGTAATACCAGCAGGGGATACTACGAGATCTCCATCCTCAGTATTCTCTGGCAGCGGCGGCCTAACCTCCAGGCCCTGCCCCTCTCTTCCTGTAGGAGGCACGCCAGGGACATCAACACCAGCTGCTTTATACATCTGGCAAGCTACGTCAGGCAAATGATCCTCTACTTCACATGCCTCATTCCCCACTAAGAAATCTAGCAACCCCATAGCTGCAAGAAAGAAACAATATAAATGTCAATCAACTTCACGAAATAATAAAGACAAAAAAGGATTTTTACAGAGACCCACGTTTCTTTGATGTCTTCGACACAATGACAGGAACCGTCTCCTCTTCCACATCCTTAATAATTCCAGCCATCACCAGCACCCCTTCGGGGCATACCCTATACCTCACAGACATACGGCGGAGGCGTGCATAGGCCTCCGCCTTAGGAACGGAAAGGTGGGGGAGTTCATTTACTCCGTTGGGTATCTTAGATGGCCAGCTAAAAAGGGCACTTGACCAAAGCTTAATAAACGATCTATCCACGAAAATAAAGTCAAACCGCCAGTTCTTAAGACTATCGGGAGGATTCTCAATCAGTTTCCACTCTTTGCTTCTCTCTCTCTGTTCTAGGCTAAACCAATCCCTAGATTTAGACAGTTTATAAAAATGCCTAAACAAATCTACAGAACAAGAAATTTTCATACCCACCAACAACATCTCAAACATTATAACTTAGCAGCACCTACAGGATGCATTTGGGCAAACCCAATTTTGTAGTGAGTCAACACTTTCATATAAAAGGAGCTACATGGAAGTCTAAGGTTTGAATGGGTAAGTAGGTTCGTGTATAAAGTAAGCTTTCCTGAAGGAGGGTCACTGGCACGTTGGCCTGTGGTAGGCGCTACGGGATTGAAGGAACTAAGGCATGGAAACCTAGTTATTAAATCCGCTAACTTATCACCATCAATGCCACTACTGCATTTCCTAACCTCTTTCTCTTTTCGGGAAGCCATTTCAGCTTTTTATAACAAACTGCTACAATTCAAATAAGATAAATATAAGACTCAGGCTGCGAGGATGCAAAAAACAAAATAACTTACCCGCAAAAACCGACGCTTCTGGCTGGAACTCACCTGAACAAAAAAGACATCCGTTACAAAAAAAAAAAAAAAAAAAAAAAAAAGAAGGCAAACAATTTTCGCCGGCACAAAGGGCCGGCTATATGCCGGCTGTCAAAGCCTCAAGTCGCCGGCACACAAGGGCCGGCTATATGCCGGCTGTCAAACCACAAGTCGCCGGCACACAAGGGCCGCCTATATGCCGGCTGTCAAAGCCTCAAGTCGCCGGCACACAAGGGCCGGCTATATGCCGGCTGTCAAAGCCTCAAGTCGCCGGCACACAAGGGCCGGCTATATGCCGGCTGACAAAACCTCAAAGCGCCGGCACACAAGGGCCAGCTATATGCCGGCTGTCCGAAGCCACGTCGCCGGCACACAAGGGCCGGCTATATGCCGGCTGTCAAAAGCCTAAGTCGCCGGCACAAAGGGCCGGCTATATGCCGGCTGCCGGCTAACAAAAAAAAAAAAAAAAAAAAAAAAGAGAGAGAAAACTTACCAAAAAGCAGAAGAGTTAGGCTTCAAAACCTAATTTTTAAAACCTAACTGGGGGGCATGATAGTGTTAGTAGGTGATGGCTTATATTTATAGCCTATCAATCCTAACATTTGGGTTAAGAGCCCACTAAAATGTGACAAAAAGGCTAGAACCGACACCAGAAGCCCGTGACCAGGAAAAATGGCCCGGCACCTGGCCCGTGTCCGGGAACCAGGCCGTGTCCCGGCAAAATGTCCGGGAGCCAAGCCGTGTCCCGGCAAAGTGTCCGGGAGCCAAGCCGTGTCCCGGCAAAATGTCCGGGAGCCAAGGCCATGTCCCGGCAAGTGTCCGGGAACCAAGCTGTGTCCCGGCAAAGTGTCCGGGAGCCAAGCCGTATCCCGGCAAAGTGTCCGGAGCCAAGCCGTATCCCGGCAAAGTGTCCGGAACCAAGCCGTATCCCGGCAAAGTGTCCGGAACCAAGCCCGTGTCCCGGCAAAGTGTCCGGAACCAAGCCCGTGTCCCGGCAAGTGTCCCGGGAACCAAGCCCGTGTCCCGGCAATATCCCGGGAGCCGAACCCGTGTCTCGGCAGGTGTCCGGGAGCCAAGCCCCGTATCCCGGCAGCGTCCCGGAACCTGGTCTCGTGTCCCGGCAGCATCCGGGAACCAGGCCCCATGCCCCGGCAGTGTCCGGGAGCCAAGCCTCGTATCCCGGCTGTGTCCCGGCACTTAGCGTCCCTGTGTCGGGAGACCTTCCTACCAGTCAGACACTCAGGCCTAATCCTTGAGTGTAACCGTCAGAGCATTAATAAGGTCATATTAATGACATAGACGTTAATGGCCATTGGAATCCTATTGATGAGTCATAAATGGTCATCATTGCCATACGTTGTTAATACCTGGAAGTGTTGGGTATAAATACTTAACACTTCAGGTTTTGGCAAAAACTTCATCATCTTCCTCACATACTCACTGACTGGAATACTTAAACATATTCCGTCAAACCCTTCCGATCAATCTCTTGTCCACCTTAGACTCGCCAAGAGTCTGTTAGGTTTGCACTGCTTGAGCAGGAGGCCAAGAGAGTGATCAATCCAACCCAAGTTACTGAGCCTGTCAATCCTTGCTCAAACAATTATCATCATTTAACTTTTATTATAATTAAATATTATTCATTAAATTATATTTTAATGATTTGATAAATTATTTATAAAATTATATTTTAATGATTTAGAAGTAAAGAAGACAATTAATAAGGAAAAGATCACAACTGACAAACAGAAGTTTATGAACTACTTAAAGGCCAGAGGGTATAGTGGTAAATATTGGGGACAATGAGCTTTGGTAACATCCTTGGATTGTTTGAGAAGGAAGAAAAGAAGAATAAGGAAGAAGCTGCCAGGCTGTCTGAACAAGAAGAAAATGAGAGATATGAATTGGAAAGACTGGTGAAAAGAGCTCATGAAGTTAGAGCTAGAGTGATAACAGATTGAAAGGTAGTTCCAAACCCATTTCAATCTCAACCTATTATTCAACCCGTGCAGTGGAAAAGGAAGAAGTCAATTTCTTTTAAGCAGCCTAGTAAGAAACAAAGAGTGGAGGTGTCAACTATTGCATCAACTACTGCAGAGAAGGAACATATTGAAGTTAAAAGCACTCAGGTTGAAGTTCCACTTGAAGAATCAACCACTGCTTCAACTCAGTTTATTCTAGTTGATTTTTCTACTATAGTGGAGAGGGAAGGGGATGTAGAGATATCTCCTGATTATTGTTCAGCTTTAATTCTTCATGAAGAAGGCATACATGTTGAGCCTTTAGCAGTTGAGCTACCATAGATCATAGATTGGGAGTTTGTTGGATGGGAAAAAAGACAACTTAATTGGTTACAAGAGCTGACAACAAGAAGTACCCAATGCTTGCTTTCTACAGAATGGTCAAAGACTTCACAAGACAAGATATAGTCAGACTACATTAGATTGGAGTAAGAAAGTACTCACAGAACAGCGGATCATGCTCTGGAACTGATCTTGCTCTTGATTGGCTTAGTGGCATGTTTACTCCTGATGTTGAGATGTATAGCTGTGCATTTCACAGAGGAGGACATGATCCAGTTATCAAGTGGGTTATGTATGAAAGAAGTGGGGTGAATTCTATCATTAGAAAACAAGGAGTGATCAGGTATTATTTGGTAGAAAGAAGGTATGATCTGGATTTTAGAACCTTACATGATATGATCACTATCGGGTTGTTTGCCCTAAGACAATCTCAGATGGCCAATGATTTAGTTTGAAGAATGGTGCTTCAACGAAATGAAGAACAACTGAAGATGAAGGAAAATAGAGATAGACATAGGAAGAACAGTAAAAAGTAGTTTTGTAATTATCATTCATATGTAATAATACTTGTTACTTTAATGAGAATCAAAGTTCAAGTTTAGGGGGAGATTGTTGGGATTAAACTGTTTGAAAAAATAAGTTTAAGTTCATTAATTCTGCTCATTAATACTGCACAAACTACTGCCCAGTTACTACTGCATGTATACCAGTTATTACTGCATGTGTATTGGTTAATACTACAAGACCGATGGTTACTACTGCTGAAGACAGTTACTACTGCCCGTCTCCTGTTACTACTACATGAAGAGTTTAGATAATTTTTAAATAGTTTTCTAATTATCTCTTCCTTATTTGTAGCAATTGTAGTTATATTACAATTGTAATTGTTTAGTTGTTTCCTAGATTTGCTAGGTTAGACTCAAGGTCTATATATACATAGATCCTTGTATTAGGAAAAACACGTACATTGATCATTCTTTTAAGATTAATATATTGAGGCTTATAGTTGATATTCGTTATTTTTCTCATTCTTTGTTAACAATATTCATTTAATCAATAAAACTTGTGATATCAAAGTGTTTATATCCGCTGCTAAACTTCTTTGATAGATCAAGATTTTCATTCATAAACTGTGGTTGTGGTTACATAAACCATATTGATCCTGACAATCATCATCCAAGAGAGACTTCGTTAAGTGCATATAAGTTGCAACATCGTCTTCTGGTATTGACATGGCTTTAGAGTAACGCCCGAAATCTGAAACAATTAGAATGGATGCATTCACTTCTTCTCAAAGAAATCTAAAAGCATTGGGATGGTGCCTTGTAATTTCATGGTCCCTTCTAGCACTCCTTTGCCAATAACTCGATTACCTAAGAAACTTAAGAATGTCAACCCGTTATTCTAATTATTGAATGTTATATACTTGCAACTGAATGGAGCAATATGGGCGCGTTTGGTAACGGGCCAAAACGGTTTAATGCTCAAAAGTGTATGCGGGAAATATATAAATCATCTGCCCTCATTATATACACTGTATAATTATCTGTAAGTTCTTAGCTTTTGGAAAACCACTAAAACTCTAAAACCAATAATCTATATCTGGTTTACAAATATATAATATGCAAAATTTTCACTTCCGTTTATGTATGGAAAAGTGCTTTAATTTTATTCGTATAGACAGAATACACAAGCAAAGGCCAATAATGTATACTTCTATGCCTTAATTTCATCATCCTGCAGATGAAGTAATCAGCTTTAACGATTACTGTTTTCAAGACTCCAATGCAATCACGAATCACAAAATCTACTATGACATACCATTCTCTGTTCGAAATTTTTTACTTTTAACTTTTTATTTTGAAGAAATTATAGAGTCATTCCATTGCCACCAAGGTCTTTTCACTAAGCAAAAAAGTAGATAAGTAAATCACTAGGATGTTTGTTTGAAAATATATCGTGTTTATTAAGAAATTAAGTTTGTGCGTGTTAGTTTATCTTTGTTAAGATGTTAAGGAAACACAAACAATAATAAACTAACAAGATAAACATAAACGGGAATAAATAACCCTAAACTTAAATCATACCTATCTAATTTATACTTATTTAATTATTCTATTAAAATAATGAAATGTGTAATAAATAAACTAACATGAAAGAAGAACTTGTTGAATGTTAACTGTTTGAGCAAATAGTAGCAGGCTCAGTAACTTGGGTGTTTGGGATTCAACCCCTTGACCTCCTGCTTAGCAGTGCAAACCTATCAAGCTCTTGGCGAGCCTAAGGTGGTCAAGTGGTTGGCTGAAGAAGATGATCGGAATATGTTTACTGCGGGAAGTGTGTGAATACTCTGGTCAGGTACTGTGTGTAAGTTGGATGAGAATGATGAAGATGATGAAGCTGAGGCCAAAACCTGAAGTGTTAAGTATTTATACCCAACACTTCCAGGTATTAACAACGTATGGCAATGATGACCATTTATGGCTCATCAATAGGATTCCAATGGCCATTAACGTCTATGTTATTAATATGACCTTATTAATGCTCTGACGGTTACACTCAAGGATTAGGCCTGAGTGTCTGACTGGTAGGAAGGTCTCCCGACACAGGGACGCTAAGTGCCGGGACACAGCCGGGATACGAGGCTTGGCTCCCGGACACTGCCGGGGCACGGGGCCTGGTTCCCGGATGCTGCCGGGACACGAGACCAGGTTCCCGGACACTACCGGGATACGGGGCTTGGCTCCCGGACATCTGCCGAGACACGGGTTCGGCTCCCGGGATATTGCCGGGACACGGGCTTGGTTCCCGGGACACTTGCCGGGACACGGGCTTGTCTCCCGGACACTTGCCGGGACACGGGCTTGGTTCCCGGACACTTTGCCGGGACACGGGCTTGGCTCCGGACACTTTGCCGGGATACGGCTTGGCTCCGGACACTTTGTCGGGATACGGCTTGGCTCCCGGACACTTTGCCGGGACACGGCTTGGCTCCCGGACACTTGCCGGGACATGGCCTTGGCTCCCGGACATTTTGCCGGGACACGGCTTGGCTCCCGGACATTTTGCCGGGACACGGCTTGGCTCCCGGACATTTTGCCGGGACACGGCTTGGCTCCGGACACTTTGTCGGGATACGGCTTGGCTCCGGACACTTTTCCGGGATACGGCTTGGCTCCCGGACACTTGCCGGGACATGGCCTTGGCTCCCGACATTTTGCCGGGACACGGCTTGGCTCCCGGACATTTTGCCGGGACACGGCTTGGCTCCCAGACATTTTGCCGGGACACGGCTTGGCTCCCGGACACTTTGCCGGGACACGGCTTGGCTCCCGGACACTTGCCGGGACATGGCCTTGGCTCCCGGACATTTTGCCGGGACACGGCTTGGCTCCCGGACATTTTGCCGGGACACGGCTTGGCTCCGGACATTTTGCCGGGACACGGCTTGGCTCCCGGACACTTGCCGGGACATGGCCTTTTTGTCACATTTAGTGGCCGGACGCCGGAGCCTTGTGTCCGGACGCCGGAGCCTAAGGGCCGGAGGTAGGAGATAGCATGCAACCTTTTGTAAGTCAGGTTATGTGTTTAGGGGGTTAATGGGCTATGTGTATGAGCCATTCCCTACTAACACTATCATGCCCCCCAGTTAGGTTTTAAAATGGTTTTTTGAAGCCTAACTTTTTTTGTTCTTATTGTCTCTTCCGGCTATTTTTTGGCCATGCCTTTCTTGGCCGCTTGAGGTTGCCTTGAGTGGTTCTGACCGAGGCCATGTCCAATGTGTCTTGTGGAAAATAATGTTTTATTGGGTGATCAAGCCAATAATACATATTTAACCTGCCATCTTGGATGTTGTGTCACACCATCTTGGGTGTGCGTAAGAGTAATTATATTGAGTTGTGTCTATGACAATCATTTGAGTACCTATGGTGCTTTTGTATGCCGATGACATAGCTAGATGTTGGTATCTCATGTATATTTCATATCGTGCCGATGGCACTTTTGTTGGTTAACCTTCAATTTGTTTTACTCGCGAGTGATGTCGCTTCCCAATGAGAAGTGCTTGCCTTTTCCCAGTAGGTAAAAAGACGAATATGTGATTGCATGTTTGGCGTAGATTTAAGATGTCTATATGTGCCTTTTGCTAAATTTCCTTCCAAACGTAGTTTGGGGTGGTGCATCAGGTTTGTTGCCTTGTGGGATACATAGATCAGACCACTTTGTATTTTGAGGTGCATTGCTGTGAATGACATTTTGAAGAGCGTTTTCTTATGGTTGGCCAAATCCCTGATGAGTGAGTTGGCCAAATACCAAAGTTTGCCAGATTCCCCAGATATCCAGACTTGGCCTCCAGACTGGCCGGCTGTTCTTTTTTTTTTTTTATTAGCCGGCAGCCGGCATATAGCCGGCCCTTTGTGCCGGCAACTTGGTTAAATTGTTAGCCGGCATATAGCCGGCATTTTGGTGCCGGCGGCTTGGCATTGGTAGCCGGCATATAGCCGGCACTTTTGTGCCGGCGGCTTGGTTTAATTTAGCCGGCATATAGCCGGCACTTTTGTGCCGGCGGCTTGGCAATGGTAGCCGGCATATAGCCGGCACTTTTGTGCCGGCGGCTTGGTTAATTTAGCCGGCATATAGCCGGCACTTTTGTGCCGGCGGCTTGGCAATGGTAGCCGGCATATAGCCGGCACTTTTGTGCCGGCGGCTTGGTTAATTTAGTCGGCATATAGCCGGCACTTTTGTGCCGGCGGCTTGGCAATGGTAGCCGGCATATAGCCGGCACTTTTGTGCCGACGGCTTGGTTAATTTAGCCGGCATATAGCCGGCACTTTTGTGCCGGCGGCTTGGCAATGGTAGCCGGCATATAGCCGGCCTTTTGTGCCGGCGAAAATAATTTTCAGCATTGAAACAACTGTTGGCTAGGCATATCCTGACGGGTGTTGTGGTTGCAAGTGCTGACAATCAGCAATAGTATCTAAATATTAAATGTAGCATCTCTTTAGATTCATTGCATTCCATGTCCTGGGTAATGGTTGTCCATCTAAGTCAGACAGGGTGTAGGAGCCAGTTCCATGTGCTTCAAGGACACTATATGGGCCTTCCCATGTGGGACCCAACTTGCCCAAGTTTTCGGTCCTGCTAGCTTCATTCTTCCGCCATACGAGATCTCCCACTTTGAAAGATGTGTGTCGGACTCTTTGGTTATAATACTTAGCCATCTGTCTATGGCTTTCTGCTTGTCGGATGAGAGATATTTCTCTTCGCTCCTCGATGATATTCAAGTTCTCTCTTAGGGCTTCTTCATTTAGCTCCGGATTGAAATGAAGAGTCCGGTGAGTAGGGATTGTAAGTTCTGGTGGGATAACTGCCTCAGTGCCATAGACTAGGCTGAAAGGGGTTTCAGATGTAGTTCTGCCGGGAGAAGTTCTATGTGCCCAAAGAATGCCTGGGATTTCGTCTACCCATGCCTTTGCATATTTTCCCAATCTGGCCTTAATTCCCTTGACGATTGCTTTGTTCATGACTTCAACCTGACCATTAGCTTGTGGGTGTGCCACAGAGGTGAATCGTTGTTGGATATCCATATCCTGACACCAAGTCTTAAATGGATTATCTGCAAATTGTTTTCCATTATCACTGACTAGGACGTGTGGAACTCCAAAGCGACATACTATTTGTTCCCAAACGAAGCTTATCATTCGAGGCCCGGTGATAGTTGCCAAGGGCTTAGCTTCAATCCATTTTGTGAAATAGTCCACAGCTACTAAAAGGTATTTAACATTGCCTACCCCAGGGGGGAATGGTCCGACAATGTCGATTCCCCATTTGTAAAATGGCCATGCGCTAGTCACTGGAATGAGGTCCTGCTTTGGCATTTTTGAGACTGACGCATGTTTTTGGCATGATTCACATTTTTCAATTTCTTCCTTTGCATCTCTGTGCATGGATGGCCAGAAGTATCCAAGTCTCATGACCTTAGTGGTTACCGAACGAGGGCCTGCATGCATGCCACAACTTCCACCATGTACATCCTGAATTAGATCCTTTGCTTGTGTTGGGCCGACACATCTTAGATGTGGACCCAAAAAAGACTTCCTAAACAGGTAGTTGTCGATGAGGAGATACATTGGTGCCTTCATTCTGATTTTCCTTGCTAGTTGTTTGTCTTCCGGGAGTTGTCCATTCTGAAGGAAGTTTTTTATTGGAGTCATCCAACAATCTTCCTCCGTTATTGCGGCCACTTCCTTTGTTGGCACTATGGATTTCTCAGTTAGGACTTCCACCAACAATTCCTTCTTGAGGTGGGCAAAGGAGGATGCTGCAAGTTTGCTCAATGCATCTGCTATTTTGTTACGGTTTCTTGGCACTTGCTCTATGGTAAATTTTGAGAAGTCCGAAATGATTTTTCTGGTTTCTTCCAAGTATTGTTGCATGGAAGTTTGATTTGCTTCATAGCTACCATTGATATGATTAGCTACCAACTGGGAGTCCACAAAAGCTTCTATATTTTGAACTCCCATCTTTCTAGCTATTCGTAGCCCTGATAAGAGAGCTTCGTATTCGGCTTCATTGTTGGTTGTCGGGAAGTCAAACTTAAGGGCGTAGGTATACTCGTTTTTATCTGGATCTGTGAGTATGAGACCAGCTCCTGACCCTTCTAGGCTGGATGCGCCATCTGTGAAGAGGGTCCAAGGAGGACTGTCTGTCACTAATGGATCCTTTGGTTCTTCCATTCCTTCGATTTCAGCCAGGAAATCTGCCAAGATTTGTCCTTTCATCGAGTTTCGAGGTTGGAAAGAAATTTCATGTTCTCCCAGTTCAATTGCCCATTTTGCTAATCGTCCCGACACTTCTGGTTTACCCAATATTTGCTTGATTGGTTTGTCTGTTAGCACTTGGATGGGATGTCCTTGAAAATATCTCCTCAAACGTCTAGACGCATGAACCAAAGAGAGTGCTAATTTCTCCAAACATGGATAATTAACCTCTGGGCCTTTCAGTGCCCTACTGATGAAATAGATCGGCATTTGTGAGTCGCCTCGTTGGGCTATTAAAACTGCGCTTACACATTCCTTGGAAGCAGCCAAGTATATAGTTAGTGTCTCTCCCGCTATTGGAGCCGTGAGTGTTGGGAGATTGGCCATGAATTTCTTCATTTCTTGAAATGCTACTTCTGCTTCTTCAGACCATGAGAAGTCTTTTTTCCGAATGCATCCCTTTAAGGTATTAAAGAAAGGGAGGGATCGATCTGCGGCTTTGGACAAGAAACGGCTAAGTGCTGCTAGCTTGCCATTTAGGCTTTGGACTTGCTTTTTGGTGGAAGGAGATGGCATGTCAATGACTGCTTGAACCTTCTTAGGATTGACTTTGATGCCATTAGGTGTAACAATATGTCCCAAGAACTTTCCTTCCTCCATGCCAAAACTACACTTGGATGGATTAAGCTTCATGTTAATATTACGTAATGTTTGGAAAGTTTCCAGGATATCAGCCAACATGATGTCTTCCGTATTGCTTTTGATAACTATGTCATCTACATAGGCTTCTATGTTCCTTCCCACTTGATTTTTGAAAGTTTCATCTATTAGACGTTGATAGGTCGCTCCAGCGTTTTTCAAGCCAAATGGCATTTTTTGGAAACAAAATATGCCTTGGTCTGTGTGAAAAGCTGTTTTGTCTTCATCACCTTTTTTCATACAAATTTGGTGATAACCTTTATATGCATCTAAAAAGCATTTGAGTCTAAATCTATCTAAGGACTCCACTTTCCAATCGATTTCTGGTAAAGGATAGTTGTCCTTTGGACAAGCTTTGTTAATGTCTTTGAAATCAACGCATAATCTCCAAGACCCATCTCCCTTCTTTACCATAACTGGATTAGCAATCCAAGTTTGGTATTTTACCTCTCTGACAATCCCTGCTTCGACCATTTTGTTTACTTGGTCACATGCAGATTTACTACGATCCGGGGTCATGCCTCGTTTTTTCTGTCGGATTGGCACAATATTGGGATTCGCGTTTAGGGAATGCTCTGCTAGTTCCCTTGGGACACCAGTCATGTCTGATGTCTGCCATGCAAAGACATCAAGGTTTGATTCTAGTAACGCTATGAGTTTAGTCTTTGTCTGTGTTGGGAGTTGTGAACCAATGGTCACTGGTTGTTCAGGGAAACGTTTATTAATAATAACTTTTTGTTCCGGACCATCAATGATTTCCATTGCCGGATCACTTTTGGGACCCTCTGCCAGTTTTGGTTTCTCTGCCTGTTTGCACTCTTTAGGCCATGACGTTCTAGCCCTGACTGTGGCTATGCCAGCTGGGGTAGGGAACTTTATCATGCCATGAATGGTTGATGGAATTGCTCCAAATTTTTGTAATGCAGGCCTGCCCAGTAGGACATTGTAGGCCGATGGTGCATCAATGATTGCAAAATTAATCATTTCTAACCTATAGTGTGGATATTCTCCTAACATCATGTTTATTGCTACCTCTCCGATTGGCCAATGCGTCTCACCTGAAAACCCCACTAGAGGGAATTGTGTTGGACGCTTTGAATTTTGTACTTTTTCAGGGAGCTTCCTAAAACAGTGGGCATAAATAATGTCCATTGAGCTCCCTGTATCAACATATGCCTTGCTCACTTCATAGTTGGCTAACCGGATTTGTATTACTACAGGGTTGATGGAAGGAGTTTCAATTGGTGGGAAGCAAATAGGCTCCGTCACCCAATCCTGAAGGACTGATGCCTTCCGTTTGCGAGATGTAGTTTCTTCCTGCGCCATGTATATGTAATTAGGTGGGGTGGTGGATGGGGTATTGGTGGTTGTCTTTGGCTTAAGTGAACCGATTTGTGATGAGGAATTTCCTTCCATGGAGAAGAAAAAATGCTGGTGAAACTAAGAAATGAAATGAAAAGAGATAGAAATGAAATGAGACACCGTTGCTAAAACGTGTCCCACGGATGGCGCCAATGTTTGAGCAAATAGTAGCAGGCTCAGTAACTTGGGTGTTTGGGATTCAACCCCTTGACCTCCTGCTTAGCAGTGCAAACCTATCAAGCTCTTGGCGAGCCTAAGGTGGTCAAGTGGTTGGCTGAAGAAGATGATCGGAATATGTTTACTGCGGGAAGTGTGTGAATACTCTGGTCAGGTACTGTGTGTAAGTTGGATGAGAATGATGAAGATGATGAAGCTGAGGCAAACCTGAAGTGTTAAGTATTTATACCCAACACTTCCAGGTATTAACAACGTATGGCAATGATGACCATTTATGGCTCATCAATAGGATTCCAATGGCCATTAACGTCTATGTTATTAATATGACCTTATTAATGCTCTGACGGTTACACTCAAGGATTAGGCCTGAGTGTCTGACTGGTAGGAAGGTCTCCCGACACAGGGACGCTAAGTGCCGGGACACAGCCGGGATACGAGGCTTGGCTCCCGGACACTGCCGGGGCACGGGGCCTGGTTCCCGGATGCTGCCGGGACACGAGACCAGGTTCCCGGACACTGCCGGGATACGGGGCTTGGCTCCCGGACATCTGCCGAGACACGGGTTCGGCTCCCGGGATATTGCCGGGACACGGGCTTGGTTCCCGGGACACTTGCCGGGACACGGGCTTGTCTCCCGGACACTTGCCGGGACACGGGCTTGGTTCCCGGACACTTTGCCGGGACACGGGCTTGGCTCCGGACACTTTGCCGGGACGGCTTGGCTCCCGGACACTTGGCGGGACGGCTTGGCTCCCGGACACTTTGCCGGGACACGGCTTGGCTCCCGGACACTTTGCCGGGACACGGCTTGGCTCCCGGACACTTTGCCGGGACACGGCTTGGCTCCCGGACACTTTGCCGGGACACGGCTTGGCTCCCGGACACTTTGCCGGGACACGGCTTGGCTCCGGACCTTTGCGGGATACGGCTTGGCTCCGGACACTTTTGCCGGAACGGCTTGGCTCCCGGACATTGCCGGGACATGGCCTTGGGCTCCTGGACATTTTGCCGGGATACGGCTTGGCTCCGGACACTTGCCGGGAAGGCTTGGCTCCCGGACACTTTGCCGGGACACGGCTTGGCTCCCACCTTGCCGGGACTGGCCTTGGCTCCCGGACATTTTTCCGGGACACGGCTTGGCTCCCGGACATTTTGCCGGGACACGGCTTGGCTCCCGGACATTTTGCCGGGACACGGCTTGGCTCCCGGACACTTGCCGGGACATGGCCTTTTTGTCACATTTAGTGGCCGGACGCCGGAGCCTTGTGTCCGGACGCCGG
Source organism: Senecio squalidus (assembly GCA_910822075.1). Classification (NCBI taxonomy): domain Eukaryota; kingdom Viridiplantae; phylum Streptophyta; class Magnoliopsida; order Asterales; family Asteraceae; genus Senecio; species Senecio squalidus. The sequence continues at coordinate 19,288,955 of CAJVGC010000001.1, forward strand.
AGCCTAAGGGCCGGAGGTAGGAGATAGCATGCAACCTTTTGTAAGTCAGGTTATGTGTTTAGGGGGTTAATGGGCTATGTGTATGAGCCATTCCCTACTAACACTATCATTAACCAACAAACAACAAGGTTTGTTCTTTTAATGAAATGAAAGAAAAACGTTTGTTTTTTTCCTTAAATATTCATAGTTTCGTATGTAATGTATCTATAAACACTAGTATGGTACCCGCGCAATGCAGCGGATGAAGGATTTCAATTCTAATTCACTAATTTTTTCAAACAAACATGTTATGGAAAAGGATTTCAATCCTAATTCACTAATTTTTTTATAGATTTCGTGAAATAAACACCCTCACAAAATATTTTCCGTTCGGATCATTCAACACATTGGGGTAATTCGACTCATTTGAAGATTAAGCTCATTTACGAACATAACAAAAGCCTAATTTTCAGGTCATTTTGTTTTTTTAATAGTGACGTCTAATAATTTCTCGTTCAGTCAAAAAGAGAATTAAATATATTTCTTGAATAGTATTCCTGTATAAACCCATTTTTCCATAAATAAAAACTAATTTTTCTTCAACGATGCAACAATAATTAAAAATCCATTCAGACACTACGCTTTCTAATCGTTTATCGTTCTGGTTTTCATACCGAAAAAAATATTTTCATTCAAGACATTCAAATTCAGTCTGCTTTCATGAATCCAATATGGTAACACATACTTTCGAAAGTTGTAATGAAGGATAATCGATATGGTAAGAAGGTTTATTAACCTTAGAAGTATCAAATGTAATACTACTCAGCTTATTGGTATTAAGACTTATTGGTGACCAATAGAAGTATAAATAAACTTTTGATAATAACCATCTTCCTAGAATTATAGAGCAACACGAACCAAAACACTGACAACTAACTTTATAAAATTTAGATTATAAATCAAACTAGCACGAGTCCGGGGCGAAACGAAATCTGTGATCGTGTTGACGGGATTATTTGATTCGCAAAATATATTTTTCATGTTGACGAGATTATTTGATTCGCAAAGTATAAATACTAATCTAAAAAAAAAAAATGAAAGTCCAACACAATGAAAGCCCAACACCCAAGACCCAACACCTAAGCCCAAACCAAGCAAATTAATCAGTACAAAAAAAGTAAGGATATCAGGGGTGTACAAGATTTGAGCCCTGGTCTCCAACCAGCGGAGGCAGCGCCCTAACCACTCCAGCAACAACCTGTTTTGTAATAAAAATGATAATTTTTTTTATTTAAATACATTATTAAGCAGTACAAAAAAAGTAAGGAAATCAGGGGTGTACAAGATTCGAACCCTGGTCTCCAACCAGTGGAGGTAGCGCACTAACCACTCCAGCAAGGGGTTTGCAAGATTCGAACCCTGGTCTCCTAGCTATAGAGGCAGCGCCTAAACCACTCCAGCAACAACCTGTTTTGTAAACAAAATGAAAAGAATTGTATTTAAAGACAATTTTATTATAATAATAATAATAAAAGGCACAATTCCATAGGAAATCACAAGATTTAATCTATAGATTAATATTTAAAAATTTACTCCATCAAATAACATTTAAATTTAAAAAATAATTGTTATATGAATAAAAATTTTATATCAATTAATTTGAATTGCCTTTATTTCATACTAGATTATTGTCCCGCGATAATGCTATTTAAAAATGTCACACCCCGCTAAAGCGGAAACACGGGGCGTGAGAGCTGGAATATCATTACACGGTCATAAGCAAATATAAACGATTTAAGTCATTTCCATTAAAAATTTAGATGGTTCAGACACAACATTTCAAAAGCAACCAAGTAATTCACGATTTAACTTAAAATGCAAATACAAGTTTTAAACAAAAATTCCCAAAATATGAAGGTCTTTCCCATTAAGCGCCTCACGTGACCATATCGACCCTCCTTGCCATGCATTCCGAATGCTTACATTAATTTCCTGAAACATAAGATAAAGTGTCAACTACGAAACGTAGTGAGTGAGTTACAGTTTAGAGTTTGATAGAGTTTCCAAAAATAGCAAGTTACCAGAAAGAGAAAGTTACCAAAAATAGAAAGTTACTAAAAATAGAAAGTTACCAAAAATAGAAAGTTACCAAAAATAGAAAATTAATGGTAAAAGTTTATAAGTAAGCGAGTAAAGTGAGTAAATAAGTAAACTCGCATAGTAGTGATAGCGAAAACCAGGCGCTAAAAATAATGTTTAAGCGGATACAGGCGCTAAAATGATGTTAAGCGGGATCAGGCGCTAAAATGATGTAAAAGCGGGATCAGGCGCTAAAATAATGTAAAAGCGGGATCAGGCGCTAAAATGATGTAAAAGCGGGATCAGGCGCTAAAATAATGTAAAAGCGGGATCAGGCGCTAAAATAATGTAAAAGCGGGATCAGGCGCTAAAATAAAGTATATGCGTATGGGATATGTGTTTTAACTTAACTAAAGGTACCTTGTATCAATCACTTGGCATAATATAAGTAGTAAGTATACACTAAACCGATTGTATGGTCGAGAAAAACTAGCCCAAAAATATTTAAATAAGTGATTCAATGAGTGAGGTAGTAATATGTACTTGGGACGCTAACCCTGAGTAAGGAGTGACCCCTCCTAAGTATCGATACCCATATGACTAACGGCTATTGCTAATAGTGTATAAGAGAGAGAGAGACTAAAACGGGCATTTAATTAAGGATACTAAAAACATTCAAGAGATCTTACGGGCTTATATATTCATCAAGGATTGGTTACTAACAAGCATCCTAGTTTAGTTATCCTGCTAAGGCATTAACACAATTACGCATGATAGTTTGTAAGATTCAAGTTAAAATGCTTCATAGATTCCAAGTTTAAAACAAGTTTCATCACTAAGAATAGTTTGCAAATAATGTTTGTAAGTTACAAGTATGATCTCATGTTTCCCCCAAATAATGTTTAAAAGTATAAAAAGTAAAACAAAGTGGGGTTGTAACTCACGGTTTGCGAAGAGAATGGAACTCGGAGTCGGTCGGAAATGAGCCGGGAATCACGGAATGCCTAAGTATTACCAATATGATTCAAAAGTTAACTTCTTATTAAGTGTTTTATGTATAGAAGATATTGTGTGACTTTTGTTTGTAAATAGTGGTTAAGTCAAATATTGTTCCGAAAATTTGGTCCGAAGCGATTAACGTTGTTTGGTCCGAAAGTTTATTGTTTTTGATTATTACATCTTAAGTGCTTTTGCTTACTGAAGTGGTTTTATAATTTCTAGGGAAATTTGGGCAGCGCTTCCGCGCCCAAATTTCATGTCCAAAAATTACACCGCCACTTCCGTTCACAAATCACCTAAAACACAATAATACATATAATATAGTCCGAAATAGTCCAAAGTAATTCACCAATGTTATTAATTTTATTTATATCAGTCCACAGTAAATAGGGTAAAAGTCCAGAATGCAAACGTAAACTTAAAACGAGTAAAAACGACGATTTTCGGGTGAACAGCAGCTCGGTGCTGCGCACCTGGGCACAGGTGCGGCGCACCTAGCTGCTGTCCATTTCCCGTTTTGTGTTTTTCTTGCTAAAAACGTTTTGTGACTTAAGGATTTCGACATGCAACCAGTAGGTACTTTATAAAATAGTGTTTTCACCGATTCTAAACAACTTTTAACCACAAAATCATAGATCTAAGTATTATTTAGATAAAAATCGTTTTTGTATGGAAATAACATAAATCTTTACAAATACTCGTTTTTGTTGTTTAGATTGAACATGCAATTAGTAAGTATCTTTCAAAACCTCATTTTAACAGTTTCTAAATTATTCTTATTTACAGATTCGTGGATTTAAAGGGTTTTTCGATTAAAAACGTTTTTGACCATAAAAAGTCAAAGATTTGTATAAAAACTCATTTTTAACCGTTAGATCTTACATGCAATTGATTATTTGTGTATAAATAGTAAAGAGAAAGTAATCTACCGAAAGAAAAGTTTGGATGAAGAGTTTTGGTCGGATTGAGCTCCAAAAATCTTTACAATGGTGGTCCTTTTTCGAAATCTTTTGCTTCCTATAGCTTCTTTGGATGTTATGAACGGTTTGTATGGTTTAGAATTGATTTCTAGTGGTGAAATATCACTGGGAAAAGAAGAACTTTGGAAGGGAAAGTTGAGAGGAAAAGTTATGTGTGTGTTTTAAGTGTGTGTAAAATGATTTAGTAAAATGAAAATTAAAAGGGAAAATAGGTGTAGTAATGATAATCTGCCCTTGGAACACTGGAATGCAGTAATTAGACGTTTTTCATTGGTCAAAATGGGTGGTGAGTGTGTAAAACGAGAAAAGGACTAAACTTGTAACATTTTTGAAAATCTGGAGCCAGGTGCTGCGCACCTCTTGATGAGGTGCTGCGCACCGGGCAATTTTTCAGCTTCAAGATTTTTCGTTTTTGCGTTATTGCTTCGTTGGACCTTTTTGTTAATTGAGAGTTCTTAAGTATGATTTGTTATGAACTTAGGAAAGTTCAAAAAGTGATTTTATTGGTATTAGGACTTATAATTTGATTCCGGAGATTATTCCGACACAAGTTCCGACAAAATACGGATAGAGCAATTACGAAGTTAGAACGATACGAACACAATAGAGTAACGAAAGATTCGAACCGAGGAAGTAACTGAAGGAATTCCCCGAATTTGGGACGATTGTCACACGAGTGAACATGATAAAGGAATAACTAGAGGATTTCGCCGATAGAATAACCGAACGAGTTCCTGATTTTTAGACGGTTGTCACAAAAAAAAATTGAATCGTAAATTTTATGTTTATATAGATTTTAATTTATTGTAAAAAAATAATGTTATATGTATAATAAATAGATTATTGTCCTGCGATAGGGCGAACATATATAAAAATTGAATTGCAAACATTATGTTTATGTAGATTTTTTGTTATTATGAAAAGACAATATTATACGTATAATAACATATATACCTTTACATTTATACACATGTTGTTTATAATTATAACTAGATTATTGTCCCGCGATAGCGCGGACAAAGATAAAGTTTGACTCGTAAATTTTTGTTTATGTAGATTTTAAGTTATTATGAGAAGATAATGTTATACGTATAATAACATATATACGTTTATGTTTATACCTATGTTGCTTATAGTTAAATAATATATATATACTTTTACGTTTATATACATGTTTTTATGAGAAGATTTTAGAATAACAATATGGTAAATCATAGTCTAAATTGAGTGATTTATAAGTAAAATAAACTTATGTTTTTTTTTATTTCAGTGGAGAATGTATTGTAAAAGGGTGTAAAATAGAAATAGTATTTGATGACATCATCAATCTGATCTAACGGCTGAAATCAAAGAAGATAACTTATCCAATGGACCTTACTTCGCCATGTGGCATTTAATGGCCCTCTTTTATTAAAGATTAAAGATAACATATAAACATTTACATTTATACACATGTTTTGATATTTTTATTAGGAGCTTTTAAAATAACATAAGGTAAATCATAGTTTAAATTGAGTGATTTTATAAGTAAATTAGAATCTTGTTTTATTTTAGTTGAGATGAGAGTTAAAGAGAGAATGTTATAATGTATTATAAGAGGGTGTAAAATGAAAGTAGTATTTGATGACATCATCAATTTGATCTAACGGTTGAAATCAAAAAAGTTAACTCATCGAAGGGTCCTTACTTCGCCATGTGGCATTTAAGGCCCCGCTTTTATTATATAATAATAATAAAAGGCACAATTCCATAGGAAATCACAAGATTTAATCTATAGATTAATATTTAAAAATTTACTCCATCAAATAACATTTAAAGTTAAAAAATAATTGTTATATGAATAAAAATTTTATATCAATTAATTTGAATTGCCTTTATTTCATACTAGATTATTGTCGATAACGCTATTTAAAAAAAATTGAATCGTAAATTTTATGTTTATATAGATTTTAATTTATTGTAAAAAAATAATGTTATATGTATAATAAATTGTGACAACCGTCAAAATTCAGGTACTTGTTCAATTATTAAATCGGTTCGAAACGTTAGTTACTCTTTTATCGCGTTCGCTTTATCCTAGTTCGTAACTTTTGAGTCTGTGCTTTGCCGGAACTAGTGTCGGAATAACTTCCGGAATCAAATTTATAAGTCCTAATACCAAGAAAACACCTATTGAACTTTCCTAAGTTCATAACTTATCATAATTAAGAACTTTCAATTAACAAAAAGGTCCAACGAAGCAATAACGTAAAAACGAAAAATCTGAAAAAGGCTGAAAAATGCCCCGGTGCGCCGCACCTAGTGATGAGGTGCGCAGCACCTCACGCCAGAATTCAAATAATTACAATTTTAGTCTCTGCCTCGTTTTTACACAACCACCACCCAAACCAACCAATTAAATACGACCCTTTACTGCAAATTAAAAGTCCCAAGAGCAGACTATCATCACCTATTCTTTTCCATTTCATTTTCATTTTACAAAATAGAAAAACACACACACACACTTATTCTCTCTCAACTTGCTCTCAAGAAAAACCAGTTGTTCCAGTGATTTCCAGCGACTTAAACACCTTTTCAATCATACAAATCGTTACTTACATCTAGAGAAGCAAGGGGGTGTCGTTATTTTGAAAAAGGACTAGTCTTGTAAAGATTTTTGGGAGCTAAAATCCGACCAAAACTCATCATCCGAGCTTTTCCTTCGGTAGATTTCTTTATTTTTACTATCTCTATACAAATATTCAATTGCATGTAAGATCTAACGGTTGAAAATGTATTTTTACACAAATCTATGACTTTTTATGGTGAAAAACGTTTTTAACCGAAATAACCTTTAGATCTACGGTTTGAAAACCAAAAATGTTTTATAAACTGTTAAAAAGATGTTTTAATAAGTTTAAACCAGTTGCATGTCGAAATCTATGGGTAAAAAGACGTTTTTAGCAAAGAAATCACAAAACGGTGAAGAACAGCAAGGAGGTGCGCCGCACCCCCTGACAGGTGCCGCGCACCGGGCTGCTGTTCTTCCCAAAAATCGTCGTTTTGTCCGTTTAAAACTTATGTATACGTTCTGGACTTGTTCTAACATTATTACGGGACTGAGATAAACCAAACTAATAATAATGGTGACTTATATTGAACTATTTGGACTATTTTGAGCTATAATATACATGATACTGTGTTTTAGGTGATTTGTGAGCGGAAGTGATGGTACAATTTTTGGGCATGAATTTTGGGCGCGGAAGCGCTGCCCAAATTTCCTCAGAAATTGTAAATCACTTCAGCAAGCAAAAGCACTTAAGATAATAATCAAAACGTTAAATCGGACTTTTGGACAAAAACGTGACAATTACCTTTCCGGACTAATTTTAACTATACTTAACCTTGACACTTAAAGTTTAATAAAGTTTTATCTATATTATTATATAAGAACATAATAATATAACAACTAATTAAACTATCTTGGTATTAATAGGCAATCTGTGATTCCCGGCTCACATATTCCGACCGAGTTTTCGAGTTCTCGTTCTCATCGCAATCCGTGAGTTACAACCCCTTGTTTTATATATTTTACATGAATTTGGGGGAAACATAAGATTAATTGCATTTTAAGCCTTATGAAACAAATTGCAATATATCAAACTTTGACTTTTGACTTATTAAACTTTGACTTTTGACTTATTAAACTTTGACTTTTGACTTATTAAACTTTGACTTTTGGAACGTACTTGGACTTATTTGAACGACTATTTGAACTCTTATGCGTAAATTATTTAACTTTACTTAGACTTATTGGTCGCTCTCTTTTGACTAAACTGATTATTGATGCTTGTATACGTACCAACCCTTGATGGAACTATAACACGATCTTAAGTGATGGACGTACGACTCTCTTTATTTTACAAACAAAATTTACTTAGTGCCCGACTAGTTTAGACTTAGACTTTCACACTATTAACTACTTAGCCGTATAGTAATTATGGGTATCGATACTTAGGAAAGAACCGTTCCTTGCTTAGATGGCAGTCTAAGTACATATTACTAAGCTCTGAATAACTTCCGTTTGAGAGGCGGGAAGTTGGGGCCGTTCACGGTTGGATAATCGGATTAGTGTGAACACTTAAGTTATAGATGCCAAGAGGTTGATACAAGAAAATCTAATTAGTTTCTTACGCATAAACTTATAAACTTTTAAGCGATTGATATACGCTTCTACTATTTGACTAAATGTGACTATATTTGGTCTTTACAAACTTAGGGCACCAGTCCGCCCATTACTTGGACTTTAAAGTATATAAACTATAAGCGACTTTTCTCCGCTAATCTCCTTTTTGGAAACTTTACTGTTATATACTTTACTTATATTTTTGTCGACTATTTAAACTGTAACTCACTCACTACCTTCGTAGTTGACACTTTATCTTATGTTTCAGGAAATTAGTGTAAACATGATGTGCATGGCATGGATGGGTCAAGGCGGTCGTGTGAGAACCTCTTTGGGAAAAGACTTGGCCATTTGTTTTGGGAAATTTTAATGAAACTTTTTAATTGTGTAACAATGTACTAAATTGTTGTGTCTTGGTCGTTCGAATGGATTTGTAAACACTTTTACTCTTAATTAATGACTTGATTACCGTTATGTTTTATATGGCATGTGTAAAGATTTTCCAGCTCTTCACATTCCGTGTTTCCGCTTTAGCGGGGTGTGACATAAATAGATTATTGTCCTGCGATAGGGCGAACATATATAAAAATTGAATTGCAAACATTATGTTTATGTAGATTTTTTGTTATTATGAAAAGACAATATTATACGTATAATAACATATATACCTTTACATTTATACACATGTTGTTTATAATTATAATAACATATAAACATTTACATTTATACACATGTTTTGATATTTTTATTAGGAGCTTTTAAAATAACAATAAGGTAAATCATAGTTTAAATTGAGTGATTTTATAAGTAAATTAGAATCTTGTTTTATTTTAGTTGAGATGAGAGTTAAAGAGAGAATGTTATAATGTATTATAAGAGGGTGTAAAATGAAAGTAGTATTTGATGACATCATCAATTTGATCTAACGGTTGAAATCAAAAAAGTTAACTCATCCAAGGGCCCTTACTTCGCCATGTGACATTTAAGGCCCCTCTTTTATTATATATTAAAGATTAAAGATAAAGATGGGGGCATATATTTTTTTATGAAATTAGTAATCGAATTAATTAAAGGAAATTAAGATTAGTTTATATGTTATATTCATTAAGGGATATATTACTAAATATACTTTATTTAAAATTTAAAATTTTAATAAAAAGTGAAAATGTGTTATATATTAATAAAGATAAAGATAAAGATAGTTATTATTATTTATTAGTTATTGTTGTAATTAAGGAAATGTCACTAATTGTAAATTGTTTTAAATGATAAATTTTGTGAAAGGTATAATAGGGGTAGATTAGTAATTTTAATTACTTAAAATTTAAGATATTAAGATGTTGAAGGAGATTCTTTACATTAATTATATTTGAATTGAGAATTGCATTTCAATCCCTCCATTGAAGAAACTCGAGCTTTTTGTTTCAAAGTAAATTAGGTTTATGATAATATTAAATGTTCGTTAAACTTATATTACTTGTATAATATATTTCCCATTTTTCGTATAACCGGTCTATCAAAAGAACTTGATCGTCTTAAGGTGGGCTAACCATTGATTTTATGCAAAAAGATAAATATATTTTTGTGAACTTGAGTTCTTTGCCGGTATTTCATTTGCTATACATGTAATGATACAAGTAATATAAGTTTAACGAAACATTTTTTATATAAAAATCTTGTTTACATGTCAAAGATACAGCTTTCTTTATACTAAAGAATTATTGCTCAATATTTTAAAAATTATACCTATGATTCTATATTTTAACTTGGTGATTGTCCTTGATATAACAATTAATATTAATATAATTTCTGTTAGAATTATAAAAACATACTGTGACAACCGTCAAAAATTCAGGTACTTATTCTGTTGTGATATCAATTCGAAACGTTAGTTACTTTTTGTCTCATTCGCTTTATTCTGGGTCGTAACTTTTTAAGTCTATACTTTGTCGGAACCAGTGTCGGAATCACACCCGAAATCAATTTATATAAGTCCTAATACCAAGAAAACACCTAATGAACTTTCCTAAGTTCATAACATATTATAACTAAGAACTTTCGTTTAACAAAAAAAAAAAAAAAAAAAAAAAAAAAAAAAAAAAAAAAAAAATATGCACGGTGCGCAGAACCTAGTGCACGGTGCGCAGCACCTGTTACCAGAATTTTCAAAAATGTTACATTTTCAGTCCTTTTCTCGTTTTACACCACCACCACCCACATCCTCCAATCAAAAACGTCCCTTCTACTCCCAATACTGACATTTACCAGTCCCAACACCCTATACCCACATTTTCATTACATTTTCTTTATTCATTTTTACAAAATCAAACACACACACAAAACACCTACATCCTTTTTCTCTCTATTTTCTCTCAAAGAACACCTCCATTCCAGGATCATTTCACCATCAAAATACATATTTAAACCATACAAATCGTTCCAAACCTCAAGAGAAGCTCGGAGGTGTTGTTATTTCGAAAAAGGACCACGGTTGTAAAGATTTTGAAGCTCAAATCCGACCAAAACTCTTCACCCAAGCTTTTCCTTCGGTAGATCTCTTTACTTTTACTATTCTTACACTAATATTCAATTGCATGTAAGATCTAACGGTTAAAAATATGATTTTTCACAAATCTATGACTTTTTACGGTCAAAAACGTTTTTAATCAAAATACTCTTTAGATCCACGAATCTGTGGATAAAAACAATTTTGAAACTGTTAAAATGTTGTTTTTAATGATATTTACTGATTGCATGTTCAATCTAAAACAACAAGGAAAGTTTTATGAAGCTTTTAAGTCACTTTTCTTACAAAAACGATTTTAACTAAAAAGTGATTAGATCTACAATTTTGTGGTTTAAAGTTGTTTAGAAACTGAGAAAAACATCATATTATAAGTACCTACTGGTTGCATGTCGAAATCTTTAAGTCACAAAACGTTTTTAGCAAGAAAAACACAAAACAAGAATCGGGACAGCAGCTGGTGCGCAGCACCAGTGCCCTGGTGCGCAGCACCGGGCTGCTGTTCCCCCGAAATTGTCGTTTTAACTCGTTTTAAGATCATGGTTATATTCTGGACTTTTACCGCTATCATTTTAGACTGAGATAAATAAAACTAATAACATTGGTGACTAGTATTGGACTCTTTGGACTATTTGAACTATATTATGTATATTATCGTGTTTTAGGTGATTTGTGAGCGGAAGTGACGATATAATTTTTGGGCATGAAATTTGGGCGCGGAAGCGCTGCCCAAATTTCCCTAGAAATTATCAAATCACTTCAGTAAGCAAAAGCACTTAAGACGTAATAATCAAAAACAATAAACTTTCGGACTAAATGCAACGTTAATCGCTTCGGACCAAATTTTCGGAACAATATTGGACTTAACACTTAATTACAACCAAAAGTTACATAATCTCCTATATTATTATATAAGAACATAATAATGTAACAACTCATTAAACTACCTTGGTATTATTAGGCAATCTGTGATTCCCGGCTTTCATACTCCGACCGAGTTTCCGAGTTCTTATCTTCGCAACCCGTGAGTTACACCCCTCTCTACTCTTACATTTTAAGTACTCTTTTTGGGGGAAACATGAGATCCAACCTTTTGTAAACTTATATGACTATTTTGACTTTTAACTTGTGGAACTACTTTGACTTTTGACTTATCAACTTTGACTTTATTAAACTTTGACTTTGACTTTATCAAACTTGACACTGAAACGTCTACTTAATCTCATATGCGTAAAACATCTCTTTCTACTTATAATTGTTATTTATCTCTTTATCTCAACTATTTATTGATACTTGTATGCGTAACCAACCCTTGATGGAACTATAACACGTTTCTAAGTGATGTGATTCTCTCTCTTTTTAAAATGATAAGCTTTCATAGTGCCCACCCATGTTTTAGTTTCTCTCTTACACACTATTAACTACTTAAGCCGTATAGTAATTATGGGTATCGATACTTAGGAAATAACCGTTCCTTGCTTAGATGGCAGTCTAAGTACATATTACTGAATTTCTCTCTTTTAACTTTCCGTTTGAGAGGCGGGAAGTTGGGGCCGCTCGGTTGATAATCGGATTAGTGTGAACACTTAGTTATAGATGCCAAGGGATTGATACAAGAAATCTATTTAGTTATTTACGCATAAACTTATAAACTTTTAGCGACGGTTATCCGCTTTTATTATTTGACTAAATGTGATTCTATTTAGTCTCTACAAGTTAGGGCACAATTCGCCCGTTACTTAAACTTACAAGTATATAAACTTTTTATGCGACTTTTCTCCGCTAATCTTCCTTATGGGAAACTCTTACTTTATATACTTTACTCATACTTTTTATGCCAACTATTTATAAACTTTTAGCGATGGTTATCCGCTGTTATTATTTGACTAAATGTGATTCTATTTAGTCTTTACAAGTTAGGGCACAATTCGCCCGTTACTTAAACTTTACAAGTATATAAACTTTTTAAGCGACTTTTCTCCGCTAATCTCCCTTTTTGGAAATTTCTACTTTTATATACTTTACTTACACCACGATCGTACTTAAACTCATTTGAAATTAATTTATTCTTGAATTTTAAGTACTTGATCTTATCTTGAAACTCTTTGATCCCGAACGACTCTCAAACCTTTATAAAACCTTGAATTCGTTTCGGACTTTTATAAACTTTTACATGGAACTTTTCTTCAATTCATAAACTGTAACTCACTCGCTACGTTTTCGTAGTTGACACTTTATCTCATGTTTCAGGAATTAAGCATAAGTTATGAAGCGCATTGCTCAGGCGGGTCAAGCTAGTTATGTGAAGAGTAATACGGGAAAAGACCTGGGATACTTGGGAATTTTATTACAAATACTTTATTATGTATTTGTCTTTCTATACTTACGGATCTTGGTTGTATTTTTCGAACATGATTACCTTTTAATCTCAATATATATGACTTGAACCGTTGACTTTTGGTATAACTCGTGAAATGATTCTTGCTCTTCACACTTCCGTGTTTCCGCTTTAGCGGGGTGTGACAGACTTGGTATCAGAGCACGGGTTATAGTGAAAACGGTTTTAAAAATTTTCCAAAAAGTTTTCGAAACCAAAACTATAACCAAGGCTTTTCAGAAAAATCATTTTCGGGTTCAAACTTTAGTATATTATTTTCCGCAATTGCATGATTATCTTTTTCAACTATGCGTGACTTGATCAACCACCCGTAGTTCAAAATGAATTATGCAAGAACGGAAAAGGAATTACTATCGTTAACGGTTTTTGGGTCCAAAAAAAAAAAAAAAAAAAAAAAAATTCCCGGTCTTATCAATTCCCGATTCTCACATAACTGACCCGTGCATGTGATTTAATTATGTGTTTCCTATTTCTAGTTTCCCCCGTACTTGTGTAACTCGATGTTCGTAGATTCGTCACGTCTCAGTACTCCCGTTCGCGATCACTTTTTCGATCTCAGTCACGATTCCCTCCCGAGCCGTTTCCTCATTGCGCGAACCTTCATAGGGCCACACGGCCTCCGAGAGTCAACGTCACCAGACGACCGACCCGACGGAGGATACGTCGATGGCGAGCAGCAGCAGTAGGGGATCCAGTCCGAGGACTGCATTACCACCCCCTCCACCAGCGCCGCTACAGCATCGCCACCGCCCTAAGGGCCTCACCCTAGGTTGACCGCGCATATACGGTTCATCCACCCTGGCCGTCTGCCTGATCGGATTACCGGATAACAGTCCTATCCATCTCAACCCACTCCTCTCCATATACCGATCGTGGATTGGTACCATCGGGAACGCCAGTTCCTAGAGGAAAGGCGACGTGCCCATGAGGTCAGACTCTCCCGACCTATGATTTCACCTTTCCTTCGGCCTCCCTCGCCGGCCGCATTTTTCCACTCCCACCGAGAGGTTCGGGGACTTGCAAGTAGACCCAGTAACAAGGGCTCCTCAACAGCGAAGTCACCGATGTTGCGCATCAGTTGTCCGAGCAGTCGTTGCGAATCATCGCCTCGACCCGAGCCACGGCACGAACTGTGCAGCGTCTCGTTGGGACGTGTTTAATCATGGGGACTCTATTGGCGGTCATTGCCGCTAAGATGTTTCCAGGAAGGCATCATCAATCGGATTTCCTTGGTATTTGTACCAAAGGCTTGAGTTGTAACATTCCCCTGAACACAACCCAAGGTCGTTCTTATCATTGTTTCCTTGTATCACACTCGTACTCTCTCTTTCTTATTCCGAACTATGTTATTGACTCCTTAGTATTATTATTAATGTGAATTCTCTACCCTTATCGTCTATACTCGCCGTTCTCGTGCGAACCCTGACATCGTCGTTGAACCATTCTATCGTATCGCTTACATCATCATCGTGCATGTACTAATTATCCGCTCATACTACTCCTGTGTATTGGTTACTATTAACCCCCGAGTTAAATTCTTATCACAAATTCCTATTCGTACGCCCTAAACTAATTCCTTCTTTCCATTGTGGAACCATGCCGCCCAAGAGAAGCCGCGTTGACCCTATGGCTGAGCAGATAACTGCGCAGTTCAAAGCGGCACTCCCAAGCACGGTTGCCCAGACCATCGATGGGATCAACAACGGAATCTTCGGGGACGACAACCCCAACGTCGACTACCCGAAGTACAACCCTGACCATAACCTCTCCTTCTTCCCAGCCACCATCGAGCAAGAAGAAGGTGAACCCCTTAGAACCAGTAAAACCCTTCTCCCTCCTGTATCAACCCAACAGGATGAGGACGAAAACCCTGGAAACGACAACCTCCCTTTCCCTCCAACCCGCATCCAGCGAAGGGGAGATAAGAAAAGGAATATTCATCATTAGCCCACAAGGAGAAACAATAACAAGCAACCAACACATCCGTGGGACTCGCCCCATAGCGAGTACCACAAAAGCTTTCTGTACTCTCGAAATCACAGCCAAGGAAGCACGTCCGGACCCCAGTACCGTTACGTGTACGTTTCCCTACCAGCTTCCATCCTTCTTCCGTGCTATTCGATACAGGAGCTGAAAGAAGCCTTGTCTCCTTAGAATTTAGACCCCTCCTTTACCTAGGATCTAAAGTTCTTAAGGGTAGCTCACCATCGAATATGCCAACGGTCAAGAGCTCGAAGCCATGAATGCAATCTTAAGATGTTCACCATGCTTACCCGACAAAATTTTCCCCATCAAGCTAATTCCTATCGAACTGGAAAGCTTTGATACTATCATCCAATTGCACCAGCTATTTTATTTTCGAACCGAGACTGTCTGTTTCGGCAAACTCATCTGTATTCCCCCTTCTGCAGGGAGTCAAACTCTCGTCGTCCAAAAAGGGTAAACCTGGACGACGACTTCGCATCATGTCTTCCTTGAAAGTGTGCAAGTACCTCGAGGAGGACTACGACGCACCCCTCGCCATGTCGCCAGAGGTAAACCTAAGGAAAGCCGAGTCCAAGACCTTCTCGTAGTCAAGGACCACCCAGAGTCTTTCCTGAGGATTTTCCTGGGCTACCGCCGCAATGACAAGTCGAAATCCCGTATAGACCTCGTTCCTGGCATAACACCGGTAGCCATGACACCATGTCGTCTGGCACCACTCAAAATGCAAAAGCTGCCAAGCAACTGCAAGAACCCCTAAACCATGACTCTGTTCGCTCAAGTTCGCCCCCTGGCGAGCCTCGAGTTTCCCCTATCAAAAAGAAAGACGAATTCCTCCGCCTGTACACCATCATAGTGAACCTAACGAGCTGACCGACGAGAACTGATAATCACCCCCGAGGATCGACGACCTATTCGAATAAGTTGCTGGAGGCAACTTGCATCTCAAAGGTAGACCTCCGCCAAGATTATCATCAGGTTCGTGTCAGTAAAACCGGCATTTCTAAGGCCGCAGTCGAACTCGATACGGACATTACGAACTTCCGTCATGCCATTTGGCCTAGTCAACACACCAACATTATTCATGAATCTAATGAACAGAGTGTGTAGGCCATACCTGGACAGATTCGTAATCGTATTCATAAACGACTTCCTCATATACTCCAGGAACAAGGAAAATCACGTGAAACACCTTAAGCTCATTCTAAGGACTCCCCAGAAGTTGGAAATCGTACGCCGAATTCTCAAGGCGTATATTTGGGCTCCGAGAAATACCTTTCCCTGATTATGTTATCAACCATGAAGGAATTCGGACTCAGACTAGACGTAACCCACTGCGTCAATGACTGAGCATGAAATCCAGAATCTGAGAATCTTCGTAAACTCCTTTTGACGCGGGCCACCGATCTCGATGTTCCATCCATCCGGAATCCGAAGTGTTTCACGAGGATCCCCGTGAATATTGAAGGTGGCCAGGCGCGAAAAAGGATACCGCCTTGCACATGACCAAGTGCCTCACTCACCCCCAAAGCCAAGGCGGAATATCAAAACCCCTCTCCTCATCACCGCCGATAAGGATAGTCGATCTGCGCCCGCCCTCTTTGGAGTGCCCTCCAGAGAATCGTTAGGGACACGACTAGACCTCATCACCGCATACCACCCTCCGACCGATGGTCAGAAGGACGATCCAAGCGCTTGATGAAATGCTGAGAGCGCGTGTAGTTACCTTCATAGGGAGTTGAGATACTCACCTTCCCTGAGTTCACCTATGACAACAACTTCCGTGCCAGCACCAAGAGCGGACCCTTCGATACCTATTTGGACGCAAGTGTCGGTCACCGCTCTGTTGGCTAGAAGCTAACAATTGACGACTTGCAAGGTCCGACGCCTCCCTTTATCCGTGAAAGACTGAAAGTACCCTGTGCCGTCAGAAAAGCTACGTAACCAACCAGAAGAAAACCCCCGAGTCCCTAGATGGCAATCGAGTACCTCCCAAGGTATCGCCGTGGGAAGGGATAGCCTACTTCTGGAGACGCGGCTGACTGAGCCCTGGGTACGCCAGTCCCAAACTAAGTCTTAGGACGTGTTAGTCCGATCGCTCATCGCCTTCAGATCCACCTGATTCCTTCGAACGTTAATACATACATGTTTCCATGTCTCACCCTCGAGAGGCACCTATCTGATGAGACCTTCGTCAACCCCCTCGACAAGGTCAAAATCAATGCCGAACTCAAACTCTTTGATGAACCGCCTAAGTTTGTTGACAGGAAGGTCAAACAATCCAGGCAAGTCTTTCATCTATCATCAAGTCTCAGTGGGGATTCTCGACGTGGTCCCGATCTCACATGGAGACGTGAAGACCAATTCCGTCAGAAATACCCGCATCTATTCGAGAACTCTCCTACCTGATAAGACGCACTAAATTTCGGGACGAAATTTCTTTCAACCCGGGGAGAATGTGACAACCGTCAAAAATTCAGGTACTTATTCTGTTGTGATATCAATTCGAAACGTTAGTTACTTTTTGTCTCATTCGCTTTATTCTGGGTCGTAACTTTTTAAGTCTATACTTTGTCGGAACCAGTGTCGGAATCACACCCGAAATCAATTTATATAAGTCCTAATACCAAGAAAACACCTAATGAACTTTCCTAAGTTCATAACATATTATAACTAAGAACTTTCGTTTAACAAAAAAAAAAAAAAAAAAAAAAAAAAAAAAAAAAAAATATGCACGGTGCGCAGCACCTGTTACCAGAATTTTCAAAAATGTTACATTTTCAGTCCTTTTCTCGTTTTACACCACCACCACCCACATCCTCCAATCAAAAACGTCCCTTCTACTCCCAATACTGACATTTACCAGTCCCAACACCCTATACCCACATTTTCATTACATTTTCTTTATTCATTTTTACAAAATCAAACACACACACAAAACACCTACATCCTTTTTCTCTCTATTTTCTCTCAAAGAACACCTCCATTCCAGGATCATTTCACCATCAAAATACATATTTAAACCATACAAATCGTTCCAAACCTCAAGAGAAGCTCGGAGGTGTTGTTATTTCGAAAAAGGACCACGGTTGTAAAGATTTTTGAAGCTCAAATCCGACCAAAACTCTTCACCCAAGCTTTTCCTTCGGTAGATCTCTTTACTTTTACTATTCTTACACTAATATTCAATTGCATGTAAGATCTAACGGTTAAAAATATGATTTTTCACAAATCTATGACTTTTTACGGTCAAAAACGTTTTTAATCAAAATACTCTTTAGATCCACGAATCTGTGGATAAAAACAATTTTGAAACTGTTAAAATGTTGTTTTTAATGATATTTACTGATTGCATGTTCAATCTAAACAACAAGGAAAGTTTTATGAAGCTTTTAAGTCACTTTTCTTACAAAAACGATTTTAACTAAAAAGTGATTAGATCTACAATTTTGTGGTTTAAAGTTGTTTAGAAACTGAGAAAAACATCATATTATAAGTACCTACTGGTTGCATGTCGAAATCTTTAAGTCACAAAACGTTTTTAGCAAGAAAAACACAAAACAAGAATCGGGACAGCAGCTGGTGCGCAGCACCAGTGCCCTGGTGCGCAGCACCGGGCTGCTGTTCCCCCGAAATTGTCGTTTTAACTCGTTTTAAGATCATGGTTATATTCTGGACTTTTACCGCTATCATTTTTAGACTGAGATAAATAAAACTAATAACATTGGTGACTAGTATTGGACTCTTTGGACTATTTGAACTATATTATGTATATTATCGTGTTTTAGGTGATTTGTGAGCGGAAGTGACGATATAATTTTTGGGCATGAAATTTGGGCGCGGAAGCGCTGCCCAAATTTCCCTAGAAATTATCAAATCACTTCAGTAAGCAAAAGCACTTAAGACGTAATAATCAAAAACAATAAACTTTCGGACTAAATGCAACGTTAATTGTTTGAGCAAATAGTAGCAGGCTCAGTAACTTGGGTGTTTGGGATTCAACCCCTTGACCTCCTGCTTAGCAGTGCAAACCTATCAAGCTCTTGGCGAGCCTAAGGTGGTCAAGTGGTTGGTTGAAGAAGATGATCGGAATATGTTTACTGCGGGAAGTGTATGAATACTCCGGCCAGGTACTGTGTGTAAGTTGGATGGGAATGATGAAGATGATGAGTCTGTGTCCAGAACCTGAAGTGTTAAGTATTTATACCCAACACTTCCAGGTATTAACAACGTATGGCAATGATGACCATTTATGGCTCATCAATAGGATTCCAATGGCTATTAACGTCTATGTCATTAATATAACTTTATTAATGCTCTGACGGTTACACTCAAGGATTAGGCTTGAGTGTCTGACTGGTAGGATGTCAGGAGCATGATACTGTGAGACGAACTCCAAAACATCAGTGTCTACACAAGTCCTTATACATGTCAGGCCATGAGTGTCGGACTGAGCGTTGGATCTCCAGACACAGGGGTGCTAGGTGTCGGGACACATCTCTCGGATCCCGGACACGGGGCCATGATTCCGAACACAGGAACATTGTGTCGGGACACGGGCCTGGTTCCCGGACACTGCCGGGACACGGGGCTTGGCTCCCGGACACTGCCGGGACACGGGGCCTGGTTCCCGGACGCTGCCGGGACACGGGACCATGTTCCCGGACACTGCCGGGATACGGGGCTTGGCTCCCGGACACTGCCGGGACACGAGGCCAGGTTTCCGGACATTGCCGGGTCATGGGGCCAAGTTCCCGGGCACTGCCGGGACACGGGTTTGGTTTCCGGACTTTGCCGGGACACGGGCTTGGCTCCCGGACACTTGCCGGGACACGGGCTTGGCTCCCGGGACATTGCCGGGACACGGTCTTGGCTCCCGGACACTTGCCGGGACACGGGCTTGGCTCCCGGGACATTGCCGGGACACGGGCTTGGCTCCCGGACACTCGCCGGGACACGGGCTTGGCTCCCGGGACATTGCCGGGACACGGGCTTGGCTCCCGGACACTTGCCGGGACACGGGCTTGGCTCCCGGGACATTGCCGGGACACAAGCTTGGCTCCCGGACACTCGCCGGGACACGGGCTTGGCTTCCCGGACACTTGCCGGGACACGGGCTTGGCTCCCGGGACATTGCCGGGACACAAGCTTGGCTCCCGGACACTCGCCGGGACACAGGCTTGGCTCCCGGACACGGCCTGGTTCCCGGACACGGGGCCAGGTGCCGGGCCATTTTTCCTGGTCGCGGGGCTTCTGTGTCGGTTCTGGCCCTTTTGTCACATTTAGTGGCCGGACGCCGGAGCCTTGTATCCGGACGCCGGAGCCTAAGGGCCGGAGGTAGGAGATAGCATGCAACCTTTTGTAAGTCAGGTTATGTGTTTAGGGGGTTAATGGGCTATGTGTATGAGCCATTCCCTACTAACACTATCATGCCCCCCAGTTAGGTTTTAAAATGGTTTTTTGAAGCCTAACTTTTTTTGTTCTTATTGTCTCTTCCGGCTATTTTTTGGCCATGCCTTTCTTGGCCGCTTGAGGTTGCCTTGAGTAGTTCTGACCGAGGCCATGTCCAATGTGTCTTTGAAAAATAATGTTTTATTGGGTGATCAAGCCAATAACACATTTTTAGCCTGTTATCTTGGATGTTGTGTCACACCATCTTGGGTGTGCGTAAGAGTAATTATATTGAGTTGTGTCTATGACAATCATTTGAGTACCTATGGTTCTTTTGTATGCCGATGACATAGCTAGATGTTGGCATCTCATGTATATTTCATATCGTGCCGATGGCACTTTTGTTGGTTAACCTTCAATTTGTTTTACTCGCGAGT
This sequence comes from Senecio squalidus, assembly GCA_910822075.1. Classification (NCBI taxonomy): domain Eukaryota; kingdom Viridiplantae; phylum Streptophyta; class Magnoliopsida; order Asterales; family Asteraceae; genus Senecio; species Senecio squalidus. The sequence continues at coordinate 19,309,890 of CAJVGC010000001.1, forward strand.
GATGTCGCTTCCCAATGAGAAGTGCTTGCCTTTTCCCGGTAGGTAAAAAGACGAATATGTGATTGTATGTTTGGCGTAGATTTAAGATGTCTATATGTGCCTTTTGCTAAATTTCCCCCAAACGTAGTTCAGGGTGGTGTATCAGGCTTGTTGCCTTGTGGGATACATAGATCAGACCACTTTGTATTTTGAGGTGCATTTCTGTGAATGACTCTTTGAAGAGTGTCTTTTTATGTTGATGCCAATTCCTTCATGAGTAAAATGGCCAAATATCAAGGTCTGCCAGACTGGCAAAATATCAAAACTCGCTGGTTGTTCAGCTCATGCCAAGTTGTTCCGAAATTATGTGTATGATGAGGTGCTTGTTTGGCTTAGACTTAGATGTCCATCTTGGCCTATGCACTTGGTTTGAACGTTTCCTAGAGATATGTATATGATGATGGGCATGTGTGGCTTGGATTTAAATATCCATCTTGGCCCTATGCACCTGGTCTTGAACGTTTGTTCAGAATTATGAAATTGTATATGCACGCATGCACAATGTTATATAAAGATAACGTTGTGGAATAGCATAGGGATTCAAGATCAGACCAATTCTTTCTTCAATGAATTTGTATAGGTTTTTCCATGACTTTTCCCTTTTTGTAATGATCCGGGTTGGTAGATAATGGGTTATATGATCAAAACAATAATTTATCAAACATGACATTCCATGACATGGGTATATGATGTGCATCCAGTTTAAACAGGGTATAAGAATTATTACCTTTGAGTACCCTTTAAGGGTCTTTCCGTCCAATATTGTTTAGGTTCCCTGCGTGTGTGGCTGCATTCTTCGCTACATTAGTTCTATAAGTTTGAAAGATGTGGGATGAACACTTTTAACAAAAGTTGCCTAAGCTTCAATGTCTCGGTCATAATGGATAGACAAATAGTAATTGTCTATCATGAAATCTTGGAAGCTAATGATGGTAGGACCTCAGGAAGTAGGACCTCAAGTGGTAGGATCTTAGGAGCCGAGGGCCGGATCCGGGAGCGGGAGCACGGAGTCGGGACCGGCAGCTGGGGAGCTGGGAGCCGGGATCCGAAGTTGGGGCTGGGAGACCCGGGAGCCGGTTGAGTGTGGAAGGGACAGAGTGTCTTCCCTGGATGTAGAAGGGACTTGGATTTAAAAATTCCCCTTACTAATGTATGTATGGTCTGTAGTAATCCTTTATGTTGGATTTTATTTTTGACCACAATGACATATGTGCATGTTTTAGAATGTAGAAATGTTACTCGGTACTATGTATTGTGTCCATGACATTTTTAGATCTGAAATGGTATTCTGGTCATGGCATCATGTCCCTAACCGTGGTTATGCCAGTTGAGGTAGGGCATTTAGCAATTACATGGATGGTAAACTGGGATACTGGTCATGGCCTCATGTCCTTAACCGTGGCTTTGCCATCTGGGGTAGGAAATTTTACCATGCCATGGATGGTACATGAATTTGTTTCAAATTATTCTAGTGTAGGCCTGTCTAGTTAGGACATTGTAGGCTGATGGTGCCAAGTTTATCAATTGAACCTAGTAGTAAGCCTATTTTTCCCCATTACCTGCATAATTGGGTTAGAATGATAATGTCATGGTTACCCTTATGCATTTGGTTATTCTGGAGTATGCGTTCGTGTATGCATGGTCATGCCAAGTGCGTAGCTACTCCACATTCAATGAACTTGTCTAGGATTTTTGTGTGGATCCATAATCCAAGTAGGTAGAAATTAAATTTACTAAATAGTATTGGGATGCACGATCAGACAATAATTTTTTTTTTTTTTTTTTTTTTTTTTTTTTTTTACCATGATCATATGGCCATCTGGGGCCATGATGATCTACGTCTTCCTCTTCTTCTGCTAAGCATATGTTTTTTTTGGTAGGGATTTTATTTGCTTGTTGTCTATCCGAAGACAAGGTGTTTTCTTCCTTCAATGTTTTTAGATCTACAACAATCTTTGTGTTTGATATTGTAGTGGAGGTTTAAGTGAAGGTGGAGGCACACTCTGTTACCTTAAATGTTTTAGAAACTGTTCAACAAGAGATCTCCATTGGCAAGAATTACTGGTTGGGATCTGACCTTAACGTTGAGACAAGTTGAAACGAAAGATTGATTGGTGTTGGTTGTGTGGCTTCACACCAACAATACTTGTAAAACTGGCCTATAGTCGGGATGACTATTGTGGCATGGTGGCTATCATACCAGGATGGTTATTGTGGCTGGATGGCCAAAATGGTTAGTATGCCAGGAAGGATATTATGCATGGATGGCTATTATCTCCAGATGGCTATCATGCCAAGATGGTTAGTACGCCAAGATAATGAATATGACAAGATGACTAGTATTCTAGGATAGATAGTAAAGTCTTTGCCAGCCGACAACTTCTGGTCAAAAGCCATCTCCAAGGCTGTTAAGATCTTGTCACGCTGGGTATCAAAATATTGCCAAATCTGGCTATCAAAATGTTGCCAAAGCTGGACGACTATCAAGGTCGCTCCAACTGGCGGAATATCAAGGTCGGCTTAACTAGCCGACTGTCCGGATTTGGCCGAGCTGGTCGGGTGTCCGGAGCTGGCTAAAATGGCTCTGGCATAACCGGCCGACTGTCCGGAGCTGGCCGAAATGGTCGGCTGTCCGGATCTGGCCGAATTTATTTATTTATTGTTGTCCGGATCAATGATCCTGGTTTGTGGAAATGAGATGCAAGCTTTGTTTGCAGAGGTCGAATATATCATCCTTATGACATTTAGTAGGCATTTGAGATCGTGGTGGCCATTTCTGGTGTTGGTGAAATGACTCGAGATAAGTTACTTCCTTCATGGGAAAGATGTACTACTAGTAACTAGATGAATGGAAATGAAATGACTACCATTCCAGGACGGTTATCATGCCAGGATGGCTATTACGCCATGATGGCTATCTTTCCAAGACGACTATCAATGTCGGGATAACTATCATGTCAGGATGGGTATCATGTAAGGATGGATAGTATTCCAGCAAAGCTTCTTCCATCCGGATTAGTAATGTGTAAATAAAGTTTGTTCCTCTTTATTGTGCCCATGGTACTTTTAGGTTTTTATTGTTCCCCTGACACTTTCAGATCAGTCTTGTGTCCATGACATTATTTAGATGCGTACTGTATCCATGACACTTTCTCATCCGGATTATTTCCATAACCCATTTAGATCTATATTGTGTTCATGACACTTTTAGATCTATATCTTGGCCAATGCATCCTTGTGGCTATGCCAACTAGGGTATGACACAGTGCCACGTCATGGATGGTAGATGGAATTGATCCAAATTTTTGAGAGCCTATCCAGTAGGACTTTGTAGGCCGAAAGTCTCATGGCATCCAATGCCTTTATGGGATACAAAGATCTGACTAAGTTAAACCTTTTTTCCTGTCTGGCCAACATCAATGGTTGCCTATGACATTTTTTAGACGGATTAGTATTTTGGACATGGTATCCTGTCCCTAAGTGTGGCTATGCCAACCAGGGTAGGGAATTCGACCATGTCATGGATGGTTGATGGGATTGCCCCAAATTTTTGTAATGCAGGCCTGCCCAGTGGGACATTGTAGGCCGATGGTGCATCAATGATTGCAAAATTAATCATTTCTAACCTATAGTGTGGATATTCTCCTAACATCATGTTTATTGCTACTTCTCCGATTGGCCAATGCGTCTCACTTGAAAACCCCACTAGAGGGAATTGTGTTGGACGCTTTGAATGTTGTACTTTTTGAGGGAGCTTCCAAAAACAGTGGGCATAAATAATGTCCATTGACCTCCCTGTATCAACATATGCCTTATTCACTTCATAGTTGGCTAATCGGATTTGTATTACTACAGGGTTGATGGAAGGAGTTTCAATTGGTGGGAAGCAAAAAGGCTCCATCACCCAATCCTGAAGGACTGATGCCTTCCTTTTGCGAGATGTAGTTTCTTCCTGCGCCATGTATATGTAATTAGGTGGGGTGGTGGATGGGGTATTGGTGGTTGTCTTTGGCTTAAGTGAACCGATTTGTGATGAGGAATTGCCTTCCATGGAGAAGAAAAAATGGTGGTGAAACTAAGAAATGAAATGAAAAAAGATAGAAATGAAATGAGACACCGTTGCTAAAACGTGTCCCACGGATGGCGCCAATGTTTGAGCAAATAGTAGCAGGCTCAGTAACTTGGGTGTTTGGGATTCAACCCCTTGACCTCCTGCTTAGCAGTGTAAACCTATCAAGCTCTTGGCGAGCCTAAGGTGGTCAAGTGGTTGGTTGAAGAAGATGATCGGAATATGTTTACTGCGGGAAGTGTATGAATACTCCGGCCAGGTACTGTGTGTAAGTTGGATGGGAATGATGAAGATGATGAGTCTGTGTCCAGAACCTGAAGTGTTAAGTATTTATACCCAACACTTCCAGGTATTAACAACGTATGGCAATGATGACCATTTATGGCTCATCAATAGGATTCCAATGGCTATTAACGTCTATGTCATTAATATAACTTTATTAATGCTCTGACGGTTACACTCAAGGATTAGGCTTGAGTGTCTGACTGGTAGGATGTCAGGAGCATGATACTGTGAGACGAACTCCAAAACATCAGTGTCTACACAAGTCCTTATACATGTCAGGCCATGAGTGTCGGACTGAGCGTTGGATCTCCAGACACAGGGGTGCTAGGTGTCGGGACACATCTCTCGGATCCCGGACACGGGGCCATGATTCCGAACACAGGAACATTGTGTCGGGACACGGGCCTGGTTCCCGGACACTGCCGGGACACGGGGCTTGGCTCCCGGACACTGCCGGGACACGGGGCCTGGTTCCCGGACGCTGCCGGGACACGGGACCATGTTCCCGGACACTGCCGGGATACGGGGCTTGGCTCCCGGACACTGCCGGGACACGAGGCCAGGTTTCCGGACATTGCCGGGTCATGGGGCCAAGTTCCCGGGCACTGCCGGGACACGGGTTTGGTTTCCGGACTTTGCCGGGACACGGGCTTGGCTCCCGGACACTTGCCGGGACACGGGCTTGGCTCCCGGGACATTGCCGGGACACGGGCTTGGCTCCCGGACACTTGCCTGGACACGGGCTTGGCTCCCGGGACATTGCCGGGACACGGGCTTGGCTCCCGGACACTCGCCGGGACACGGGCTTGGCTCCCGGGACATTGCCGGGACACGGGCTTGGCTCCCGGACACTTGCCGGGACACGGGCTTGGCTCCCGGGACATTGCCGGGACACAAGCTTGGCTCCCGGACACTCGCCGGGACACGGGCTTGGCTTCCCGGACACTTGCCGGGACACGGGCTTGGCTCCCGGGACATTGCCGGGACACAAGCTTGGCTCCCGGACACTCGCCGGGACACAGGCTTGGCTCCCGGACACGGCCTGGTTCCCGGACACGGGGCCAGGTGCCGGGCCATTTTTCCTGGTCGCGGGGCTTCTGTGTCGGTTCTGGCCCTTTTGTCACATTTAGTGGCCGGACGCCGGAGCCTTGTATCCGGACGCCGGAGCCTAAGGGCCGGAGGTAGGAGATAGCATGCAACCTTTTGTAAGTCAGGTTATGTGTTTAGGGGGTTAATGGGCTATGTGTATGAGCCATTCCCTACTAACACTATCATTAATCGCTTCGGACCAAATTTTCGGAACAATATTGGACTTAACACTTAATTACAACCAAAAGTTACATAATCTCCTATATTATTATATAAGAACATAATAATGTAACAACTCATTAAACTACCTTGGTATTATTAGGCAATCTGTGATTCCCGGCTTTCATACTCCGACCGAGTTTCCGTGAGTTACACCCCTCTCTACTCTTACATTTTAAGTACTCTTTTTGGGGGAAACATGAGATCCAACCTTTTGTAAACTTATATGACTATTTTGACTTTTAAACTTGTGGAACTACTTTGACTTTTGACTTATCAACTTTGACTTTATTAAACTTTGACTTTGACTTTATCAAACTTGACACTGAAACGTCTACTTAATCTCATATGCGTAAAACATCTCTTTCTCTACTTATAATTGTTATTTATCTCTTTATCTCAACTATTTATTGATACTTGTATGCGTAACCAACCCTTGATGGAACTATAACACGTTTCTAAGTGATGTGATTCTCTCTCTTTTTAAAATGATAAGCTTTCATAGTGCCCACCCATGTTTTAGTTTCTCTCTTACACACTATTAACTACTTAAGCCGTATAGTAATTATGGGTATCGATACTTAGGAAATAACCGTTCCTTGCTTAGATGGCAGTCTAAGTACATATTACTGAATTTCTCTCTTTTAACTTTCCGTTTGAGAGGCGGGAAGTTGGGGCCGCTCGGTTGATAATCGGATTAGTGTGAACACTTAGTTATAGATGCCAAGGGATTGATACAAGAAATCTATTTAGTTATTTACGCATAAACTTATAAACTTTTAGCGACGGTTATCCGCTTTTATTATTTGACTAAATGTGATTCTATTTAGTCTCTACAAGTTAGGGCACAATTCGCCCGTTACTTAAACTTTACAAGTATATAAACTTTTTATGCGACTTTTCTCCGCTAATCTTCCTTATGGGAAACTCTTACTTTATATACTTTACTCATACTTTTTATGCCAACTATTTATAAACTTTTAGCGATGGTTATCCGCTGTTATTATTTGACTAAATGTGATTCTATTTAGTCTTTACAAGTTAGGGCACAATTCGCCCGTTACTTAAACTTTACAAGTATATAAACTTTTTAAGCGACTTTTCTCCGCTAATCTCCCTTTTTGGAAATTTCTACTTTTATATACTTTACTTACACCACGATCGTACTTAAACTCATTTGAAATTAATTTATTCTTGAATTTTAAGTACTTGATCTTATCTTGAAACTCTTTGATCCCGAACGACTCTCAAACCTTTATAAAACCTTGAATTCGTTTCGGACTTTTATAAACTTTTACATGGAACTTTTCTTCAATTCATAAACTGTAACTCACTCGCTACGTTTTCGTAGTTGACACTTTATCTCATGTTTCAGGAATTAAGCATAAGTTATGAAGCGCATTGCTCAGGCGGGTCAAGCTAGTTATGTGAAGAGTAATACGGGAAAAGACCTGGGATACTTGGGAATTTTATTACAAATACTTTATTATGTATTTGTCTTTCTATACTTACGGATCTTGGTTGTATTTTTCGAACATGATTACCTTTTAATCTCAATATATATGACTTGAACCGTTGACTTTTGGTATAACTCGTGAAATGATTCTTGCTCTTCACACTTCCGTGTTTCCGCTTTAGCGGGGTGTGACACATACCTTTTATATCAATAATTTCTTTGAAGTCAATCTTTGTATTTTTGAATATGATGGGATATTGCCAATCAAATGGATCGCTTGATTTGATTTGAATATGTATATGTAAAAAGTGATTTTTACGGAATTAATGTCATATATTAGGTTTCAATTGCATTAAATAGGTTTCACTAAATAACCATCTACGGTATCTATATATACATGACATAACCTTAAACGACAAACATAATTTGAATAATATTTATCTCTAATACTCTAGAAACTAGAAATTAAGTAATCAAAATGTCTCAACAAAGAACATCATACATTTTCATCCTCTTGTTGGTTGTTGCTCTTTGCACGAGTAAGTTTGCTCTTATATCCGGAGGTTTTTTTTTCTACTTTTTTTTTTGTAAACATATTCATCTTAATTACCCAAAATTTAATTTAACTATTTTCTTAATATTTATTGCAGCGGCGCCAACATTAAAAGCTGAAAGTTTGTGTTGTAAAAATGTGGATATGGTTAAGTGTACTCAAGAGAAGTGTGAAGCCTTTTGCAATGATCATTGCGGCAACTATGGCAATAATACTCATTGCAGACCAAATGGTCAATGCCATTGTGCTTGTTAAGAAAATGAAAATTTCTTTTTGTTCTAAGAAACGACCTTCTCCGATAGATGATAAAATAAGAACATTTTTATTTTGTATATGTCTATGATGAACTCCAATAAAGAAGGGTTTTCTCGTAATGGATGATATTTTGGTTGTTAATTTTTTAAGAACTTTTTATACTTTCGAGTTTTCGTTACTTTTTCAGTAAAGTTTTTTCAAGCCTTTATTCTCATCATATCATAAAAACGTAACAAATTAGCAAACTTGCGCTTAAAAAATTTCTACAGTAATTCTTTCTCGTGGAGAGAAACTTATATTCACATTCTTTGACAATGTAACTATAAAGTTGTAACCATACATCTTGTCAAAGAGTCTTCATAATTATCGATATGTGATATATAAATTATGATGTTTTAGACGTTGATTTATGGATATTAAGAAGTGATACTTTACGTTAACATGTATTTTAAGCTCTTTAAACAGTGTCCAAATTTTGCAAGATTTCTAACACGTCCGCTTCAATCATGCAAGATGGTCTAGATCTTAGCCATTTTAGGAAATTGATAACCTTTTGTAATGGAATTTATTTTTGTTTCTTACATAATGTGTTACTAATGCAATTAGATGAAGAATATACATCCTGTTTAAGAGCCGAACTAGTCGGAGTATTTATGTCCGAGATCATTTGCTTGTCTAAATAATGTTAGTATATCCATTTTGAGATTATGTATCATACAACTATGTTTTTGCAGAAAAATGAGCTATTGCATATTGATTCAACTGAACTTAAATTCGTGCTTTTATTATGTATATTACCAATTTAATTCTTCAGTCTTTTTCTAAATGAGACAATTTATTATTTTTTATCTTCTTTTCATTAGGTATTCATACAAATCATGTTAAAGTGGACTGATTTTGGCTTTCGATTTTCGGCAGTGAGAAGAGTGGCGGCAGATGCTTGGTGCAAGTCTTCGACGGTGGTGGTTGTTGCAGATCTCCAATGGTCACTTATTCGATTAAATAGTTACGATGTACGAGTTTTTTGGGGTGTTGTATTTATATTAGATATACTTCAAATGTTAGATATACCTCTATGTGATTGATTTTTCACTATTTTTTGTATATTTAGTCAAAATATAAGTTTAACAAAATTTCAAATTATTGTACTTGAAATAAGAGTTAACACAATTTTACACGTATGCATATGCATATAAATTAGTGGTCGCCGCAACATTATCCCTTATTCTATACAATTATATTACTAGTTAACAGTAACGTTGTAATATTTTTAGGATATTAACTCAAATCTACCCAATATTACTATGGACAATAAATATATGGACCACTCAAAAATTACGAAGTTTTATGAACCGGAGAATATGAAAATGCTTTGAAATAACGAGTACCTAATGAAATTTTAACATATATGTCAAAAGGTTATAATGTTCATTTCAACTAGGTGAAGTTACGTTACATGTAAATTCTGCTAAAGTATTAAAGATCTTCATCTTGAATATATTAGAGAAGGAATATATATGTTAAGTTCATCATGATGTTGTTACTAATAGCACATATAGAAAAACTCACGTTATTTATATGAATTAGACCAACAATACTAATTAAGATTTTTACCCTGCCAATGCTATGACACAATTTAGCTCCTCAACGTTGACATAAAGAATCTCTTTGTAGCGGAATCATCACCAAATAGGGTTCTTCTAGCGTTATTAACTTTTTATGTTGATTTATTCGAACTGTTTACTCTACTTCAACTCCAAACTCTTTCAAATTCATTCTAGCCTTATAAAAAACATTATTAAGGGAAAATATTGACTTTGGTTTTATAGAACCGATGTAATTATTAGTCAAATAAAAGCTCTTACCTTAGTCCAAAAATAATTGTCTCCAGACAAAAATACATAGTTTAATAAAGTTTAATTTTATATCTATTTTTAGAAATTTACAATCAATTTGGGATAACCCAAAAAGAAAAGTCGGACAGTTAATATGGAACAATTTTTAAAAGGGTTAAGGTTAAATATAATCAACGAACTTCTGGTTTTATAACACTATAAACAACGACTTTCAAAAACCCTATTATAATCAATATATTTCGTTTTTTTGTTCCAATATCAGAAACAATTTCAAATTTATGACTTGTTACTTGCTATAAAGGTAAATTGGTTTATTTATTTATTTCTTTTGTCTAAAAAGGATCAATTTTTAAACTTTTTGGACCTTTTCTGTAATAAAACAATAGAATTAGAGAAAAAGTGTAAAATGAAAAATTCTAACGTTATCACCACCATAATTCTGGATATATCATAATCTCAAAGTAAAGTAAGTTCAATTTTTCAACCAAAACAACAAACTAGGGATACAATTAAGCAATCAACTTTTATACGAAGATATTGACGCCGGAGACAAAGCCGACAACGACGACGAACCGAAAACAAGTCGGAAATCGTATATAACAAAATTGAATGTAATGTCGTTGTTGTTTCTGTTCGTATGTGTAACACCGCCATCGTCGTCTTTTTTGGGTTACAATTACCGATCTGAGTTTAGAAATTAATAGATCTAGAAAATATCTGTTTAAAAATTCCAAAATGGGATATGTATTTACAATTTGAAAAAGGAAAAGGAAAAGGTTAAAAGTTAAGGTTTAATTTACTGTTAGCTGGAAAAGGGGATTATTTTTTGTGATGACTCATTAGAACTTGAAATCAATTTTAATTTGAACAAAAACTTATTGGAACTTAAATCAGCAAGTTTAGGCGTGGTGGTAACATACCTTTGGAATGTGTGACCTCTACGTTTGTTCGATTTGTGTTAATGGAGATCTTCATCGGTTTTCTCGTGGGAAGCGTGGGTTGCGACAGGGTTTTTCTCGTGGGAAGCGTGGGTTGCGACAGGGTGATCCGTTATCTCCTTATTTATTTACGATTGTTACGGAGGTGTTAACGTTGTTACTTAAAAGAGGAGTGGTAGAGTCAACTTCGTTCAAATATCATCCGAAGTGTGCGAAATTAAAGCTTATTAACCTTTGTTTTGCAGATGATCTGATTATGTTTTCTCATGGAGATAAAAAGTTAACTCTGGTTTTATTAAATGCTTTAAATGAATTCAGAAGAGTTTCAGGGTTAGTTCCAAGTATTGAGAAGAGTACGACTTTCTTTTCATGTGTGAGTGATCGGGTTAAGAGTGATATTTTGGAGGTGCTTCCTTTTGAAGAGGGCTTCTTTACTTTAAAGTAGTTGGGAGTTCCTCTGATTTCATCAAGACTATTAGTGGAAGATTGTAAGAATTTAGTTGAAAAAGTTCGGAACCGGCTTGGAGATTGGAGAAATAAGTCTTTATCTATTGCAGGCAGACTTTAATTAGTCGTGTATGTTCTATCTTCTATGCATGTGTATTGGGCGTCGATATTTATTCTTCCTAGTTCTATTATTCTCGGTATTGAGAAATTGTTGCGTGGGTTCTTGTGGTGTCAAAGGTTGTTAAATCCGGATAGAGCTAAGGTTGCATGGGTTGATGTTTGTCGTCCTAAAGCGGAGGGTGGTTTAGGTATTCGTAGTCTCTATTGTTGGAACTCTGCTTTAATGATGGTGCAGTTTTGGAAAGTCCTTATTAGTAAGGAATCATTATGGGTCAAATCGGTGCATACGCATCATCTTGAGGGTCGCAGTTTTTGGGAAGTTCTAGTAAAGGCGAATGCGAGTTGTAGTTGGAGAAAGATTTTGGGGTTACGTGATGCTATTAGGATGCATGTAATAACTAAGATTGGTGATGGTAGAATGATTTCTGCTTGGTTTGATAATTGGAGTGTTGCTGGACCTTTAAATAAGGTTATATCAAACCAGGACATTATGAATGTGGGTTGGAATTTAAAAAGTAAACTTGATGATCTTTTAAATGGTAATAGTTAGTCATGGTCGAGGTTTTGGCTGCAAAAATACCCGGTTTTAAATCAGGTTTTAGTGCCAAATATGCGTGATTGCAGGGATTCGATCGGTTAGACTGCAAATGATGGATCTGTGGTGATGTTTTCAGCTGCGAGTGCGTGGGATGCAGTTCGTGAATGTGTTGATATCGTGGATTGGAAGAAAATTGTATGGTTTTCCCAGAGTATCCCGCGTCATTCTTTCATGGTGTGGTTACTTGTTTTACAAAAAAGTAAGACTCGGGATCGTATCAAGGGGGAAATCGGAAAAAATCAAAACTGTAAATTGTATTTTTTGCAATTTACAGCCGGATTCGCATGAGCATTTATTTTTCGAATGTTCTTATGCTAAACAAGTTTGGCGGTTGGCATGTGCAGTTTCGAGAATCCCGCTTACTATGTCTAAATGGTCGGATGTTATTGTGTATTTAAAGCATCGGGCTAAGAAAGGTAATGTTTGGGGGAGTGTTGGTCGTATTATATTTGTTGCTACAATCTATTTTGTTAGGCAAGAGAGAAATAATAGAATGTTTCAGAAAGGGACGCGTAGTATTGATGTCTTGTATGAGGTGATCTTTACCACGGTTAGATTGAAGCTCATGTCGCTCGGAATTAATAAACGTTTAGAATGGAACAATATTTCTACTATCTGGAAATTAAAGGTGGTTGCGGGGCTCGTGTAGGATTCACTAGGGTGTGGTTGCGGTGGTGGTGTTCGCTTGTCTCTAGGTGGTCTGAGTGTTTAGTGGTTGTGTTTTTGGCTTTGTGTTTGTTTGTTTTGGGGTTCTTGTCTCCAAAACTTTTTCGTAGATGATTCTTTTGTTTCATCTTATTCTGTAACGGTTTTATTTTTAATGTATTTTGTCGAGGTCTTTACCTCTTTAGAATATATATATATATATATATAGGAAGATGTTCTTATAAACCAAATTTTAAAGTAAAATAAGTAAAAAAAATATGACAAAATAATTTATTATATGTGTAATTTTGTATTATGTTTATTTATTCAATTATAACAACCTTTAAAAAAACAAGTTTTGATATGCATCAAAATATATGTCGTTTAGGTACTGTGAATCAAATTCTTTGTTTTTGTGCAGTAAATATTCAAATTTGATGCACAACGGTAAAACTATTCAATATATGATGTACAACAAAACTTCGTTTTTTAAAGTTTGAGATATGATTAAAATGAACGATAATCCAAAATATATAACGTTATAAATTATTTTTTAATTTTTTTTTACTTATTTTACTTTAAGGTTTGTTTTACAAGAACCAACCTATATATATATATATATATATATATATAATCTTTGTCGAATAAATAAATATTTGTGAAACAAAGTTAAGTTAGTTTTATATGTTAAATAGAAAGTTTCCTTGTCATGCTTAGTTATTCTGCATTGCTTCTTCTTATCTTGCTTTCTTGTCTTAATAATTAAATATAAAATAATAATATATGAAAAACCTTGACTTACATTTATGACTTTTATAGTTAAGTTGTGTTTATCGAATTATGTTACAAACAAACATGTTCATCACAACTTATCAGATCGGATTATAATCATATTAAATCAATTAAATTTAAATAAAACTCTACCTCAATTACATGAATGGTCTTTTTAGAAAATTTGACCTAAAACTAAGCTGCACGTGTAGTTACTTAACGATCAAAGTAACGAAAAGTTAATGGAATGGATCAACTATGTAATTAAATATATCTTGGGGGGACTAAATCGTAGGATACACGATCCAGGGACGAAACCTATAAATCAAACTAAAGACATGGACTATTTATTTACTTAACTCCAATTTTTTAACAACAACTTGCATCCTTTAGCTCCATTAACTCCCACAAACTTTGAAGAAAAAGTCCTCACTCTTTCAGTTTCAGTTTGGTTTTTCGAGTTCGAGTTCGATTCTTATCTCCGAACCTCACTCTCTCACCAATGGTGGAAAGTTATCTAGGTGATGAGTTTCATCTTCCACATAGACATCCTTCAAATGAAGCACTTAGAAACTGGCGAAAAGCCGTAAGACTCGTTAGAAACCCGAGCCGAAGGTTCCGACATGTCGCGGACCTTGATAAACGAACTATACATCAAGACAGGTTTTCCAATATCAAGGTATGTATATCATGTATCTACTTTTATGATTTTTATTCATTTTAGATCTCTATGGTGTATGTTTTTTTACAAGTGGTCCTACGGTTACTTATTCATGCGTTGAAAATAAAAGCACCAATATTGATTTTTCTTCTTGTTTTATTTCCCTACTTATCTTTTTCGCCATTATTATTTTAATTAAATAATTGAGGAGTCGTATTTAATTTAAGGTAAACAAATTTTTTATTTCCACGTCGTTTACGATAATTGAATCTACAATCAATAGTTTCCGAGTCAACTCACCAGCACGACCGATTTGCAGAATATATAAGCTTTATGCGAAATTTAAAAGTAGAAACCAAATAAATAACATTTTTTTCAAATAGAACATTTTCTTAATGAAGTCTTCGATATATGTTTTTGTATTTTTTGTTAAGTTATTAGATCCATATAAATATATATTTATGAAAATGGACCCTTTTGAACCAATAAACATATATAATCGTACACCTCACACATATTTCAGATTGATTTGACTGTCATAATACGACCCATTTAGTTAAAAATAAATTTTCCTTAACTCTTATGGGGGTGTTTGTGTAAGCTTATAGAAGGGGCTTATGAGCTTATTAACTTATGTAAGAGACATAAGCCCATTTTAGGTGTTTGTTTGAGCTTATTAGCTTAGGCTTATGAGCTTATGTAAGGGGGTTTTCATAAGCTCCTTTTGTGTGGCTTATGAGCTTATCAAACATTTTTACCTTATAATAAGCTAATAAGCTCATAACCTCCTCCAAACACTTCATAAAAATTTTTAAACTTATATTTTATAAGCCATAAGCTCCTTATAACTAATAAGCCTTATTAATAAAACTTATATTACGACTTTTTCCATAATTTAAAGTCAATATCCACGATGATTGATTAATAGATCTTTGATTAATTAATGGTGTGGCAAACATTATTGAAGAATGACAAAATAAATATAATAAGAAATTTAATAAAATAATAACAACCAAGAAGATGCTTTGGTTTGTTTTGAGGGCTAATAAATTGTCAAAATTTGTTAATTTTGAAATAAATTGGCGTCTCATTATCGTGGGCACTCACTCTATTTTTATACGCGTTAAGAATTAATATTCTTAATATTTTATGACCACTCACCATATGGAGACAATAAAATAAAAAGACTTTTCAAAATTAAAAGTTGAATAAAAGAGGACCTTTTCTTGGGTGGTCTATAACTTTGTTTCATAAAGCGAAAAATATCGGTATCGGAGACCTTATAAAAGATGATAATATAAAAATATCGGTATTTTGGTTATTTTGTCATGATTTAATGAAAAATCTGTTAAATTTAACGGGAAAACACTAAGTTAACAAAAATTGATAAGTTAAGGAATAATCGCTGTCAAAAAAAAAAAAATTAAAACGAAATCAACAAATTCAAAAGGACTTTAATAATGAAAATGTAATATACTTTTTTTCTTTTCCCTTATCAATATATCATATATTTTGTGACATTATAAAATCGATGAATAAAAATTTGAAATGATCATATATTTACTTTGCCAACTAATTTTTAGCTAATATTTAAATCTTAGATCCATTTATCATTAGTATTCCCTTTTGTAGTTATTGTTGTTAGCAACGTGGCCAACTTTTAATCTATAAATAAGGCATGCTTTTACATAAATCATTCCAAACATGTGCTCGGGACATGGTTGCGTCACGGATACCACTCAACTTATCAAAATACATGTTTTGTATTGTAAAATTTTTAAAAATATTAACTTAATTCAGCTCTTTGACTTAGCTGCTTAGAAAGTGTTCCGCGGCTCGCTTAGAAACAGTTATTATCAATGTCTTAAGCTGCGTCTTCGTCTCTTTACAACATATGGTCATGTTTCTCGTATACAAAGAATACAACAACCCTTGGATGGTGCACATGTTAAACGGAAATTATAGAGATTTACTATAAACTCTTAACTAGCAAAAATGTGCTTATATAGTTTTGATGGTCATATTGATCAGTTAGCTGCCCCCGACTCGTTTGGCACTTTGGCATGATTATTAACCGTTGTCTGAATAATGTGATCTAAAGATCGTTTTAAAGATTATAAATAAGGATAAGCTAATGTTCATTTGCTTGCTTTTTAAAAGATCATCAACTGATATGAGCTCTAATCGTAACTACCCAAAGCAACGGACTGTGGTTGCATTTATATGATCAAGTTGGTAACTGATGTCCCTCTTTTCTTCCATGTCTCGCGTTTGCCAGGATAATCTGCGTGTTGGCTTTCTTACTGTGAGAGCAGCAATGCGGTTTCTGGATGGTATGCTATGCATATGCATATTTAAATTTTTAAAAAATTTCAAAAACATGAGAATGTATTAATGAGTTAATAGTAATGCATGAAATCGACCTTTCCTTTCTAAACTGTTAACTAAACGAGTTCCATTCCTACGTCAATAGGCATCCCTCATTTTGGAATTCATCATTCAGAAGATGCAAAATTATCCGATATACGAGATAATCCAGATAAGCTTGCATCCATGGTTCGAAACTATCAAGCAAAAACCCTACGGTCCCTTGGTGGAGTTAACGGAGTTGCAGAAGCAGTACAAGTGAACATAGACGAAGGGGTCAACTCAACTGATTTATCTCTTAGACAAGAAACTTATGGCGTTAACAAATACACCGAGAAGCCTTCTAAAAGCTTTTTTATGTTTGTGTGGGAGGCTCTTCATGATTTAACCCTTATCATTCTTATAGTTTGTGCAGTCGTTTCAATAGGTGTGGGGCTCGCTACTGAAGGTTTTCCGGATGGAATATATGATGGATTGGGAATCCTACTAAGTATTTTACTAGTAGTTACCGTTACTGCGGTCAGTGACTACAAACAATCGTTGCAATTTAAAGATTTAGACAAAGAAAAGAAAAAGATTAGTTGTCATGTAACAAGAGACGGGGGGCGCAAAAAGGTCTCCATTTATGACTTAGTTGTTGGAGATATTGTCCATTTGTCAATCGGTGATCAAGTTCCAGCTGACGGGATATTTATATCAGGATATAGTTTGTTGATTGATGAATCTAGCTTAACAGGTGAAAGTCAAGCAGTACATATAGACGAAAACAAACCGTTTCTTCTTGGAGGGACCAAAGTCCAAGATGGCTCGGCTAAAATGCTCATTGCAGCGGTTGGTATGAGAACTGAGTGGGGAAAACTAATGGAAACGTTAAGTGAAGAAGGTGAAAACGAGACTCCATTGCAAGTGAAACTAAACGGTGTTGCTACTATTATTGGTAAAATTGGATTGATATTCGCCGTATTGACTTTTCTTGTGTTGACTATTCGGTTTCTTATAGAAAAATCAATGCGACATGAGTTGTCGATATGGAATTCAACTGATGCATTGAGTCTATTAGACTATTTTGCCATTGCGGTAACCATTATCGTTGTTGCAGTGCCAGAAGGGTTACCTTTAGCTGTTACGTTAAGTCTTGCTTTTGCAATGAAAAAGTTAATGGAAGACAAGGCACTTGTAAGACATCTTTCCGCTTGTGAAACAATGGGTTCTTCTACTTGCATATGCACGGATAAAACGGGTACTTTAACAACAAATCGTATGGTGGTTGTCAAAATATGGGTAGCTGATCAAACAAAGGACGTTAAACAACCTACAGAATTACCCGAAAGTGTATCAACCGTTCTGTTGCAGTGTATATTCGAATGCACAGGTTCTGAGGTGGTCAAAGATAAAGACGGTAAAACATCTATCTTAGGCACTCCAACGGAATCAGCTATATTGGATTACGGTTTGCATTTGGGTGGTGATTTTGGTGCTATACGTAGCGAGATTAAACTACTAAAAATGGAACCTTTTAATTCTAAAAGAAAGATCATGTCAGTGATTACCGAACTCCCCAATGGTGTGATACGTGCCTTCTGCAAAGGTGCGTCTGAAATAGTTTTGAGAATGTGTGACAAGTACATAGACGACAGTGGAGAAACTGCTGAAATGTCCGAAGAGAAATCAAAATTTATTACAGATATTATAAATTATTTCGCAGATAACGCTTTGAGAACTCTTTGTTTAGCTTATATTGATGTTGAAGGTGAGTTTGACATGAAAAAAGACTTACCAAATTGTGGGTATACTTTAATTGCTGTTGTGGGTATTAAGGATCCACTTAGACCAGGGGTCACGGAAGCCGTTAAGACTTGTTCAGCAGCTGGTATTACTGTTCGTATGGTTACTGGTGATAATATCAACACGGCCAGAGCCATTGCCAAGGAATGTGGCATACTTACTGAAAATGGATTAGCCATTGAAGGGCCAGATTTTCGAAAGAAAACTGAACAAGAAAAGCGTGAACTAGCACCAAGAATTCAGGTACAACTTCATTGTTTCACAAATTCATTGAAAACATGTTCAGAATCAGAACTTGAATATTTCCTATGATGGAAACAAAATGTTGCTTTGCTTTTCCATGAATGCAGGTTATGGCTAGATCATCACCAACCGATAAGTTGGATCTTGTGAAGCATTTAAGGGGTTTGAATGAAGTTGTTGCAGTTACGGGTGATGGGACAAACGATGCTCCGGCTTTGCATGAATCAGATATCGGATTTGCTATGGGAATTGCAGGAACAGAGGTTGGTGTTTTGTAGATTCGTTGACATTTTTTTTACCCGTATCAAAAGTTTAAAAATGTTAAAAAAAAACGAATGCATCACATAATTAACGTGTCGTATAATCCACAGGTTGCAAAAGAACAGGCTGATGTCATTGTCATGGATGATGATTTTGCAACAATCGTTAAAGTAGCGAAATGGGGACGTGCAGTATACATCAACATTCAAAAGTTTGTTCAGTTTCAGCTAACTGTCAATATTGTTGCTCTGATGATCAACTTCGTCTCTGCCTGCATCACAGGTGCGTTGTCTTTATAATTTCACAAATATATATATATATATATATATATATATATATATATATATATATATATATATATATATATATCTTGCGATCATATTGACGACACTTTCTATCACATTCTCTTTGAATTTCAGGATCTGCCCCACTTACTGCTGTACAATTGTTATGGGTCAACCTGATCATGGACACTCTTGGTGCATTAGCGTTGGCCACAGAACCACCAAATGACGGACTAATGAATAGACAACCTGTTAAGCGAACCGAAAGTTTCATTACAAAGACCATGTGGAGGAATATTATCGGCCAAAGTATTTACCAGATGGCCATTCTTTTTGTCTTGAATTTTCACGGGAAACCCATTTTGAACTTGCACGGCCACAATTCAACTGCCATCCTCAATACTTTCATATTCAACACTTTCGTCTTTTGTCAGGTATATTTTATATTACATGTCACAGGTAAGACTCGTTTACATAAGAATGGGTCAATTTGGGTTGTTTTATATCTAAACATGTCAAACGGGTTTTAAGTAGCCCAAAGCCTATTTTTTATAAATTCAAGCTAGTCAAACATTTCAAAGTAATATTTATTTATTTAATAGAAAAGAAAGAGTTTACGGGTCAATCCAACCCGTTACTCTTTATTGAATCCACTCATTTTGTCGAGAGCAGTGTATGTCATAGTTTTTCTTTTTAACACTTCTTCTCTTTGTGTAGGTCTTTAATGAAATAAACAGCCGAGACATCGACAAGATAAACATTTTCCGTGGCATGTTGAGCAGTTGGATATTCATTGCTGTCATGGTATCGACTGTTGTCTTCCAAGTCATCATTGTGGAGTTCCTTGGCACTTTTGCAAGCACCGTGCCTCTAGACTGGGAACTGTGGGCACTTAGCATTGCAATAGGATTTGTGAGTATGCCTATTGCCGTGATTTTGAAGTTTATTCCTGTTGAAAAGCAAGCGCTCAAACAACAACATGATGGATATGAGAGACTCTCTGATGGAGAGGGACTTGTTTGATGAATTTATAAAGAGATTATAAACTTTTCCATAAACAAGCCTCACTTCAGTTTTGTGAAGCCTTAAACATGTAAACTAATTTATACTTGAAAATTTTGAGCATTGTTTTTGTAAGTGGTAAAAGCAGCCCGAAGGAGGGGGCGCATTTTTCTAACGGCAATTACTGTGGGACTATATGTTTCTTATTTTCGCATGTATGTTTTGAAGCTCGACTTGTGTTCAAATGATATTTGTAGTTATGCAGGTTACCACAAAGATCGACTTATGTCTATGAGTTTTTGTTATATGCAGTGAGATGTATGTATGAAAAAACAATTTTGATGCATTGATATATATACCGCTCAAAAATTTCTATTGTGTGTCATAGAAACGACTATTTTTTGTAATTTAGAATGTTTGGCTATGAGTTTAGTGGTTGTCTTTGCATTTTTAGTACAAATGCAATCCTGTTTATTTGGGTGTGGCGTTTTTGAGATTGGCATTTTTACTTAAATCTAAGAAATAGTGAGAAACCGAGAATTCATATTTTTTCTTTCAAGTTTCATTCATTTTAACAAATAATTAGTTGTCAAACTCAATAACATAGAACATGCTTAATGCATTAACAACACATTTTGGACAACTTTCGACCGGTTTGACATATTTCCTTTTAATTTGTTTTTTATAGAATAAACCGAAATCAATCCATTAGTACCTAATGAGTCAAAGTTCTTATCTCTAAATGCTATTGAACGAAATTGCATAGTAAGATATTCTAAGTTGGTTGATCGATCACAAGTGTGAGATTGTTAAAGTGTGGTTCCTGATAAACGACTAGGCAAGAAGTGGTGGATACGTTCATGTTGTGACATCATCTATCACGACGTTAAGGTTGCTAGCTAAGGTTTAAAAGAACGTGAGGACTTACATTGTAACTATAGGTATACAACTCGAGTCATATTGTCAAATAATACATGGCAGCGGAAAAACTGGATCACATAGGAATAATTAAATCGGATTAAGTAATACCCTTATGTCTTGAATTAATAGCGAGTAAGCTATAGATCTAAGTATAAGATCTATTCAACGGTCACGTACGCGACACAATCTTTAGCAACAGACTTGTATGCTAGTACACGTTTAGATTCAATTAACCAATTGAAAATCTTTTCTTTGCTTGGAACCCAAAAACCGAAACACAACTAGATGTTGTTGTGTTCGGCCGAAAGTCTCCAAAAGAGAGGGAGATGATCGATTTCAATGTATCTCAAAACAATAAACCTAGGGTTTATTATATAGGTGATATTTACTTGGCGCACAAGTTGTATTACAATAAGAAACCTCCATAATTACATAATGCATCCTCCCATTTATTAATTATTACAATTAACTCATTTAATTAATACTTAGCAAATAATAAACGTAAAGTCGTGTCTAAATGTCGATGCGTGCGTTCGCGTAGGCTCACACATTTACAGACACATATTTACTAAAACTATTCAAACTATTCAAATATTGGATTGGCTATGATAATTGCACCAGTGTTGTCGCAATACATATCCATAGGAGACTTGGTTGTGGGAACCACACCAAGTCCAAAAATAAATTTTCGGATCCAAACAGCTTCCATTGCAGCTGCTATGTACTCTGATTCTGTTGCAGACATGGCTATAGTGGATTGATTTTTGCTTTTCTAAACTGAAGCTCCTCCATTCATGGTGAACACATATCCAGTTTGAGATTTGGTGTCATCATGGTCAATTTGAAATCCGACGTCACTATAACCAGTAACTTTTAGTTCAGCCTCAGGATTTCCACCATCACCAGAACCATAACTTTAGTAGTCCTAAGGTACTTCATTATGTTCTTCACAGCAATCCAGTTTCTTCACCTGGATTCTGTTGAAACCTGCTAACAACGTTTTGAGCAAAAGCAATACCAGGTCTTGTGCATCTTAATGCATACATAATAGACCCTATTGCCGAATCATAAGGTATCCTTTGCATGCGCTCTACCTCTTGAGGTGTAGAGGCACAATCCTTGATACTAAGTTTAAGTCCATCTTGCATTGGTAAATATTCACGCTTGGAATTTTCCATACTAAATCGCTTTAGTATTTTATCAATGTAAGCATTCTGACTTAACTCTATCAACCGCTTAGATCTATCTCTCGAGATCTTGATTCCCAAAATAAATGTTGCCTCTCCTAAGTCTTTCATGGAAAAACACTTTCCAAGATAAGATTTAACATCTTCAAGCATTGGAATGTTGTTTCCCATCAACAATATGTCATCTACATATAGGACTAGAAAAGTAACATTACTCCCACTGACTTTTTGATATACACATGGCTCATCGAAATTCTGAATAAAACCAAACTTTTTGATTTCTTCATCAAATATTTTATTCCAACTTCGTGATGCTTGCTTAAGTCCATAAATGGATTTTTTTTAAGCTTGCGCACCTTGTTGTAGGGGTGACCAAAAAAACCGAGAACCGGTTAGAACCGCAAAAACGGCCCGACTTTGGACCGGAACCGAACTGGACCGGCTATGGTGGTCCGGTTCTCGGTTCTAAAAAATACTTAAAAAATAAATCCGGTGCGGTCCGTGTCCAAACCGGCGGTTCACCGGTTCGAACCGAAAAGTTAACTTTTTCTTTAATATATTTAATCTTATATTCATTAATATTCATTAAATAATTAATATTTTGGAAATTTATAGATATTTTGGAAAAAATTGTCGAGATGGAAGATGTGGAGAAACTAGATGATTGGTAATGCACATGACGAATGAATAAACAATTTACGTTTTTTGTTTTTACTATTCGTATTTGGTTTCGTTTTAGTTTTTTACTATGCCTATTACGTATTTACGTTTATGATTTGTAATTCGATACGAGTACTTTTTGTGTTGCTTATCGTTTAACCTACTTTATTCTTAATCTTTGCATGACTTTTTTTCTTTTTTAAATTGAATAAACTTTTTTATTACTATGTTGTGTAATGTGTGAGATATTAAAACCGAAAAGAACCGAAAAACCGGCTAGAACCGACTAGGAACCGGACCGGAAATGACACGGAAAAAGCGGTCCGGTCCTTGGTCCACCGTTTCTTGATTTTTTTTGTCTCGCTGCGGTCCGGTTTTTACCGGTTCGGTCCGGTCCGTGTCTTTTGAACACCCCTACCTTGTTGGGATGTAATGGATCAATAAAACCTTCTGACTGATTCATATAGACGTCTTCGTCTAGATAACCATTCAGGAAGGTTGTCTTGACATCCATTTGCCATATATCATAGTCATAGAATGCCGCCATGGCTAAGAGAATTCTAATAGCCCTAATGTCTGCCACTGGGGAAAAGGTATCATTATAGTCTATACCATAAACTTGAGTAAATCCTTTTGCCACGAGACGAGCTTTATAGATGTGTATATTGTCATCCATGTCGGTCTTTATCTTAAAGAGCTATTTACAATCCATCGTTTTGGTATTTGGTGGATGATCAACCAAATCCCAAACGTTTTCATGGACTGCATATCCACATTCGCAGCCTTAAGCCATTTGTCAGAGTTAGTCCCTGATAATGCAGCTTTGAAGGTTCGAGGTTCATTAAGATCCCATGATATGCCATCCTCCTCTATATTAACGTTTAAGTTCAATCTATTAGGTGCACGCATCGTCCTTTCGGACCTACAAACTGGAGCATCAACAATTTGAGTTTGAGACTGAGGCATATCATGAGGCTCAATCACAACTTGAGGATCAGATTGAGGCATGACTTGAGGCTCAATTATCCCCCCCCCCCTCCACCAAATTTTTGATCACCAGTGTGAGTAGAAGGTGATGTATCTTCCTCTTGAACCTCGTCAAGTTCTACAACCCTCCCACTGTTTCCTTGAGCTATAAGCCTTGTTTTGAAAAACCCAACATACCTAGCAACTTTCACAGTATTCTCAGAAGGACTATAGAAGTAGTAACCCATCGTTTCCTTTGTGTATCCTACGAAGATACACTTAACAGATCTTTGCTCGAGTTTTTCAGGCGTATCACGCTTAACGAGTGCCTCACATCCCCAGACCTTTAAGTAAGACAGATTAGGGGCTTTCCCATACCAAATTCCATATGGTGTCTTATCAACCTTCTTAGTTGGAACCATGTTGAGAATGCGTACAACAGACACTAAGGCATAATCCCAAAAAAATAATGGTAAAGTTGTAAGGTTCATCATAGATCGTACCATGTCAAGCAAGGTTCGATTTCTCCTTTCCGATACACCATTACGCTGTGGTGTATAGGGAGGACTAAGCTGTTGGACAATTCCAAGCGCTTGTAGATGATCCTTAAACTCTAGGCTTAAGTATTCACCACCTCGATCCGATCGGAGAATCTTGATGGTTTTTCCGAGTTGGTTTTCTACCTCGTTTTGAAACACTTTGAATGTT
The DNA here is from genome assembly GCA_910822075.1 of Senecio squalidus. Classification (NCBI taxonomy): domain Eukaryota; kingdom Viridiplantae; phylum Streptophyta; class Magnoliopsida; order Asterales; family Asteraceae; genus Senecio; species Senecio squalidus. The sequence continues at coordinate 19,334,275 of CAJVGC010000001.1, forward strand.
TCAAACACCTCATGTTTATGTTTAAGTAAATAAACATAACTATAACAACTGAAATCATCCGTAAATGTTACGAAGTAGTAAGCTCCTTTCCTAGACATATGCCTAAAGGGATCACATACATCACTATGTATGATTCCTAGTAGGTCGGTTTCCCTTTTATTCTCATGCAAGAAAGGTTTCCTTGCCATTTTTCCCGATACACAAGACTCACACCTATCAAATGAATCATCACTTGATTTCAAAATCCCTTCACGTTTAAGCCTTTCGATACGGTCTTTGCCTATGTGTGCAAGACGACAATGCCATAGACTTGAATCGTTTAGTGCTTATATTAAATATTGAATTATTAGTATATGAAAGACGATCATGCAAATCAATTTCAAATATTTCATTAATAGAAATACAATTAAAATAATGGACATTATTCTTTGAAACTGAAATACCGAAATATGTAAATGCATTATTAAAACCATTATCTTTTAATATTGAAACTGAAACAATTCCCCTAACAGTAGATGGAACATAATGAAGTTGTCAAATACAAGAATCATGCCCGTAGGTAATTGTAAGTCATAACTTCCAATGGCTTCCATTGCTACATGTATGCCGTTGTCGATGTATACATACAAGTATCCATTCTTCAGCTTCTTCTTTGCTCTAAATCTCTACAAGGAGTTAAAAATATGAGTACCACATCCATTGTCATATACCCAAGTATTTGATTTAGAGAAAGAATATAATTTGATAGTCAAGATACCTGAAGATCCGACATTGTCGACTCTCTTCTTATCATGCATCTCAGATAAATACTGAGGACGATTCCTCTTCCAGTATCCTATCTGACCACAATGGTGACACCCATCATCTTTAGCGACCTGTGCCTTTTTAGCTTGAGGGGTTTTCTTAGGCTTGGAAGAATAAACAACAACTTGCTTATTTTTACCAGTCTTTGCAATTTTTCCCTTAGCTTGTAGCGGTTGCTTTTTCTTCCTTTTCTGGGCCTGACCACCACCAATCGCAAGGCTTTGGTGGCCATTCACCTTATTCTTGGAAATGCTCTTTTCGAATTCCACGAGCATAGCATGAGGTTCGTTAATGTTCTTTTTCATACTCTGCATGTTATAGCTACACGTTCATGATATGAGTATTGCATTCTATTCAAGCGATCAAATAAGCTTTTCATGACTAGAACGTGAGTCCCCACTGGTGTTCGAGAAACATGTTTACATGCATGTACATATCGAATCAAGTCATTTAGCTCAAGGCCAACTTGTTTCTCATACAATGCACACAACTCAGTGATCACCTGATCGGTCCATTTGCTCTCGAATTGCTTAGATAACTCAGGAGTCATACTGCTAAGCATGAGACAAGCAACTTCATCGTGAATCTTATAAGTTGCCTTGTAATGATCATTTTCTGCTTGAGGAGCAGTGGCATTTGGCTCAGCGATCATAGGTGTAGTAACGATTTCAAGTTTTTCCATCACTCTTAGGACAATCCTCAGTGATCGATACCAATCGTTAAAGTTTGGTCCAGAAAGCTTATTGCCTCTTAACGCTGTTTTGGTTTCACCCAAAATCTCATTAGTAGTGGATTTTTGTGTCATTTCTACAAAACAGAAATAAAGTTCTCATTAGTACTTTCGACATAAATTTCTTAACAGAAATGTAAAACCCATGGTTTACTTTCCGTTTTTGTCTAGGATCCAAAAGACATATCACCGTTCCATCAGTTGATCTGCTAGGAACTAAATGATACTCAAATGGTAAGTGACGTTCAGTAACAGTATTTACCGATGCAATTCCTAAATTATGGGTCTTAATGACATGGCTCGATCAAGCACCAAAATGGTGATCGTGACATTAAATGTTTCGTCGCATCTTATTGCCATCGGCGTTTACAGTCTCACTACATAACACGATTTAAGTCGTCAAACTCACGATGAGTGGTAATCCACCTTGGATACCCTTCACCTACGTCTCATGTAGAGTGACGAGCAAGTACAAGTTGTCTAAGCAATATGGATAGCAATATGACTTAATTCCATGGGTGACAAAATCTATGTACGAAGAGACATGCACACAACTTAATTCCATGGGTGTTTAAAAACAAACCGTTTTTATTACTAGTTTTAAACGTGTTTTTTTTATTACCTAATTCCTTTACACCAAGTGTATATAATAATTTAACGTACCATCGTCATCATGAAATCCTTTCGGTAGCTCTACAAAAGTACAACCAGGGAAGCAAGTGAGGGTAAAGGATAACTAAGCATCTCTTAAAATCTGACCTCATTAGGAGTAGAATACATCCGCAAACTTTCCTAGACATCGTCCTTTATGTAGGTGAGCCTAGTTGGGAATTATACACTGAGGATGTGCATTTAATTATGAATTACCAATCAAAAATTTTGATTTTTTAATGTATTTTGCAATTTAATATGTTCCGTCACGGGAGCAAATAAATCAAAAAATTCGTTACATAATTCTTTAGTCACATTAAAATTGATTTCTTTCAAAAAACATTTGACAAAATAATAACATGAAAAGAATTAATTTACGCAACAAATTGGGTGAGCCCTAAAGCAAAAAGTCTCTATGGTCATTTTTCACATTTTGATTCACTCCCGTTTCAAAGGAAACGGACCACATACGTCCGTTCTATTAAACAAATTTGGATTGCGTAAGCTATCAATATCAAATAAACCACACATACCTTTTGATAATCCAATATCTTTTTGGTGTCGCACATATTCAATTAAAAATTAATAGTATGCCAATAAGTCAATTTACTTTTTAACAATATCAATATATCTAATTATGTCCACAATGTTATGCATGTAACTTTATAAACATAATTTGCTTAAAAGGTAAACATGGCAAAAAGGTAATTAAACATCAAAATTTGCATTTGAGGTTTTAGTTTCTAATTACCTTTAAAAAAAATGTTTTTTTTTTAATAATGTTGCCCCCTCCGTCGCAGTGGATGATCACTGCGGCGCAGTGAAGCTTCAGATAAATATTCGTCGATTTTAAAACAAAACCTAGATCCCCCCCCCCCCCCCCCCCCCCCCCCCCCCCCCCCCCCCCCCGCCAACACCCACACACAATTTTTGATGTTTTTTTTAATCCAAAATAAAAATTAACCTATGTTTTGGCTGATACATATAAAACCCGAGTCATATTGTCAAACAATATATGGCAGCGAAAAAACATGATCACACAGGAATAATTATATCGGATTAAGTAATACATTTATGACTTGAATTAATAGCGAGTAAGCTATAGATGTAAGTATAAGATCTATTACACGGTTACGTACGAGACACCTTCTTTAGCAACATACATGTATGCTAGTACACGTTCAAATTCAATCAACCAATTGACAATCTTTTCTTTGCTTAGAACCCAAAAACCGAAACACAACTAAATGTTGTTGTGTTCGGCCGAAAATCTCCAAAAGAGAGGACAGGATCAATTTCAGTGTATCCCAAAACAATAAACCTAAGGTTTATTATAGAGGTGATATTTACTTGGAGCACAAGTTGTATTACAGTTAGGAAGTCTCCATGATTACATAATAGATCATCCCATTTATTAATTATTACAATTAACCCAATTAATTAATAATTAACAAATAATAAATATATTGTCGTGTCTAAATGTCGATGCGTGCGTTCCCGTGGGCTCACACATTTACGGACACATATTTACTAAAACTATTAAAATACCAACAGTAACTACGCATGGTCACGTTATGAATGGTTATTTGTCACGAAAGGTTTCTACAATCGTAGGGTTTAATTTACACTTTCCAAATATAGTATTGTTTAGTCGTGGCAATAAATTACTTCTGTAACTATGAGAATAACAATGAAAAAACCTCTCTTAAGTCGGTTGATTAAACGAAATTGGCTATAATCACATAAAATCTTTTTATGTTTTTCTATTTACTTTTGTAGTTTTTCGTTTGTTTATGAACTTAATTCTTTAACCGTGTCGTAGCTATCTATTTTCTTTTCCTTTTCTAATTTAACTTTAATCTCATTTTTCAAATCATGCATCGAGTCTTTGGACTATCCGAACACATATTTGTGAAATGGTTAATGCATGTTTGTTATTTTCCAATTCTATAAGAGTATAAGTTGGATCCACAACTTTATTGTTAAGCTATATATTTAGAGAATGGGTATGAAAATATCAGTTTTCAAACTCATTCATCTAAAAGGGAATAAGAAAACCTTTTGTGTTATTGGTTTCATTCCATTACGTAACTCCAAACACACCCATATAGTTTATACTTTTGTTATGACATTATGTCGTGCCACTAACTTAAGAGAAATCCACGAAAATAATCATCTAACATATTGATATTTCGAAACTAATCACTAAAATTCGAAGAAAGGTAGTATATACTAAAACTTTTATTTTGTGAATTTAAGATAGTATATACTAAAACTTTTATAAAAGTTTACTTATCAAGTCAAAATATAACTACATAAAATTAACCTAATGTAAACTTTTCTTTATTATAATTATAAAACTAACTATCTTCTTATAACTATTTGATTGATATGACTTCATAATATAATAGTATTATACTATTTTTTTTTTATTTTACTTTTTAGATTACTTTTATTCATAATCTATTATGATAAATATTTTGATATCAAATTTTTTAGTACTTATCTTAATATATATATATAAGAAAAGGAATTTGGAAAATTAGTTTCTATTGACCAATATAATTTCAAATAATTTATAAAATCAGTTTAATTATTTATTGCTGGGTTATAGTGTGTTGCTACTGGTGAAGAGGGTTTATACTGGTCACTAAATAAGTTACTACCGGTTAGTATAACTACTGGTGAAGATGGTTTCTACTGGTCATCAGTCAGTCAAGTTACTACTGGTCTACACTATTTCTACTGGTCATCAGTCAATGAAGTTTCTACTGGTTTGTTACTACTGTTTAGTTGATAATGTTAGCCTATAGTTAGCAGATAATTATGGACTAGATTTAGATAATTATCAAGTAGATTCGATAGAGTTGTAACCCGATTATGTTTAGGGTTTGTTAGCCTCAAGGTCTATAAATATAGATCCTTATATCGTTGTAAATATACGTCTATTGAGAAACCCTAATTCTAATAGATTGAGGTTGTTGGTGGAATTCTTGTGTTCTTTACTGTTTAACGTTTATTCATTTGTATATTGATCCTTGTTAATATCAAAGTGTTGATCCGATGCAACTTCTTTGATAGATCTAGATCTACACGTTTGTTTATACAAACCTAGTTCGACAGATCCTGACAAGTGGTATCAAAGCGGCAAGGTTGCTCTAGATCTACGATCTACAAGGCGATTAACAAGTTTTTCACAAACCAATCCAAGATGTCTGATCTTACTTAAGGCGTTCAAGCTAATAGGGTTCCAATGCCCACATCATCAAACTATGATATGTGGAAGAGTCGTATGTATCAATACATGCTTCAAAGCAATTATTCTATGTGGCAAGTGGTGAAGAATGGTGCTAAATCTGTTGCACTTCCTGGACCAGACGTCAAATCTAAAGCAGCTGCAGGTACATCTCAACCACCAGCCACTGAGCAAGAAAATGAGAGATATTCATAATGAATGCCAAGCTTTAATTACCTTACTTATAGCTATACCTAATGAATATCAACATCGGTTTAGAAACTTTACTGATGCTAAACTGCTATGGGAAGATTTGGAGAAACGATTTGGAGGAACAACAAGCACTAGGAGGAACCAAAAGGATCTGTTAAAGCAACAATTTTCACGTCTGTGAAGGGTGATACTTTATCTCAAGTCTAAGAGGGTTCCTTCACCTCATGGACCAAAATCAATAACAACAAAACCTACTTCTAAACTTGTAAAATCAGTTTCTACTGATTCCACTCCAAAGGGTACAACTGAGCCCTCACCCAAGCTCCCAAAGAAGGTGGTCCATAAGGAGGGGGAAACCATTTTGGAATGTCTCATGCTACTGATGTACCACCTAGTGGTGCACATGACAGTATGACAGACAAGAAGACCCAACCAACAGCAACTCTTAATGATGATGATTCCTTGGAATCATTGTCAAGAGGAACCAGGTGCCAAGAAACCAAGGGAGAGGGGGAGGGTGATGCTTCTGCTAGACAGGAGGCACCCTCTAAACCATCCAAGGAATCGTCTGATGTTGGTACTAAACAGAAAGGTGGGGAGGATAGCTTTAATTAGTCAAATCTTGAATTGACAGAAATGTGCCTAAAATTTACTGAGAAGGTGGTTAATCAAGAAGAGGAGATAAAGAAACTGAAGCAGGTGGTGTACAAGTTGACGAGGGAGGTGAGACACTACATATTTTCTATAAAGAAACATGTGGAGGTGGCCAAGAAGGGTGGTTCAAGGTCTAAGGCTTCCAAATTGCCTACTCCATCTAGTTCAAGCTCTAGTTCTTCAGGTATGTCTGATAAGAATGCTACCAAAAAGGGAATGTAGATCATGATGCTGAAAAAGAGGTTGAACAGGGGGCAGATCAGGAAGTAAAATTGAATGTTGAAAAGGTGATTGAGCAGGAAGCTGAGATAGAAGTTGGTGAGAAAGATGAAACTGAAAAAGCTGTTGAACAAGAAGCTGAGAAAGAAAAAGAAGTTGAAAAGGAGGTTGAGAATGAGGTTAAACATAATGTAGAGCAGGAGGTTGTTAAACAGAATGTGGAACAGAAAGAGGAAGGAGATAAGCAGTCAAAGGCTGTAGATGTTACCAGTTCTCCTGTAAATTAACCTAATGAACCATATTTTGGAGAAAAATATCTTGCATGGGATGATAGTGATGAGGATAAAGAAATAAGAGTTGTCACAATTGACATGGATGAAGATGCAGGTGAGAAGGATAAGGAGAAAGATTTATAGCAGACATAGTAGACTGAGCAGACTGTTAATACTTGTGGAAATGTTTCTACTGGTGAGAAAGTTACTAGTGGTGATACTGAAAGTGAACTTTCTACTGCTAATCCACCAGTATCCCCTCTAACTGAAGATGACTTCATTTTAGCTACTGAGTTGGAGAGATTAAAACAATAGAAATTAAAACAAGAAGCTATAAGGAAGGAACATATTGTTCCTGCTGTTGCTAGACAGAGAAAGGCTGTTGAAGGTAGACCTAAGGAGAAGCCAGTTACTCTTAAGACTGGTGGATCTTCAGGTCCTACTACTACTACTGAGTCAACAGAACCCATCATTCACTAAATACTTTAAAAAAGATCAATGGGATTTATTCAGAAAAAGAAGGGAATTCAAAAGGTATCTGCTGAAGAAGATCCTAATTTCAAAAGCAATGGAAAGGGGAAGATGAAAAGAAAGCAAGACTTAGAGGAGGAGGAGACTGAAATGAGAAGAAGAAGAGCTGAAGAGAGAGATGAAACTATAAGATTACTGAATGAAGAAAGGGTTGAACATGAAAGACTAAGGAAACAAGAAGAGGATGATGTTATTGCTGCAAAGAAACTAGCTCAGGAGCAGATTGAAGATGAGCTAAAAAGAAAGGCTCAAGAAAAGGATGATCATGAGCTAGCTCAAAGGATGTTAGAAAGGGATGAACTGTTGTTACAGAAGAAGAAAAAGGAAGAGGCCAGGAGCAAGAGCACAATTAGAAGAAATGTGACTAGGGCTGAAGACAAAAAGAATTACACTGACTTTCTAAAGTCAACTGGGAAGTATAGTGGAAAGGAGCTAGGGCCAATGAAGCTTGACACAGTTTTATAGCTGTATGTGAAGGAAAAGAAGTTACAGAGAGCAGCAGAGGAGGAAGCTCAGTTGGAGAAGGAAAGAGCTTTGAAAGCTGCCTTGGATAGAGGTTATAAGGTAGTTCATTTTGGGACTGCACAGAGTGAGAAGGAGAAAAGAAAGAAGAAGGTGGTTGATGAATCTATGCCTGAGCAAATGAGAAAAGCAAGCCCGTCTAGTAGTGTTATTACCACTAAAAGAACAAAACAAGCAGTAGAAACAATTACTATTGTAAAAAGAAAGGCAAGCACTGGCGAGAAGTTTAGTACTAGTGTTATAAAGATGAAATCAAGACCTGAGAGAAAAGAATCTACAAAGGAAAAAGCTGAGGAAAAGGAACAAGAAGAAAAGAAGCAACAGATCTTCAAGGTAAAGATAGAAGATATTTATGGAGAGTTTGAATTTGGATGTGTTCCTGAAATTTCAGATGAGCAAGTGAATGAAGCTGCTGACAGAGTGTTTGATCATATGAAGAGCTTGATACTGCATTAGACATCAACTGTGCTACAACGTTTACTGAAATGCCTATCATTGATTGGTATGCAGTTTTGATTGATGGTAAGAATGGGTACAAGGTAGTTAGAGCTTCAAAGAGCTTCAAGGTTTATTACAGCTATCTGGATATTTTCAGGAACATAAGCAGAAGAGATTTGGTGGACATGTTCCTGATTAGTAGCAAGAAATATTCTCAAGGGCAAGGTAACGTTTCAGATTTCAATGACTTGTTTATGGAGTTGCTAGAAATCATGTTTGAGCCAGAGAATAATCCTGAGAAGCTAGGAAGATTTACTCATGTGATTGAATGGATCCATTATTAGAGCTGCGGAGTATACTCCTTAAGCAGGACTGATGGTACAACTGAGTATTTCTTGGTAGAAAAGAAGTATAAGCATGACATCAACGTTATGATCAATATGCTCAATGTCAAGTTGAAGGCTAACTAGAATTCTGAAGAAGCAATTCAACTTTTATGGAAGATCAGATGTCAGCTTACAGATCATAGAAACTCTATGTAGGGATTAAAGGTTTTTGGCAGCATTCTCCAGTTTTGATTGAAGAAACTTGTAAAAATGGTGGAAAACAGAAGTTTAGGGGGGAGATTGTTGGGTTATAGTGTGTTACTACTTGTGAAGAGGGTTTATACTGGTCACTAAGTAAGTTACTACTAGTGAGTATTACTACCGGTGAAGATGGTTTCTACTGGTCATCAGCTAGTCAAGTTACTACTGGTCTACTATTACTACTGTTGTTGCATGGACTGCATGAAGTTTCTATTGGTTTGTTACAACTGTTTAGTTGATAATGTTAGCGTATAGTTAGCAGATAATTATGGAGTAGATTAAGATAATTATCAAGTAGATTCGATAGAGTGGTAACCCGATTATGTTTAGGGTTTGTAGCCTCAAGGTTTATAAAAATATAGATCCTTATATCGTTGTAAATATACATCTCTTGAGAAGAGGTTGTTGGTGGAATTCTTGTGTTTTTTACTGTTTAACGTTTATTCATTTGTATTCATATAAATTGTTATTCACTGATCCTTGTTAATATCAAAGTGTTGTTCCGCTGCAACTTTTTGATAGATGTAGATCTACACGTTTGTTTATACAAACCTACTTCGACAGATCCTGACATTTATTTATAACATTTTATTCAATTTAGTCATTCATATTTTCCAAACAAAAATTTCATCATTTAAGTAAAATATCTCCATATAATTTTAATAACCCCTTATTAATAATAATCATTTTTCAAATAAATATCAAAACTTACTTTGGTATCAATTCTAGAAATTATAATATATTCACCACTAACTAAAATATATTTTTAAAATTAATAATAACCTTTTCATTTCAAAAAACTAAATAATAACAATCGTTTCTCTTTCATTTTGTTTTCCAAAAATACCTAAATACGTTTTTAACTTTGTAATTTTTTAAAACACAATTTTTGTGATAACCGTCCAAAATTCAGGTGATTCTTATTTGTTATGTCTGTGCAAATCCTTAGTAGCATCTTATCGTGATCGTATCGTTCTTGTTCGTACTTTATTGTGACTGTAATGGTGTCGGAACCAAAGTCGGGATCAACTTATAAATCCTAACACCAAGAAACTATACTATGAACTTGACTAAGTTCATAACGGGAACTAAAATAAAAACCTAGTCTACACTTAACAATAACGGAAACATAAAATGACACCAAGCTGGGAAAGCCATCCAGCCGATGGCTGAAAGCTGTCAGCCAGCGGCTGAAGCCCAGCTGGCGGCTGAAACCCGCTGACCAGTGATTTAATGACTCATTTTTGCATGCTTCTTGATTGGCTCAACTCATAACCCCGGGATTGGACCAAGAGACTGACTTTAGGGAGTCCCTAGGTCAGTCACTACCATCTTTTTACTCCTCCATTTCATTTCATTATCAGATTTTCAAATACACACACACAAACACCTAGTTCTCTCAAACTCTCTCTCAAGAACATCAAAATAACCAGTGTTTTCACCACCAAAACAGCAAATAAAACCACTAAAATCATTGCAAAACCTACACAAATCGTCCAAAAGCAAAGGGTATCAAGAAGGAAACATAAAAAAGGGTTTTTGGAGAAGATTTCCACCATTTTGAAGCTCTATCTCATCAAATCGGAATCCATCCATCTTTCTTTCGGTAAAATTATTTTTCCCTACTGTTTTTATATAAATAAACACTTGCATGGACGATCTAAGATTTAAAAAGTTGTTTTTATAAAGATCCATAACGGTTTCTTGCTTAAAAATGGGTTTTTCATAAAGATCTATGTCAGGATCGTATTAGTTAATATAAACCAATAGATTTGCCTTCGTTAAGATCGAGATCTATTGAAGAAGTTCAGCAGCGGATGAACACTTCAATATTACAAGTTGTCGAACAATAAGTTATGAATAAGAACAAACAAAAAGTATTGTCGAATTATAAGCCTCAATCGTATTAATTTTAAGAATATCAATACAACGTGTTTTTATGAATACAAGGATCTATCTTTATATAGACCTTGAGGCCGACCTAGATAAACTAGGAAACATCATCTATCCTTATCTAAATATATCATTATCTAGAAATAAGGAAACTCTATCTAATTAACAAAAGGAAACATAATCTAATTATAATTCTATAACTTAGATTATACTTGCCCGGCAAGTCGGTCTTCCGTGTCTTGACTTCTTCCGTATCTTGACTTTGCCCGTAGAAACTTCAATATCACCGTAGCAACATAATCAGCCGTAGTAACTTGTAGGACAGCCGTACTAACTTGTCTTCCGTAGTAACTCTTAATATCTTCCGTATTAATAGTTTGAGTTACTATTCTTGTTTGTTAAGTGAATTGTTCATGGTTAAACTATTTTAGCTAAGTTATAACCCAACAATCTCCCCCTAACCTTGAACTTTTATGTCACATCAAAAGTACAAGTTTTATACTCCAACAGTACTAACTTTTTACAAAAGATGATTAATCATTTACAAATATTTTGATCATCTTTGTTTAGGCCAATCACTCTCTGTGCCTTTGTGTTTTTCCTCTGTGATTTGCACTAGAATTCTCCAAACTAGCTCATGTGCAAGGTTTGAATCATGAAGACCATTAAGCTTCACCTCTATCATTTCTTCCAATGTCTTCAGCCCGTGAGGATATTGCACATCAACCAAGTAGAATTCCATGGCTCCCTCCTTTCTTCTGATGGAGTAGACACCACTGCGATCATAGATAAACCACCTGATGACTGGATTCTTTGGACCTCCTTTCTTGAACACTGAGCTCTTCTTCTTGTACCCTGGTTCAAATAGCCCACACAGAATGTCCATAGCAAGATCAGTTCCTGACAAAGCTTTTCTTTGATGAGAATACTTTGTCTTGTCTATGTGATACATTCTTTCCAAGTCATCCCTGTCAAACACTCTTATGGCTTCATGGAAGGCATGAAGTATCTTCTTCGATCCATCTTGTCTTTTAACTTCATATTCAGTCCCACCAATGAACTTCCAGTCAATAATCATTGGAAGTCTCTTAGCCAATGGAGTAAACCTCAGTCCTTCTTCATGATGAATATACTCAGAATATCCCATTGGATTGAATTTGAGTCCTTATTCATCTCCCCCTTGATCAGTCACTGGAGGATCTTGTTCCATGTCTTCAGGTTCTGATTTGACATCCATGAATGGAATACTAGGACCTTCTTGTTGAGAAGCAGCAGCATCATCATTCATCCTCCTTCTTTTAGCTAGAGGAATCCTCTTTGATGGTCTTTTCTGTCTTTTGAGCTTAGGCTTCTCTTGAGATTTCTCTTCAACAGGTGCAGGTTCTGGTTGGATAAACACCTTTCTTCCAGTTTTAAGGGCAGCTTCTAATGATTTATTTTTCTTCTCTTGAATCTTTGCAAGAGCAGCTTCCCTTCTGGCTTCCTTTTGTCTTTCTTCCTTCACAAGGTCCAACATATTAGTTAACTTCATAGGGCCTAAGGATCTACCACTGTAACCTTTGCTCTTGAGGTACTTAGTGTACTTCTCCCTATCTTCAGCTAACTTTATTTGAGTAGACTTGGACACTTTCTTCTTCTCAGGCTTTGTTTTAGCTTTTGATCGTTTGAGAGCAATTTCATCTTCTTCCAGAGTCTGCATTCCATACTCGAAATCTGCTCTAACTTGGCCTTGAGAACAAAGATGTTGAAGGAGTTCTTCATTATACATCTCCTTTGCTTTGATTGCATCCTCTGCAGCAATTTTCTCCAATCTTTCTCTTTCTTCTGGAGTTGGAGCTGTATTTAGTTTAGCATGGAGCTCATCTTCTTGAGCTATCTTCCTCTTTCTTGCTCTTTCCTCTTCTTCTTTCTCAGCAGCCATTCTGTTAAATAGTTCTGCTTCTTCATGCTCTTGTCTGAGCACTTCAATCTCTTCAGCTGTCAGACCTTGAAAATTAAAGGCTTCCTGAGAACTTCTTTCTTCTTCAGTCTTTGATTTCTCCACAACAATGGATTTGCCTTTTCCTTTTTCTTGTTCAGCATCAAGGTCAACTCTTTGTATTTTCTTCTTTTTCTTATCCACTGTGACATATCCAAATCTCCCTGTAGAAACAGACATACCTGCAGATTGTTCAGGTAAGGTTAGAGAGGTTTGTATTGGTTTTTCACCTAATGCAGCTGATGCTCTCTGTTTTGCAACTCGCTCAGCTAACATCTTCTTTCTCTCCTCTTCTTCTTTTTCCTTGTCTTGTTTCTGCTTCTCTTCTTTGATCTTAAGCAGCTGTGATGCTATTGTGTCTTCATCAGCCATCACACTTGTTCTTGACATTTCTGTTCTTATAAGAACATTTGCAGCTTCTTGTTGATCATTAGTAGAAACAGGGGTTTCTGTTACAGTGGTTGAAAGAGTTGTAGCTTCAGATTGGATTGCTTGAAAAGGAGTTGAAGCTTGGTAGAATGTGGGAGGAATGGTTGTGAACAGATATGAATGATCTGCCTCTGCATCCTCTGTTCTTGGACTGGTGACCATTGGGTCCGTATTAACTGGATCCGTAGCAACTGGACTAGTCACCATAGGGTCCGTAGTAACTGGATCCGCAACAATGGAGTCCGCAGCAACCATTTCAGCATCAACTTGATCCGCAGCAAGTGTTTCAGTAGTAACATTGAGTGAAGTTTCAACTTCCATCTCGTCTACTGTTTCTTCAATCATCTGTTTCACTTCTTTCTGCTGCTCCCCCTCAAGTTGAGTATCAATTACCATCTTCTCACCTTCTTCATCTACCATCATATCAGCAGCATCAAACTCTGTCTCCCCCTCAAATGTACTGCCTGTCTCCATTTCTTCATCATCTTTATTTGAAGTGGCAGTAATGACAGTGTCTGTGCTTCCCTTGTATTCTTCACCCTTGCTTTCTCCAGATGATAACACATTTATTGCTTCTTTCTCCCCCTTGTTTTCATCTGCAGGGGAGTCATCTGAAGAGGATGAACTGGATGGTTTTGGTGAGGTGCCTGCATCTAGTGTGGTGATTCTTTTGTGCTGTAACTGGACTGATAGGAGTGCCTGTTGTGCCAGTACCTGTTGCACCAAAGAAGTAAGAGAAGACAGCATTTCTTCTTGTTTTTCCACCCTCACCATTAGAGATTGGTACATGTCCATCAATTCCTTAAACTGACCACCACTACCCTCACCCCTTTCCTGTTGGGTACCAACAGGTGGAAGATCATAGGGAATAGAGAAACTCTCCTGCCTAGCAGAAGCAGGTATCTCTCCCATGGTCTCTTGGCGCCAGGGACCACCTTCCCAATCTGAGAACAAGTCCTCAGCAAGGGATGGTGTTGCCGTAGTTTGGGTCTTAGATATGTTGATACTGTCCTGAGCTTCACTAAAAGAAGTGAAAGCTGCAGTAGTATCAGCCCTCCCTACATGGTCTCCCCCCCTCCTTATGGACCACCTCAGTGAACAAGGGGGTGTGTTCAATGTTTTCCCCTATTGTTTGTGGCATTCCTGAAGATGTTTCAGGGAATACTTTTGCAGTGAGAGATTTAGGGATGGTTTTAGACACAAGAGGCTGAGTAACCCTCTTGAGTCTCTTTGAAGCAGCTTTGGGTGGTTTGAGAGGTGATGAAACAATGGGTTTAGTCACTTTAGCAGTAGTGACTGGGGCAGTAGCAACTGGAGTAGAACTCACAGTAGCAACTGGAGGTACAGGGGCAGTAGTAACTGCCGTAGTAACCTCAGGGATTCCACCTACAGTACTGGCTTCAGATATGGCACTAGTGCCCACAGATATTGCCGTAGTACTGATGGTGGCAGCTGGGGGTTGGGACAGAGGTAGAGTTACTTGTCCTGCAGCTGTGGGAATCGTGACCACCAACATTTTAGAGAATAGTGGTGTCACATTGGCTGGACCACCCTTGTTAACTTGTCTCATAGTGAAAACCTTCTTTGAATGAGCATGTGATTTTAAAAGATTTTCTGATCTTGGAAGATCTTTGTGGACACAGTTAATAAAATGTTGAAGAAATCGAGGATACATTAAAAATTTAGTTTGAGGGTTCTCGATATTCTTTCTCATTGATTCAAAAATCATGTAGGAAAAATTGTAAGTTCTTCCTGTAGCCAAACACACCATAGCGTTGGCTAAAGTAGAACTCCCTTCATGCCATCCTGTGCGTTTTGGGGACATACATTGTTGCAAAGTATGCAACATGTATTTCCATTGAGGGGAGAATTTTGATTTTAAAAATGTTGAAATATTTAAATCCCCCTCATATCCCATGTTTGTAAAAGTGTTTACCAGGATGTCATAAGGCACTCTTAGTATACCTGTGGAGTCTTGAAGGTTCAGATGTTTTCGGAGAGAAGACTCTGTAACCTTGATCGCTTTGCCCTTCACCATAGCATTGATGGCGGCCGCTGTTTCATCCAGAAATCCCTAATGTGGGATTCATCAATATCGGGATTGATGGTTAACGCCGTCTTGATCTTCGATTGATCAAAGAAATCGATTATTTGATGGAAATCGGCGTTGTCAGCAGTCTTTTCCAAGCAAGCCACCATGTTGTGAGTTTTGAAGAGTTGTAATTGTTCCGCCATTGTTGATTCTGTTAATTGATTGTTACAGTGATGAACAAGAATGTAAATGGTTAATCACAACGATAAAGAAAATCGATTGATTTTAGTTCTAACGGTAACTTTTTTTCTTGGAAGATTTAGGGGTTTTTACAAACGGTAAGTTTCAAACGGTTAAAATTACCCCTTTTTATACTGAAATTTTGTAACAACTTAATGACCCTGATTAGACGCGGGTAATGATTTAAAAGTGATGATCCAATTAAAAATTGCCACGTGTCACGAGTAGCTGTGCCTCGCGCCTGAATTTTAAAAATTAGGTCCAATCAGAACTTCCCACGTGTTATAGATGTGTTACCGGGACTTGACACGTGTAAAGTTGGGTTACAAGTTGTGTTTTGACTTGTCAAATCATCATTAATTAGGGTATTCTTATCTCTTAAGAAACCTTTTTAAAATGATAATCTGCAGCATTAACAAAAGGGTCCGTAGTAAGTTGGTTAATGAGTCCGTAGTAATGGTTCATGGGCCGTATTAACTGGACTATCCGTAGTAACTTGAGTTACTGGCAGTATTAAACCAGAGGTCCGTAGTATCACATTACTCGTCCGTATTAACCATTCCGTCCAAATTTATTGACATGGGGCAGTAGTAGTTAAACCTTCCCTTAGTCTTAACAATTTGGTCGTACTAATCATACTTTGGACACAATTTGCCTTTACTATTAATGTTGCAGTAGTAACATAGTACAATACTAGAGAGTAAGGTACTTGATTTTCATCATAAGGTTACTACTGCTTCTCGAAGGGACTTATTTTAAACACATAGAAATACAAAGAGATAAGATTATGAGTTATTCATCCATATTGGTCATTCCAATGCTAGTGATCAAGAATGTGAATCTTCCAACATCAAATGCCTTTGTGAGGAGGTCAGCAAGTTGATTGTCAGTGTGGATCTTCTCAACATGAATCAGTTTCTTCTCGTTGCAATCTCTTATGAAGTGGTAGCGTATCTCTATATGCTTCGTTTTGGAGTGTTTGACTGGATTGTTGATGATGCTTATAGTGCTTTGGTTGTCAATAAAGATTGGCGTGTTCATGAAGGAATATCCATAGTCCATCATTTGATTTTGTATCCAAAGTACTTGAGCACAACAACTAGCAGCGGCAATGTACTCAGCTTCTGTTGAAGAGGTTGACACCGTTGTTTGTTTCTTGCATTGCCATGACACCAGTCTTGAGCCAATAAATTGGCATCCTCCAGTCGTTGATTTCCTGTCTAAGTTCTCACCACCATAGTCACTGTCAGTATAAGCAATTAAATCAAAAGGAGAGTCTTTAGGATACCATAAACCTAGGTTAGGCTTGACCTTTAGATATCGAAAGATTCTCTTGACTGCTATGAGGTGTGACATCTTCGGCCTTGTTTGGTATCTTGCACACACACAAACTCCAAACATGATGTCTGGTCTTGAAGCTGTGAGATACATGAGAGATCCTATCATTGATCTATAGTTGTGTATATCCACATCCTCCCCCTCAAGATCAGCCGTCATTTGTTTGTGAGTTTCCACCGGAGTACTTGCAACCTTGGCATCCATTAGTCCAAATTTTGTGTGGATGTCCTTGACATATTTGGTTTGACATATAAGGAGGCCATCCGGTTTTTGTTTAACTTGTAAGCCCAAAAAGAAGGTGAGTTCACCCATAGACCTCATCTGAAATTTAGTGTGCATGAGGTCTTCAAATTCTTTGCACAATGATTCCTTGGTGGATCCAAAGATGATGTCATCAACATAGATTTGAACAAGAAGAATGTCTGAGTGAGACTTCTTGAAAAACAATGTTTTGTCAATTGTGCCCCGTTGAAAGTTGTTCTGAAGAAGATAGTCTGAAAGTGTGTCATACCAAGCTCGTGGTGCTTGATGAAGCCCATAAAGAGCTTTGATCAATTTGTAAACCTTGTGTGGATGTTGAGGGTCCTCAAATCCAGGAGGTTGTTTGACATATACTTCTTCTTCAATGACACCATATAAAAATGCACTCTTGACGTCCATTTGATAGACCTTAAAACCCATGAATGAAGCAAAGGCTAGAAATAATCGGATTGCTTCAATCCTGGCCACTGGAGCAAATACTTCTTCATAGTCGATACCTTCTTCTTGTGTGTAGCCCTGTGCAACCAGGCGTGCTTTATTTTTAACCACAATGCCACGTTCATCTTTCTTGTTTCTGAAGATCCAACGTGTACCAATCACCTTCTTGCCATATGGGACCTCAACTAGTACCCATACTCCTTGTATTTTGAATTGGAGTAGCTCTGCCTGACATGCCTCAATCCAATGTGGATCTAGGAGTGCTTCTTGAATTTTCTTGGGTTCCATTTGGGACAGGAAGCATGCAAAGAGACATGTGTTGAGAAGAGCGGTCTGAGAATCCTTTTTGGGCTTGGTTTGACTTCTAGTTGCTATGGAGAAGTCAAGTTCACCTATAATTTGTGAAGGTGGATGATTCTTGGCCACACGTGAAGATGGGATCTTCTCAATACGTAGTTCAACACCCAGATTTGTATCATTCATATCTGGCATCTCATTGTGAGGATTATAGGCATGGAATGGAGGAGTAGTAAATGAGGAATTAGTGGCTGAAGTAGGAATATCAGTCGGGTAGGGCTCAAAATCTTCATAGACTAGTTGTTCAACTCCATTGTCATCTTCTTCAATGAGACGAGGAACACCATTAGGGCGTGTTGTATTACCCGTAGTGATTGGTGATTTTGGTGATACTGCTTCGTCCTCCTTTGTAGAGTTGTCATCATTATGAGGTGCATCTTGTTCCTCTGGGGTGATGGTGTCAGGGATTGAAATTGGATCTTCCAAAGTGACTGGAAGATTGATGTATTCCATTACATCCAAACGAGCAGTACCTGTGATGGGAGCCGTAGCAACTGGCTCCGTAGTAGGTTTATCAGTAGGAATAGAGCTAGCCGCATTAACCTGATCCGTATTAACTGGTGTTGAGTGAAACTCAAAGTTTGAGTTTAACGATTTGGTCAAGGCATCCAAATCAAACACCCAGTCTGGTCCATGGCCCTTCGTGGGATAGGTGTGTTCATTGAATGTCACATTCGAGCTTTCCTCAATGATTTTAGATTTATGATTGTAAACACGATATGCCTTGCTTTGGGATGAGTAACCAACGAATGTACCTTCATCCGCTTTGCTTTCAAATTTACCAAGGTAGTCTTTGGAGTTCAAGACTGTGCATGGACATCCGAATGCGTGTAGAAAGCTGATTAAGGGTTGTTTCTTGTGTAGGAGCTCATATGGAGTCTTGGTATGGGCCTTGACTAGAAGAACTCTATTCTGAACATAGCAGGCAGTGTTAACTGCTTCTGCCCAGAAAAAGATAGGTAGATTGGAGTCAGCCAACATGCTTCTTGCAGCTTCAATCAATGTCCTATTTCGTCTTTCAGCAACTCCATTCTGTTGAGGTGTCCTAGCAGCGCTGAATTGTCTTTCTATTCCTTTCTTGTCATAGAAGTCATTCATCACTTGGTTCTTGAATTCTGTACCATTGTCACATCGAATCTTCTTGATCTTCAGGTTCAGTTGAAGTTCAATCTTGGTGATAAAAGTGATGAGTAGCTGACTTGTTTCATCTTTTGTACTAAGAAAGTACACCCATGTGTATCTTGAGAAGTCATCAGTGATGACAAGGCAGTATGACTTCTTGGCAATGCTCTTCACATTAGTAGGACCAAAGAGATCCATATGCAGTAAATGTAAAGGCATGGTGTTAGAGTTGATCTCCTTTGTCTTGTGAGAAGACTTGTGTTGCTTGCCCTTCAAGCATGCTAAGCAGTTATCTTCAAGGTTGAATTGCTTGTTTGGGAGACCTCTAACTAAACTAGATTTAACTAGCTTATTGATGTTCTTCAGGTTCATGTGGCACATCCTCCTATGCCATAAGGTGGATTCATCTAAAGTAGCTTTTGAGAGTAAGCATGCTTCAGGTGAATTTATTTGAACCTTTGACATGTCTAGACAATAGACATTGTCTCTTCTTGGTGTTCTGAGTAAGATCATGCTTTCATCTATGACATACCCAGGCTTCATTATAATACATTCTGTAGCAGTGAAGATCGGTGTGTGTTTCTCATCACAAACTTGAGAGACACTCAACAGATTATATTGAAGCTGTTGCACATAGTACACATCTTTGAAGTGTAGTGTACCATTGCTGATTGTCCCTTTCCCAGTAATCTTTCCTCCTTTTGGATTGCCTCCAAAAGCAACATATCCACCGTTGAACTTTTCAAAGTCTTGAAGGCATGACATGTTGCCCGTCATGTGCCTGGAACAGCCACTATCTACATGCCAACTGTTCTCACTTTCTTTTCTTGGTTGAACCTGCACATAAACGATAGAGATTAGTTTCTGGTGGGAACCCAAGCCAAAGTTGACTTGGGTTTGCCCATTTCATCAAAGTAACTCACCTTCCTTTGTACTAGATTTGAGAAATCAATGGGAATAGGTGGTTGAGTTACTTGGATATTTGGTTGCCATACTTGTTTGAAAGATTTTTCTTTTTGAACAATTTTAGTGTTAACAACTTTTGATTTAACAATTGGAATAGAAACTGGTTTGACATGTTGTTGTTTCTGATTGTTAATATGAGCCTTAGTAGCAGGGTTACTTTTGGCAGTATTAACACGAGCAGGATTCATACGGGTATTTTTCACAGTATTAATACGGGCAGTATTAACACCCTTAATTTTGGCCGTATTAACCTTAGCCGTAGAAACAAATGTTTGTCTAGCAGTATTAACTCTATTCTTCTTGTTGGAAATTATGTTTCTTTTGTTAACACATTGATTTTCTGAAGAGACTTGTTTGACAAAGTTGGTTTTATGGGCAACCCTTCCTTTGTATCCCACCCCATTATGTGGTTTTTGAATCACTTGCATATGTTGATTTTGAGGATTATGATAGCAGATTTTTGCATAGTGATTCAGTTTACCACAAATAAAACATCCCTTTCTTAAGTTTTTAACAATTTGTCCCTTTTGAGTTTTGACTTGATTCATGTTGCGTTGGTTTCCTCTTCTACCTATGTGATTCCAAGTCTTTTCTTTTTCCTTAGGAACTTTGTTGGGCTTTGGTTGAGATGATGTTTTAAACTTGGTAATGGGTTTAGGACATGGCATAGACACTAGACTTTGTGTAGAAGGTAGAGTTATTCCTTCTATTGTGAGTAAGTGATTTTCCAATGGAATATCCTTGTTCTTCACAACATGGATCTTACTTTCTTCTACTAAGTCCTCAATTAGAACTTCATCATAGTTGATTGGATCAACATTGAATGATTCTTTTGGAGGTGTCTGAGAGATGGGAATCCTAGGCTCATCTAGGGATGGAGGGATATAGTTTTGGTTAAATGGAGGGGCAACTTCTTTGTATCCTAAACCAGCCTTTACCTTGCCATGAATTTGTTTTTGACATAGGTCATTGACTGATTTTGAAGCGAATTCTAATTTTCCTACATCTAACTCAACTTTATCATGTTCTTGATTTAATCGTTTGATTTCATCCCTAGCTATTTTGAGTTTAAGAAGTAAGTCCTCTTTTTGCCATTCAAGTAGATTAATCTTTTCTTGATAACTTTGTTCATTAATTTTGTGTCCCTTAATCTGATTTTCTAAGTTATCAATTACCCTATGTGCTGACTGTCTTTGTTCTTCTAGAATGTTAATTGAATCGCTCATCAGTAGGTTGTGGTTCTTATATTTAACAATTATATCTTTGCATTCAGAAGAACAAAGTTTAGAATTTACCTCGGCCATAAGAGATGGATTGTCAGAGGTTGGTGATGGTGATTCAATAGCCATTAGAGCATTCTCTTGAGGTGCTCCTTGATCATCATCATTCCAGTCATAGCCAAGTATATTGTTACCAAGTTCAGGAATACCAACATCAATATAGACTAGCTCCGTAGAAACTAAGTCATCCGTAGGAACTAATTCCTCCATACAACTACTGTCCGTATCATTCATTACTACGGCGATGCATGCATGGTGAACAGTATCGTCTACGTGAAATTTCTCTTCAGAGATTAGTGCTCTATTTTGGCTTGTTTCTTCAGCTAAGTCACTCCAATCATATCCAAAGATGTCTTGTGACATAAGTGCACTCTGATTTGTGTCTTGAGTGGATCGTGGATTGTTGGTTCTTGACTTGTTTGGACATTCCCTAGCAAAGTGACCTAATTCGTTGCAGTCATAGCACTTCACCTTGCTTTTGTCGAAAGTGATTCGTTCGTTGTTTCGTGGATTGAATCGTCTTCCAGTCCTGTTTAGAAATCTTCTTGCTCGTAGTGCCAACAAAGCAGATTGCCACTTTAGATCAATTTCATCACAGTCATCCTGATGCATCTGTTTTACATCTTCACATGTGAGATTTGAACACTTAGATATGAATGCATCGAATGAGATTTCTTCGTTGTCATCATGTTTTGGTCCTTGAGATGTTGTAGCCAGTGCAGTATTGACATTATTAGTGCTAGAGCTGCTGTTTCCAGATCTTTCTGCCTCCACTTCTGCTTCAAAGACTCTTAAGTCATTGTAAAGTTCATCTAGTTCCAGTTCTTCCAAGGTGTCTCCTTGTCTGTAGGAGACAGTGTATACTGTCCATTCTTTGCCTAAAGATCTTATGAACTTTCTGTTTAGATCATCTTTATCGTACTTAATGCCTGCGCTTATCATCTCTCCAACGAGCTTTTTGTACCGATCAAACTTTTGTGTTATTCTTTCGCCATTCAGGGAGTTGAAGTTCTCATATTCCTGTTTAAGAAGAGCTTTCTTGTTCTTCTTTGTGTTCTTTGTCCCGCTGAATCTTTTCTCCAAAGCTTCCCATAGCGATTTTGGTATTCTTCAAATTGTGATAGATAGTCGTTAGGAATAGCAATTAGCAGAATACTCAAAGCCTTGATTTCTATTTGTTTTTCTCTCCGTTCAAGATCAGTCAAAGGTGGTCTACCAGCAAGACCAGGGTTACCATCAGCTCCATGGGGGGTTGGTGTTTTGTTACCATTAATAATCACATCCCAAACTGTATAGTCAGAAAGTAGAATGTGTTGTTTGATTCGTAACTTCCATAAGTCGAATTCGTTGCTGTTTAGTATAGGAACTTTGCCGATTGTGATTTCAGTCATGATGATAATCTTGATTCTTCGTTTATGAGGATTATAAACTTGTGGATCAATGGATCTAAAGCACCTCCTGTGCTCTGATACCACTTGTCAGGATCGTATTAGTTAATATAAACCAATAGATTTGCCTTCGTTAAGATCGAGATCTATTGAAGAAGTTCAGCAGCGGATGAACACTTCAATATTACAAGTTGTCGAACAATAAGTTATGAATAAGAACAAACAAAAAGTATTGTCGAATTATAAGCCTCAATCGTATTAATTTTAAGAATATCAATACAACGTGTTTTTATGAATACAAGGATCTATCTTTATGTAGACCTTGAGTCCGACCTAGATAAACTAGGAAACATCATCTATCCTTATCTAAATATATCATTATCTAGAAATAAGGAAACTCTATCTAATTAACAAAAGGAAACATAATCTAATTATAATTCTATAACTTAGATTATACTTGCACGGCAAGTCGGTCTTCCGTGTCTTGACTTCTTCCGTATCTTGACTTTGCCCGTAGAAACTTCAATATCACCGTAGCAACATAATCAGCCGTAGTAACTTGTTGGACAGCCGTACTAACTTGTCTTCCGTAGTAACTCTTAATATCTTCCGTATTAATAGTTTGAGTTACTATTCTTGTTTGTTAAGTGAATTGTTCATGGTTAAACTATTTTAGCTAAGTTATAACCCAACAATCTACCTTTTGATGTTAAAGATCTAGAAGAAACTGTGATTTTGACTCTAATATGTTTATATTTCATTAAGAACCGTTTGTATGTCAAAATCTATCACTAAAATGGCTTAAAATCGAAAAGTATCAAAACGGTGAATCTGGCCGAAGGCCTCCAGCCGGCGGCTGAATATCTCCAGCCGCTGTCTGGATCCTGCTGACCATAAAAACTTCGTTTTTGCAACGTAAAAATTAAGAAACGAGAACTAGTAAAATTATCACAGAATATATGTTTGGACAGGTTACTGATTTTATGAAAAATATTGTTTGGTTAAGTTTTATGATTTAAAAACAAATGCATTGTTGAAACGTATCGTTTGAAATGTTTGTTAAAGTGGGAAAGTGGAATTGTAAAATGGACTAAATTTTTATAGCGCGGAAACGCTGCCCAAATTTCACCTTAACATATACCCGAAACTCAGTAACATATTATTTTTGTGACTTAAACATATTGACTTTGGACATCGACCCTTTTCGGACATAATTGGACTAATCGGACATTAAACGTAATTGAACATGTCGTAACACATAAGTTTTCCGTATTGAAACTTTTTGGGACATAATCTAAGTATAAGGATTTAATACTAAAAATGTTAAAATGGAACTTTAACATAACTTAAATCGTAATATTTATACTTACGCGAAACTTGGGTGTTTAGGTCGTCTTTGATTCCCGACGCGTTCCGGTCCTCTCTTTTACTCGAGACTCATCTTCGCAACCCGTGAGTTACATCCCCTTTATTTATAGTATTCTAAATAATCTTTGGGGGAAACATGAGATCAAATTGCTTTTGGAAACTTTTATGAACTTTTGCAACTGTTATGAACTATTGGTCTATTATTGAACGTTTTTGTGAAACTTATATGCGTAAACAGTTTTAATTGCCCCGATTGGCATACAATAAACTTAATGGCTTGCCCCCTTTAATCGACTAGAACTAATCTTTGATTACTTGTATATGAAACCAACCCTTGATGAGAATATAACGTGACTCATAAGTGCCTACTATCAGTTTGAAACAAATTACTTTAGTGCCCGGTTTTAGTTCATCACACTATTAGCTTTGTTAAGCCGTTTAGTAATTATGGGTATCGATACTTAGGAAAGAACCGTTCCTTACTTAGATGGCAACCTGAGTACATATTACTATGATCAGAATACTCCTCGTAGATAGTGCGGGGTAAGGGGCCTCACGGTTGGATAATCGGTTTAGTGTGAACACTTATGTTATATTATGCCAGGAGGTTGATACAAAGTTATAATCATTTAGTTATTTACTTACGCATATACACTCTTTTAGCGATTTATCAGCAACTATTAAATTACAAGTATTGCTCTACTTGCTTTTGGTACAAACTTTTAAGTATATATATTTAAGCGCCGTTCCGCTTCTTTTTCATTTATGAAACTCTTCTACTTATATATACTTTACGGAAACTTTTATCGAGAAACTTAAAACTGTAACTCACTCACTACTTTATTGTAGTTGACACTTTATCTTATGTTTCAGGAAACCAAGTGTAAGAATGAAGTGCATGGCATGGACGGGTCAGGATGGTTACGTGAGATTCACATTCGGAAAAGACCTGTTTATTATTTTGGGAATTTATTTGAAACTTTAATTAAGTATTTGTATTGAAACGTTAAACGACTTGGTTGTCTTTTGGATTGTGAACTCTTTTAATTTTAATCAATGACTTGAAACTGTTATATTTTTGTTATAACCCGTGTAATCGTATTCCAGCTCTTCGTACCTAGTGTTTCCGCTATAGCGGGGTGTGACAGACTTAGTATCAGAGCACAGGTTATAGTGACAACGGTTTCAAAAATTTTCAAAAATTTTCGAAACCAAACTATAACCAAGGCTTTTTCGGAAAATCATTTATGGGTTCAAACTTTAGTGTATTAATTTCACGATTGCATGATTATTTTAACTATGCATGACCTGATCACTAATGCCTAGTTCAAAATGAATTATGCAAGGACGGAACGTAATTACTATCGTTAACGGTTTTTGAGTCAAAAATTCCCGGTCTTATCAATTCCCGATTCTCACGTGACTGACCCGTGCATGCATTTCATTACACATTTCCTTTACTATTTTGTTTCCCCGTACTTACGAAACTCATTGTTCGCAGATCCGTCATGTCTCACTCTTCACGTTTGCGATCACCGTCACGATCCCAGTCCCGTTCACTACCACAAGCCGCATCGTCTCGCGAGGCTTCTGAGGGCCACACAGCCTCTGAAAGCCAACGCCATCAGACTACCGATCCCACGGAGGACACCTCCATGGCCATTTCCAGCAGTATCGGGTCCAGCCCGAGGACTGTACTACCACCCCCTCCACCGGTTCCCGTTGCAGCACCACCCCAGCACCAGGGGCCCCGTACCAGGCTGACCGCCCGTAAACATGTCATCCTCCGACAGGATGGCCGGACAGCAGGCCGGTCCGTCCAGACCCGCACCTCCACACCTACCCTTTGGAGACCCATACGCCGAGGCTCCACGTACCTCTATGCTAGATCACTACACGTGGGAGCGATAGCTCGAGCGTGAAGGGATGCAGCGTGCCCGTGACGCTGAAGCAGCTAGGAAGAGGATGCCGCCTACCCCTCAGCTTCCCCCTCCTGCCGCATTCTTGCACCTACACCGCGAGGTAAGGGGACTATCCGAGGAGGTCCAGCAGCAAGGGCTTCTCCTCTGCGAGGTCTCCGACGCCGCGCACCGGTTGTCGGAACAGTCGCTGCGATTCATCTCATCGGCTCAGGCCATAGCGCGGACAGTGCAGCGCCTCGTCGGGGCGTGTTTGATTATGGGGTCCTTGATGGCGGTCATTGTCGCCAAGATGTTTCTCGAGAAGCGCCGCTAGTCTTTTCCTTATTATTGTACTGTAGGCTCGAGTTGTAAATTTTCCATTGTACACAACCCAAAGTCATATCTATTTTATTTCCATTTGTATTGTACTTGTACTTCATTTCCTCATTTTGAACTATGTATTCAACGCTATTATTAATTAATGGAATTTCTATCTTTATTATCTATACTTGTTATTGTCGTGTGAATCTTTGCATTATGGTTGAACTATTACTATTCTTGAATTATTATCGTGCGTGTACTATTGTTTTTCCATATTACTCTTACGTTATCATTGTCATTGTTTATTGAATTAAATTCTTAACGCATTCTATTCGTGCGTTTTAAACCTTCCTCTTTTCTGTTAACAGAATCATGCCTCCTAAGCGCTCCAATGCTCGTTTGATTGCTGAGCAAGTTGCTGCTCAGTTGAACGCAGCTATGCCCAACATGATCGCTCAGATCACTGCCGGGATCAACGCTAACGTCAACAACAACCAGCAGCAGCAGCAACAACAACAACAACAGCAGCAACAACAGGATCAGAACAATAACCAGAACTAGAACAACAATCAGAACCAGCACCAAAACCCAAATCCTCCTGCCTGCACCTACAAAAGTTTCATGACCTGCAAGCCTAAAGAGTTCCACGACACGAATGGTGTTGTAGGACTACTCCAATGGTTCGAGAGTATCGAATCAGCCCTACACATCAGCCGATGTGCTGAAGCCAACAAGGTGGAGTACGCCTCCTGTGTATTCCATGGCAGAGCCTTGTCATGGTGGAACAGTGTTGTTCAAACCCGAGGGAGTGCAACTGCCTACGCTCTTTCCTGGAACGCCTTCAAGAACTTGTTAATCAAAGAGTACTGCCCAAGAGGGGAAATCAAGAAGCTCGAGGCAGAGCTTTGGGACCATGATATGGTTAGCAACGACATCGAAGGGTTCACCACCCGGTTCCATGAGCTCGCTCGGCTAGTCCCGAGGTTAGTGACCCCCGAGGAAAACCGGATCGACCTTTACATCTCCGGTCTTATTCCGAAAATCCGAGGCATGGTCATTTCAGCTGAACCTCAAACTCTCCAGAGCGCAATCATCTTAGATCACAGACTCACCAGTAACCTCCTCACCGCTCCTGGTTCTTCCAAAAAGGAGTTGGGTGAGAAAAGGAAATCCGAGAGAACCCCCAGGAGAAGCGATAGAAATAAGAAGGCCAAAACCACCCGCAATTTCGCGGTAACTGCTGCGGTACCACTACCACCACCACCACCTGGACCCCGACCCTACACTGGGACTAATCCCAAGTGCAACAAGTGCAACTTCCACCACCACGGGAACTGCCCGGTGTGCTTAAAGTGCCAGAAGGTAGGGCACTTCGCTAGGTATTGCTCGGAGAAGATAATAGTCCCAGGTCAGAAGCGGGTATGCTTCGAGTGTGGGAGTGATCAGCACTTCCGGAACGCCTGTCCAAGACTCCAGAAGGTCATTTCAGCTGAACCTCAAACTCTCCATAGCGCAATCATCTTAGCTCACAGACTCACCAGTAACCTCCTCACCGCTCCTGGTTCTTCCAAAAAGGAGTTGGGTGAGAAAAGGAAATCCGAGAGAACCCCCAGGAGAAGCGATAGAAATAAGAAGGCCAAAACCACCCGCAATTTCGCGGTAACTGCTGCGGTACCACTACCACCACCACCACCTGGACCCCGACCCTACACTGGGACTAATCCCAAGTGCAACAAGTGTAACTTCCACCACCACGGGAACTGCCCGGTGTGCTTAAAGTGCCAGAAGGTAGGGCACTTCGCTAGGTATTGCTCGGAGAAGATAATAGTCCCAGGTCAGAAGCGGGTATGCTTCGAGTGTGGGAGTGATCAGCACTTCCGGAACGCCTGTCCAAGACTCCAGAACGCCCAACCAAACCAAGGCGGGCGAGGTCGAGGACGTGCCTTCGCACTCACAGCTGAAGAAGCCCGACATGACCCTAACGCGATGAACGGTACGTTTCCTGTAAACAACCACTATGCATCAATATTGTTCGATTCAAGAGCTGAGAGAAGCTTCGTATCCTTAGAATTTAGACCCCTCATTAACTTAGGATCTAAAGTTCTTAAGGATAGCTTCACCATAGAGTACGCTAACGGTCAAGAATTCGAAGCTAAGGATATAATCTTAGGATGTTCTATATGCCTATCCGATAAAACTTTCCCCATTGACTTAATCCCGATCGAGCTGAAAAGCTTTGACGTAATCGTTGGAATGGACCGGCTATCTCGTTTTCGAGCCGAGATCGTCTGTTTCAACAAACTTATCCGTATCCCTTTCTCAGACACTGAAACTCTAGTTCTTCAAGGAGATAAACCTGGACGACAACTCCGTATCGTGTCCTCCATGAAAATGCGCAAGTACCTCGAGAAGGACTGTGACGCATTCCTCGCTCACGTTGTCGAACGTAAACCCAAGGAGAACCGAGTACAAGATATCCCAGTAGTTAAGGATCACCTTGAAGTCTTTCCCGAAGATTTACTCGGTCTACCACCGCATCGACAAGTAGAATTCCGGATAGACCTAGTCCCTGGCGCAGCACCGGTCGCCAAGACACCGTATCGTCTGGCCCCACCGGAAATGCAAGAGCTATCGAAACAGCTACAGGAGCTTTTAGATCACGGTCTTATTCGTCCAAGCTCGTCCCCCTGGGGAGCCCCAATACTATTCGTTAAAAAGAAAGACGGATCCTTTCGTATGTGCATCGACTACCGTGAACTGAACAAGCTGACCGTCAAGAACCGATACCCACTCCCGAGGATCGATGAACCGTTCGACCAGTTGCAGGGTGCAACTTATTTCTCGAAAATCGACCTCCGTTCGGGTTATCATCAGGTTCGTGTCAGTGAGACCGACATTCCTAAAACCGCTTTTAGAACTCGATATGGGCACTACGAGTTTCTCGTTATGCCCTTCGGTCTGACCAACGCACCAGCGGTGTTCATGGATTTGATGAACAGGGTGTGTAGACCATATCTGTCACACCCCGCCAGTGGCGGAAACGCAGAGTGCAACTGATTGGCGATCGTCATAACACAATAGTAAATAAAGAAATAATCTATATGAAATAAATAATATTCGTGTGTCATGACGTCGCCATGTCCAAGGTAAAACCCCTTGGTACACAATTACGTCATTCACTACAATTAAACAACATCCAAAATAAATTCGAAAATGTAAATAAAGTACTTAGACATAAAAGCCCGAAATAAACTTAATAATAAAATAAGAATCCAAGCCACCATACATGAAAGTAACTCTAAGTCTCTAGGAGTCCAATCCAGCTAGATCCTATGCCTGATCAATACCTGAAAGTAAAACTTAAAAGTCAACACAAAGGTTGAGCGAATTCATCGAGTAGTAAGTAAGAAAATGTAAGTAAACAGTTTTTCAATATCAAGCACAACATAGTATAAGAAAGCGTGTAACTAATGCATAAGTAGTAAAATAGTAACCATATCGAGAATAGTAATCTTATCCAACGAACACAGTGACACGCCTCGGCAGTGCCCTGTAAGTGATACGCCCGTCGGCATATCGAATCTGAACACTGTCCTTGACGCGCCTCGGCAGCGTGAAGTCAGTATGACACGCATCGGCTGTGTCAGGTCCGAACGCTATCCTTAGTACGCCTCGGCAGTACTAAGTTAGCTAAGTAGTGTGTAAGTAACATGAATCCAAAAATATACCCGTATCTCGTAAGCTTTGAAAATGCATTAGGTTTCGTTACACGTTTTATGAAATCCAGTTCGTAGTAAGTTTCCAAAAATAGTAAGTTTCTAAAAGTAGTAAGTTTCTATAAATAGGAAGTTCTATTTATAGTAAGTTTATCGAAAGTAGTAAATTTCCCGAAATAGAAAGTTTCCAAAAATAGTATGTTTCCATAAATAGAAATATATATTTATGGTAAGTTTGAAAAATGTGTTCGTTTTCTCATAAATCGTTTAGTTGAGTTTTACTTTTCCCCGTTTAGTTTAAAATAATAAAACAGTAAATATGGGGCGATGAACTCACCTTATCGAATGACCGATAAATAGGAAATGTGTGTAATAAGCGAAGTATGTTGATCACAAGTAGTGTCCTCACTAGTCCTAGAGCTCCCCTGATATGATGATGATCCGAACAGATTTTTGATGAAATGGAAACCAAATCTTGATGTTTAAGTCGTGGCTTAACGATGGAGATGTTGAAAACGATTATGATGTGGGAAAAAAAAGGAAGCTCGCTGGTGTGGAGGTTCTGCCATTCGAATTCAAAGAAGTTTCACACAGATTTTCGGATTAGGAAATCAATCACATGAAATCAAAAAAAATGCCTTGAACAAATGATGATGCCCGATTTGGATGATGATGATGGGGCTGAACTCGGCTGGCAACAGAGACGGTGAAGAGGGTGGCGGCTGAGATGGTGGAAAGGGGATAGCTGCTGATTTGCAAGAAGCTGCTAGGAGGGGGGCGACGGGAAATGGGAAAAGAAGTTTAGGGTTTTAATTTTTTTGTTTAAGTATGATTAGGTTTAGGATTATAGTTAATTTTTGGGTCGAGCAACATGTTAAGACTAGGCTAAAGCCCGATCTTTTAGCCAATTAAAACCACAACCCATTTTTAACTCGGTGAAGGAAACTAGAAAACGAATGTCCAACGAGACGTAGAAAGTAATGTGATATACGTAATCTAAAACGAGCGATAAATAAGAATATGATAAAAGTCTATAATTAGTGGTTCGTAAACGAGATATAATCTTTATAAACCCAAGTCCACTTATAGTGCGAAAATATAAATTTCCCGTTAATTTATCTAGGAGCTCGACTCGAGAACTATCTACTGTGCACTTAACTAACGAAAGCATCATAACAAGTATACACACATATCATAGAATCATCATACATAAGAAAACATAGTTTTTTAACCTTGTATTCATAGTGATTAGCAAGTTTTAAATTTTTCAGTAAAATACGGTAATGATCTACATGCATATTAGACTAACTAAGGACGGAGAGAGTGACGGTTGTCACAGTATACCCCACTTAAGAAATCCCGAAATTCAAGTAGAAAGTACCGTCACGAAACAGATCATCGAAAAGTAAGACTCATAATCAGAAAGTAAAGTATCAACATGTGTTACGAGTAATATCAGAGTTGGATAAGAAAGTACCAGCATATGCATTCGGATTCTGCTGCTCCTCTGCAGCTCCCAGCATGTAGGCTCTAGCACGAGCACGAGTGTTTGGTCCCTGATTTCCCTGAGTGATCTGAGGTGGATTAGCTTGACCAGCAGTACCCTGCTTGTGGGGGAAATCTCTAATGAAGTGGTCAGTACCCCCGCATTGAAAGCAAGAATTTGGCTTCCCCGCATTCGTCGGCACGGCAGCAACAGCTCTAGAACGACAATCCTTGGCCAAATGGCCCCTCCTACGACATAGCGAACAAGTACACGGCATGTGCTCCTCATGGTGATGGTTACATTTCTGACAGAAAGGAAATGTACCATTATACCCCGATCTCGTGGTGTTGCTCGACTGACCCGCATCTCTCTTAACCTTCTTGAACTTGCCCTGCTCGGCTTCACTGTGACCCCTCTTCTTCTCCGAAGCAAACACGCCATCTCTGATCAGATCTTCCGTAATAGACTCCGCACGATGGATGGCATCATGTAGTGTAGGAGGGTCGATACCCCTCAGCGATCGACGAATCTCTGAATGCAGCCCATGAATAAAGCGCTCGACTAGACGAACTTCAGTATCTACCATCCTCGGACATAGACGGACACGCTCGTGATAACGGTCGATGTACTCGGTCAGCTTGGGTCCCTCCATAGTATGACCCCATAGTTCATCCTCTAACCTCTCATCTCCGTGCGAGAAACAAACTGATCCAGCATAAGCGTCCTGAGATCCGCCCAAGATATAGCCATAGCGACTTCCCTGCCACGGGAGCTGATAACGGAATTCCACCAGGTAAGGGCCTTGAACTTTAGAAGTTGTGTGGATTATCAGACTCGGTTTTCGGCACTGCAGTTGCTGATGTCGAAGACTGCTCGAACCATTGACTGAGAGTTAGGGCCCCGCCCGTTCCGTCGTATTCTGTGGGCTTACAACTCAGAAAATATTTGTAAGCACAAACGTGTGCAGGTGGAGGTGGAGGAGGTGGTGGTGGTGGAGGAGGTGGTCCATGCGGTTGTTGATTAATAGCGTTCGTGACCTGTGCCAAGATAGTAGGAACAACCGCAGCTAGCTGCTCAGCAATCATAGCGGCCACTTGAGCCGGAGTAAGTTGTGCACGACGAGGAGGCATCTACATAAGAAAAGGACAAGCATATATCAGTATAATCGAAGTCGTAAATTTTAAGGAATGGATATGATTAATAACTCAACCATAAGAACTTTAGGTATGTTTTGTATTACGACTACAAACATGGTAATGTAAACATATATATGACCCGCTATGGATATAATTACGTTGGCCACCCATAATTATATACACCTCGCCTCATATACATGTCTGCTCCCCATGTTCATTATCATAATATTAACATAATTGAAATATGAGAGTTTAATCGAGGTTCCAAAGTAGTATACAAAATATGTGATCAAAGAAACATAAATGAAAAGAATAAATCCATAAAACAAAATTCCATTAATGTCGAAAGCCGATATTGGTCGCCGTCTTCCTTAGGCGAATGAGTCGTCGCGTACGAGTAGTGAGACGTAATGAAATCAATGAAAAAAAATCCTAAAAGAATCTATATGAAGGACACCTAGTTATAGTCTAGGCCAAACCACCTAGTTCTCTATAACCATGTGCTCTGATACCAATCTGTCACACCCCGCCAGTGGCGGAAACACAGAGTGCAACTGATTGGCGATCGTCATAACACAATAGTAAATAAAGAAATAATCTATATGAAATAAATAATATTCGTGTGTCATGACGTCGCCATGTCCAAGGTAAAACCCCTTAGTACACAATTACGTCATTCACTACAATTAAACAACATCCAAAATAAATTCGAAAATGTAAATAAAGTACTTAGACATAAAAGCCCGAAATAAACTTAATAATAAAATAAGAATCCAAGCCACCATACATGAAAGTAACTCTAAGTCTCTAGGAGTCCAATCCAGCTAGATCCTATGCCTGATCAATACCTGAAAGTAAAACTTAAAAGTCAACACAAAGGTTGAGCGAATTCATCGAGTAGTAAATAAGAAAATGTAAGTAAACAGTTTTTCAATATCAAGCACAACATAGTATAAGAAAGCGTGTAACTAATGCATAAGTAGTAAAATAGTAACCATATCGAGAATAGTAATCTTATCCAACGAACACAGTGACACGCCTCGGCAGTGCCCTGTAAGTGATACGCCCGTCGGCAATATCGAATCTGAACACTGTCCTTGACGCGCCTCGGCAGCGTGAAGTCAGTATGACACGCATCGGCTGTGTCAGGTCCGAACGCTATCCTTAGTACGCCTCGGCAAGTACTAAGTTAGCTAAGTAGTGTGTAAGTAACATGAATCCAAAATATACCCGTATCTCGTTTTGAAAATGCATTAGGTTTCGTTACACGTTTTATGAAATCCAGTTCGTAGTAAGTTTCCAAAATAGTAAGTTTCTAAAAGTAGTAAGTTTCTATAAATAGGAAGTTCTATTTATAGTAAGTTTATCGAAAGTAGTAAATTTCCCGAAATAGAAAGTTTCCAAAAATAGTATGTTTCCATAAATAGAAATATATATTTATGGTAAGTTTGAAAAATGTGTTCGTTTTCTCATAAATCGTTTAGTTGAGTTTTACTTTTCCCCGTTTAGTTTAAAATAATAAAACAGTAAATATGGGGCGATGAACTCACCTTATCGAATGACCGATAAAATAGGAAATGTGTGTAATAAGCGAAGTATGTTGATCACAAGTAGTGTCCTCACTAGTCCTAGAGCTCCCCTGATATGATGATGATCCGAACAGATTTTTGATGAAATGGAAACCAAATCTTGATGTTTAAGTCGTGGCTTAACGATGGAGATGTTGAAAACGATTATGATGAGGAAGCTCGCTGGTGTGGAGGTTCTGCCATTCGAATTCAAAGAAGTTTCACACAGATTTTCGGATTAGGAAATCAATCACATGAAATCAAAAAAAATGCCTTGAACAAATGATGATGCCCGATTTGGATGATGATGATGGGGCTGAACTCGGCTGGCAACAGAGACGGTGAAGAGGGTGGCGGCTGAGATGGTGGAAAGGGGATAGCTGCTGATTTGCAAGAAGCTGCTAGGAGGGGGGCGACGGGAAATGGGAAAAGAAGTTTAGGGTTTTAATTTTTTTGTTTAAGTATGATTAGGTTTAGGATTATAGTTAATTTTTATGGATTGGGTCTAGCAACATGTTAAGACTAGGCTAAAGCCCGATCTTTTAGCCAATTAAAACCACAACCCATTTTTAACTCGGTGAAGGAAACTAGAAAACGAATGTCCAACGAGACGTAGAAAGTAATGTGATATACGTAATCTAAAACGAGCGATAAATAAGAATATGATAAAGTCTCTATAATTAGGGGTTCGTAAACGAGATATAATCTTTATAAACCCAAGTCCACTTATAGTGCGAAAATATAAATTTCCCGTTAATTTATCTAGGAGCTCGACTAGAGAACTATCTACTGTGCACTTAACTAACGAAAGCATCATAACAAGTATACACACATATCATAGAATCATCATACATAAGAAAACATAGTTTTTTAACCTTGTATTCATAGTGATTAGCAAGTTTTAAATTTTTCAGTAAAATACGGTAATGATCTACAGGCATATTAGACTAACTAAGGACGGAGAGAGTGACGGTTGTCACAGTATACCCCACTTAAGAAAATTTCGTCCCGAAATTCAAGTAGAAAGTACCGTCACGAAACAGATCATCGAAAAGTAAGACTCATAATCAGAAAGTAAAGTATCAACATGTGTTACGAGTAATATCAGAGTTGGATAAGAAAGTACCAGCATATGCATTCGGATTCTGCTGCTCCTCTGCAGCTCCCAGCATGGAGCACGAGTGTTTGGTCCCTGATTTCCCTGAGTGATCTGAGGTGGATTAGCTTGACCAGCAGTACCCTGCTTGTGGGGGAAATCTCTAATGAAGTGGTCAGTACCCCCGCATTGAAAGCAAGAATTTGGCTTCCCCGCATTCGTCGGCACGGCAGCAACAGCTCTAGAACGACAATCCTTGGCCAAATGGCCCCTCCTACGACATAGCGAACAAGTACACGGCATGTGCTCCTCATGGTGATGGTTACATTTCTGACAGAAAGGAAATGTACCATTATACCCCGATCTCGTGGTGTTGCTCGACTGACCCGCATCTCTCTTAACCTTCTTGAACTTGCCCTGCTCGGCTTCACTGTGACCCCTCTTCTTCTCCGAAGCAAACACGCCATCTCTGATCAGATCTTCCGTAATAGACTCCGCACGATGGATGGCATCATGTAGTGTAGGAGGGTCGATACCCCTCAGCGATCGACGAATCTCTGAATGCAGCCCATGAATAAAGCGCTCGACTAGACGAACTTCAGTATCTACCATCCTCGGACATAGACGGACACGCTCGTGATAACGGTCGATGTACTCGGTCAGCTTGGGTCCCTCCATAGTATGACCCCATAGTTCATCCTCTAACCTCTCATCTCCGTGCGAGAAACAAACTGATCCAGCATAAGCGTCCTGAGATCCGCCCAAGATATAGCCATAGCGACTTCCCTGCCACGGGAGCTGATAACGGAATTCCACCAGGTAAGGGCCTTGAACTTTAGAAGTTGTGTGGATTATCAGACTCGGTTTTCGGCACTGCAGTTGCTGATGTCGAAGACTGACTCAGCTTGCTCGAACCATTGACTGAGAGTTAGGGCCCCGCCCGTTCCGTCGTATTCTGTGGGCTTACAACTCAGAAAATATTTGTAAGCACAAACGTGTGCAGGTGGAGGTGGAGGAGGTGGTGGTGGTGGAGGAGGTGGTCCATGCGGTTGTTGATTAATAGCGTTCGTGACCTGTGCCAAGATAGTAGGAACAACCGCAGCTAGCTGCTCAGCAATCATAGCGGCCACTTGAGCCGGAGTAAGTTGTGCACGACGAGGAGGCATCTACATAAGAAAAGGACAAGCATATATCAGTATAATCGAAGTCGTAAATTTTAAGGAATGGATATGATTAATAACTCAACCATAAGAACTTTAGGTATGTTTTGTATTACGACTACAAACATGGTAATGTAAACATATATATGACCCGCTATGGATATAATTACGTTGGCCACCCATAATTATATACACCTCGCCTCATATACATGTCTGCTCCCCATGTTCATTATCATAATATTAACATATTCGAATCAAGAAATTGAAATATGAGAGTTTAATCGAGGTTCCAAAGTAGTATACAAAATATGTGATCAAAGAAACATAAATGAAAAGAATAAATCCATAAAACAAAATTCCATTAATGTCGAAAGCCGATATTGGTCGCCGTCTTCCTTAGGCGAATGAGTCGTCGCGTACGAGTAGTGAGACGTAATGAAATCAATGAAAAAAAATCCTAAAAGAATCTATATGAAGGACACCTAGTTATAGTCTAGGCCAAACCACCTAGTTCTCTATAACCATGTGCTCTGATACCAATCTGTCACACCCCGCCAGTGGCGGAAACGCAGAGTGCAACTGATTGGCGATCGTCATAACACAATAGTAAATAAAGAAATAATCTATATGAAATAAATAATATTCGTGTGTCATGACGTCGCCATGTCCAAGGTAAAACCCCTTGGTACACAATTACGTCATTCACTACAATTAAACAACATCCAAAATAAATTCGAAAATGTAAATAAAGTACTTAGACATAAAAGCCCGAAATAAACTTAATAATAAAATAAGAATCCAAGCCACCATACATGAAAGTAACTCTAAGTCTCTAGGAGTCCAATCCAGCTAGATCCTATGCCTAATCAATACCTGAAAGTAAAACTTAAAAGTCAACACAAAGGTTGAGCGAATTCATCGAGTAGTAAATAAGAAAATGTAAGTAAACAGTTTTTCAATATCAAGCACAACATAGTATAAGAAAGCGTGTAACTAATGCATAAGTAGTAAAATAGTAACCATATCGAGAATAGTAATCTTATCCAACGAACACAGTGACACGCCTCGGCAGTGCCCTGTAAGTGATACGCCCGTCGGCAATATCGAATCTGAACACTGTCCTTGACGCGCCTCGGCAGCGTGAAGTCAGTATGACACGCATCGGCTGTGTCAGGTCCGAACGCTATCCTTAGTACGCCTCGGCAGTACTAAGTTAGCTAAGTAGTGTGTAAGTAACATGAATCCAAAAATATACCCGTATCTCGTAAGCTTTGAAAATGCATTAGGTTTCGTTACACGTTTTATGAAATCCAGTTCGTAGTAAGTTTCCAAAAATAGTAAGTTTCTAAAAGTAGTAAGTTTCTATAAATAGGAAGTTCTATTTATAGTAAGTTTATCGAAAGTAGTAAATTTCCCGAAATAGAAAGTTTCCAAAAATAGTATGTTTCCATAAATAGAAATATATATTTATGGTAAGTTTGAAAAATGTGTTCGTTTTCTCATAAATCGTTTAGTTGAGTTTTACTTTTCCCCGTTTAGTTTAAAATAATAAAACAGTAAATATGGGGCTATGAACTCACCTTATCGAATGACCGATAAAATAGGAAATGTGTGTAATAAGCGAAGTATGTTGATCACAAGTAGTGTCCTCACTAGTCCTAGAGCTCCCCTGATATGATGATGATCCGAACAGATTTTTGATGAAATGGAAACCAAATCTTGATGTTTAAGTCGTGGCTTAACGATGGAGATGTTGAAAACGATTATGATGTGGGAAAAAAAAGGAAGCTCGCTGGTGTGGAGGTTCTGCCATTCGAATTCAAAGAAGTTTCACACAGATTTTCGGATTAGGAAATCAATCACATGAAATCAAAAAAAATGCCTTGAACAAATGATGATGCCCGATTTGGATGATGATGATGGGGCTGAACTCGGCTGGCAACAGAGACGGTGAAGAGGGTGGCGGCTGAGATGGTGGAAAGGGGATAGCTGCTGATTTGCAAGAAGCTGCTAGGAGGGGGGCGACGGGAAATGGGAAAAGAAGTTTAGGGTTTTAATTTTTTTGTTTAAGTATGATTAGGTTTAGGATTATAGTTAATTTTTATGGATTGGGTCTAGCAACATGTTAAGACTAGGCTAAAGCCCGATCTTTTAGCCAATTAAAACCACAACCCATTTTTAACTCGGTGAAGGAAACTAGAAAACGAATGTCCAACGAGACGTAGAAAGTAATGTGATATACGTAATCTAAAACGAGCGATAAATAAGAATATGATAAAAGTCTATAATTAGGGGTTCGTAAACGAGATATAATCTTTATAAACCCAAGTCCACTTATAGTGCGAAAATATAAATTTCCCGTTAATTTATCTAGGAGCTCGACTAGAGAACTATCTACTGTGCACTTAACTAACGAAAGCATCATAACAAGTATACACACATATCATAGAATCATCATACATAAGAAAACATAGTTTTTTAACCTTGTATTCATAGTGATTAGCAAGTTTTAAATTTTTCAGTAAAATACGGTAATGATCTACAGGCATATTAGACTAACTAAGGACGGAGAGAGTGACGGTTGTCACAATATCTGGACAAATTTGTGATCGTATTCATTGATTACATCCTTATCTACTCGAGAAACAAGGAGGATCACACGAAACACCTGAAACTTATCTTAGAACTCCTCAGAGATCAAAAACTGTACCCCAAATTCTCGAAGTGTGAATTTTGGCTTCGGGAAGTACATTTCCTTGGTCATGTGTTCAACATAGAAGGGATCCATGTAGATCCGGCTAAGATCGAAGCGATCGAGAAATGGCAAGCCCCGACGACTCCTACGGAAATCCGTCAATTCCTAGGGTTGGCTGGCTACTATCGAAGGTTTATCGAGAATTTCTCGAAGATCGCTAAGCCTCTTACAGAGCTCACTCAGAAGGACACGGATTTTGTTTGGGGTACAAAACAAGAGGAATCCTTCCAGAAACTTAAACACCAGCTCTGCGACGCACCGATTTTGTCCCTACCGGAGGGTACAGATAACTTCGTAGTATTCTGCGATGCATCCCACCAAGGACTTGGGTGTGTCCTTATGCAGAAGGACAAAGTCATCGCCTACGCTTCAAGGCAGCTTAAAGTGCACGAACAGAACTACACCACACACGACCTAGAGCTGGGAGCCGTCGTGTTCGCTTTAAAGATCTGGAGACATTACCTGTATGGTACTAAGTGCACGGTTTTCGCGGATCATAAGAGCCTTCAGCACATTCTAGATCAGAAGATGCTCAACATGAGACAACGGAGATGGATCGAACTGCTGAGCGACTACGATTGCGAGATCAAATACCACCCGAGTAAGGCAAACGTAGTAGCAGATGCCCTAAGTCGGAAGGAAAGGGTAAGACCATCTCGGGTTAGAGCATTAGGTATTCAGATCCAGACAAATCTTCAAACGCAAATCGCCGAAGCTCAGCGAGAAGCGTTGAAACCCGAGAACCTAAAGAACAAAACGTTGCAAAATCATGAGAAGGATTTCGAACTCAAATCCGACGGAGTCAACTACTTCAAGGACCGAGCATGGATTCCGAGATCAGAAGATCTTCGTAAACTTATTTTGAATGAGGGCCACCGTTGCCGATACTCCATCCACCCAGGACCCGACAAGTTGTACAAGGACCTTCTGGAATATTATTGGTGGTCGGGCATGAAGAAGGATATCGCGTTGTACGTAGCTAAGTGCCTCACTTGCTCGAAGGTCAAGGCGGAATATCAGAATCCCTCAGGTTTACTGCAGAAACCGGAGATTCCCATGTGGAAGTGGGAACAAATCTCCATGGATTTCATCACCAAGTTGCCCCGTACGGCAAAGGGTAACGACACGATTTGGGTAACCGTGGATCGATTGACGAAGTCTGCTCATTTCCTACCAGTACTGTCACACCCCGCTAAAGCGGAAACAAGAGATGTGAAGAGCAAAGATATCATTACACGAGATATAATAAATACAAACGGTTTTTAAGTCATTGAAGTCATAAAACGTTTACAAAGTTCAAAGATAACCAAGTATTTAACAATACAGTACAACCACGATAACATATGTAAAACTTCAAAAGACATTCCCAAAGTAAATAAATAAAGTCTTCCTGATTCTTAATCATGTGACCTTCCTGACCCATCACAAGAGGTATGCACTTAACGTCCTTACATTGCGTTTCCTGAAACATGAGAACAAATGTCAACTACAAAAGTAGTGAGTGAGTTACCGTTTTACTAGTCCTTGACTAAAAGCGGTTTCGGAAAAATATAACAATATTTTGTAAAAATATGTTTTAAGAGTTTCCTCAACAGAAACAAGTGTTGAAAATATGATTGTAACAGTAAGTGCGTCGATCCCTTGATATAATATGACCGTAAGCGTTCGCGAGAAGATGAACCGTCGAGTAGCGGGTACTTGAGGTAACACTCAATACCAATCGAGAAAATAATACTTGGACTTACATCCAAGATTAACCGATGAATAAGCATTTGAACTAACATCCAAGATCAATCGGCTAATAAGTACTTGGACCGACATCCAAGATCAATCGATTAACAAGCTCTTGAGCTAACACCCAAGATTAGTCGATTAATAAACACTTGGACTAACATCCAAGATCAATCGATGAATAAACACTTGAACTAACATCCAAGATCAATCGATTGATGAGCACTTGAGCTAACACCCAAGATGAAATGATTAAGATCTTAATACAGAATTTGGCTAACACTAAAGTGTACCTAGGCTAACACCTAAGTAAGGATCCGAGTGATATGTACTTAGGTCAACACCTAAGTAAGAAATGATTGTTTCCTAAGTATTGATACTCATACTAAGCGGCTTAAACAAGCTAGTAGTATGTAAAGAAACCGAGAACTGTTAGTCAAGAGGCACTTACGAATCGTGTTATATTCTCATCAAGGGTTGGTCTCGCATACAAGTAATCATAGTTTAGTATAGCCAATTAACGGGGGCAAGCCAGTAAGCCGAGTAAAGGGGGCAAGCCATTAAGTTTATTGTAAGCCAATCGGGGCAATTAAAACTGTTTACGCATATAAGTTTCACAAAACGTTTCCAAAATAGACCTATAATTCATAAAGTGTTCCAAGAGTTCATAACAGTTTCGAAATGTTCATAAGAGTTGCAAAAGTTCATAAGAGTTTCAAAAGTTCATAAGAGTTTCAAAATGTTCATAGATCTCATGTTTCCCCCAAAAGTTATGCAAAATACAATAAGTAAGAGGGGATGTAACTCACGGGTTGCTAGAGACGATATATGCGCGAAAAGCGGTCGGAATGCTTCGGAATCAAGGAAATCCTATAGTTATACCAAGTTATCGAGTGAGTTTAATTTTTTATGAGTTTATAGCACCGTTAGTCAACGAAAATGCTTTAGTTTTAGAAGTTATGGTAAGGTCTAATGAAAATCGGGCAGCGCTTCCGCGCTATAAAATATATGTCCAAAATTTTCTATCCACTTTCCCGTTTTATACGATACAAATAATATCATTATATAACGTTATGATGAATTAGTTATTTAGATACCTCATCTTATCATTCAAACTAGAACTATGTAATCTGTTAT
Source organism: Senecio squalidus (assembly GCA_910822075.1). Lineage (NCBI taxonomy): Eukaryota > Viridiplantae > Streptophyta > Magnoliopsida > Asterales > Asteraceae > Senecio > Senecio squalidus. The sequence goes on from CAJVGC010000001.1 coordinate 19,376,228, forward strand.
ATTATGTCATAAAGTGTGAAAAATATATGTTTCTCGATTTCTCCGTTAATACGTTAAAAATACAATTTTTGTGCACAGCGGCATTCAGCCTACGGCTGAATGGCCGTGACAGTTTTTCTTGTTTTGCCATTTTCGCGATTTTAAGCGTTTTTGAGCTAGATTTCGACATGCAACTGAATATTCATCAAGAGTACTTATATATATATGTTCAAATCTCAGTTTCTTTTGGATTTTTAGCCACACATATATAGATTTATGTAAGAGATTATAAAAACCCGTTTTTGTGTAAAAATCGTTATAAAACTTCATAAAAACTTGTTTTTAGGTGTTAAATCATACATGCAATGAGTTTATAGAGTAGTAATAACTATTAGAAGAGTTTTTACCGGATGGAAAAGCTTTGATGATGTGTAGATGGAGATTTAACCCGCAAATGATGAATACCAAAGCAACCAACCGAAAGAATCACCACCCTTTGCTTCCTTAGATGTTAGAAACAGATTAATGTGATGATTTTGATGGTTATATGTGGATTTCCCAGCCAAAAATGAAGAAAGTTTGGAGAGTTTGAGAGAGGATTTCAATGAAACACCAATGTGTGTGTGTGTGTGTTTGTGATAGAAAAATGAAAGAAAATGAATGAAGGTGAGACAATAGAGCATAGGGACTGTAAAATATGGCAGAAAAGGGGGTCAAATCGGGTTAAAATATGTGTCCCAATCGTTTTTCATGCAAAAATGAGTCATAAAACACCTGTCCAGCAGCATCCAGCCGCCGGCTGAATATATTCAGCCGGCGGCTGAATAATTCAGCCATGGGCTGAATGGCTGATTCAGCAAAATTTTTGTTTTGAATTCGCGTTTTCGCAACGCCTTTTCATTCGTTGAAAGTTCCCGATTTATTTCAAATTAACTTAGGCAAGTTCCTTTTGTGTTTTCTTGGTATTAGGACTTATATAAATTGATTCCGAATTTGATTCCGACACTGACGCGTTCTCGGTAAAAGTACGGTTAGAGAGACTAACAGACGTCTCAAAGATATGGAGTGCGGATTTCGTCTGAAATTTAGACGGTTGTCACAAGTACGCGAGAGACACTCAATGGAGAAATTCGCTCAAATTTACATCAACGAGATCATCTCCCGCCACGGAACACCTCTCTCCATTATCTCTGACAGGGATAGTCGATTTACGTCCCGCTTTTGGAACGCGCTTCAGAAATCGCTTGGGACGCGACTAGACTTTAGCACCGCTTACCACCCTCAGACCGATGGTCAGAGTGAAAGGACGATCCAAACACTTGAGGATATGCTAAGAGCATGCGTAGTTGACTTCGGAGGAGGTTGGGATGCCACCTCCCTTTGGTCGAGTTTTCCTACAACAACAACTACCACGCTAGCATCAAGTGTGCTCCGTTCGAGGCCTTATACGGACGTAAGTGTCGGTCGCCTCTTTGTTGGCTAGAAGCCGGCGACCGACAACTCACAAGGCTCGACATCGTTCAGGAAACCATCGACAAGATTACTACTATCAGAGAAAGACTGAAGACGTCCCGTACCCGGCAGAAGAGCTACGCCGATAACCGAAGGAAACCCCTAGAGTTCCAAATTGGCGATAGAGTGCTTCCCAAAATATCGCCATGGAAAGGGGTAGTCCGCTTCGGGAAGCGCTGCAAGCTAAGCCCAAGGTATACCGAACCATTCGAAGTTATCGAGCGTATCGGCCCTGTAGCATAACGACTCCAACTCCCGCAGATTCTTTCCAACGTTCACAACGTATTCCATGTCTCGCACTTGAAAAAGTGCTTATCTGATGAGAGTATCGTCATTCCACTCGAAGAGGTCAAAATCGACAACAAGCTCAACTTTATCGAAGAACCGCTTGAGGTTGTGGACCGCGAGGTCAAACAACTCAGGCAAAGCCGTGTTCCTATTGTCAAGGTTCGGTGGAACTCCCGACGCGGTCATAAATTCACATGGGAACGTGAGGACCAAATTCGTCAAAAGTATCCACATCTGTTCAAGGACACTTCTTCCTGATGGGACGAATCAAATTTCGGGACGAAATTCCTTTCAACCCGGGGAGAATGTGACAACCGTCCAAAATTCAGGTGATTCTTATTTCTTATGTCTGTGCAAATCCTTAGTAGCATCTTATCGTGATCGTATCGTTCTTGTTCGTACTTTATTGTGACTGTAATGGTGTCGGAACCAAAGTCGGGATCAACTTATAAATCCTAACACCAAGAAACTATACTATGAACTTGACTAAGTTCATAACGGGAACTAAAATAAAAACCCAGTCTACACTTAACAATGACGGAAAACTTAAAACGACACCAAGCTGGGAAAGTCATCCAGCCGATGGCTGAAAGCTGTAAGCCATATGGCCAGCCGGCGGCTGAAACCCGATGACTAGTGATTTAATGACTCATTTTGGAAGGCTTCTTGATTGGCTCAACTCATAAACCCGGGACTGGACCAAGAGACTGAATTTGGGGAGTCCCTAGGTCAGTCACTACCATCTCTTTACTCCTCCATTTCATTTCATTTTCACATTTTCAAATACACACACACAAACACCTAGTTCTCTCAAACTCTCTCTCAAGAACATCAAAATAACCAGTGTTTTCACCACTAAAACAGCAAATAAAAACACTAAAAATCATTCACAAAACCTACACAAATCGTCCAAAAGCAAAGGGTATCAAGAAGGAAACATAAAAACGGGTTTTTGGAGAAGATTTCCACCATTTTGAAGCTCTATCTCATCAAATCAGAATCCATCCATCTTTCTTTCGGTAAAACTATTTTCCCTACTGTTTTTACATAAATAAGAACTTACATGGACGATCTAAGATTTAAAAAGTTGTTTTCATAGAGATCCATAACGGTTTCTTACTTAAAAACGGGTTTTTCATAAAGATCTACCTTTTGATGTTAAAGATCTAGAAGAAACTATGATTTTGACTCTAATATGTTTATATTTCATTAAGAACCGTTTGCATGTCAAAATCTATCACTAAAATGGCTTTAAAATCGAAAAGTATCAAAACGGTGAATCTGGCCGAAGGCCTCCGGCCGGCGGCTGAATGTCTCCAGCCGCTGTCTGGATCCTGCTGACCATAAAAACTTCGTTTTTGCAACGTAAAAATTAAGAAACGAGAACTAGTAAAATTATAGCAGAATATATGTTTGAACAGGTTACTGATTTTATGAAAAATATTGTTTGGTTAAGTTTTATGATTTAAAAACGAATGCATTGTTGAAACGTATCGTTTGAATTGTTTGTTAAAGCGGGAAAGTGGAATTGTAAAATGGACTAAATTTTTATAGCTCGGAAGCGCTGCACAAATTTCACCGTAACATATACCCGAAACTCAGTAACATATTATTTTTGTGACTTAAACATATTGACTTTGGACATCGACCTTTTTCGGACATAATTGGACTAATCGGACATTAAACGTAATTGAACATGTCGTAACGCATAAGTTTTCCGTATTGAAACTTTTTAGGACAAAATCTAAGTATAAGGATTTAATACTAAAAATGTTATAAATGGAACTTTAACATAACTTAAATCGTAATATTTATACTTACACGAAACTTGGGTGTTTAGGTCGTCTTTGATTCCCGACGCGTTCCGCTCCTCTCTTTTACTCGAGACTCATCTTCGCAACTCGTGAGTTACATCCCCTTTATTTATAGTATTTTAAATAATCTTTGGGGAAAACATGAGATCAAATTGCTTTTGGAAACTTTTATGAGCTTTTGCAACTGTTATGAACTATTGGTCTATTATTGAACGTTTTTGTGAAACTTATACGGGTAAACAGTTTTAATTGCCCCGATTGGCATACAATAAACTTAATGGCTTGCCCCCTTTAATTGGCTAGAACTAATCTATGATTACTTGTATATGAAACCAACCCTTGATGAGAATATAACGCGACTCATAAGTGCCTACTATCAGTTTGAAACAAATTACTTTAGTGCCCGGTTTTAGTTCATCACACTATTAGCTTTGTTAAGCCGTTTAGTAATTATGGGTATCGATACTTAGGAAAGAACCGTTCCTTACTTAGGTGGCAATCTAAGTACATATTACTATGATCAGAATACTCCTCGTAGATAGTGCGGGGTAAGGGGCCTCACGGTTGGATAATCGGTTTAGTGTGAACACTTATGTTATATTATGCCAGGAGGTTGATACAAAGTTATAATCATTTAGTTATTTACTTACGCATATACACTCTTTTAACGATTGAATCCGGAACTATTAATTTACAAGTATTGCTCTACTTGCTTTTGGTACAAACGTTTAAGTATATATATTTAAGCGTCGTTCCGCTTCTTTTTCATTTATGAAACTCTTCTACTTATATATACTTTACGGAAACTTTTATCGAGAAACTTAAAACTGTAACTCACTCACTACTTTATTGTAGTTGACACTTTATCTTATGTTTCAGGAAACCAAGTGTAAGAATGAAGTGCATGGCATGGACGAGTCAGGATGGTTACGTGAGATTCACATTGGGAAAAGACCTGTTTATTATTTTGGGAATTTATTTGAAACTTTAATTATGTATTTGTATTGACACGTTAAACGACTTGGTTGTCTTTTGGATTGTGAACTCTTTTAATTTTAATCAATGACTTGAAACCGTTATATTTTGTTATAACCCGTGTAATGGTATTCCAGCTCTTCGCACCTAATGTTTCCGCTATAGCGGGGTGTGACAATTTTAATTCTAAAATTTCATTCTACCAAACACTAATATTCAAAACTTACTTTGGTATCAATTTTAATTTTTTAAAACACCATTATTCAAATTTCAAAACGCAATTAAATGTCTTGATATATTCATTCTACCAAACATAACGTAATAACTTTCTATTTTTTGTTATTATCGATATATTTTTGTTTTGTTATTAACCTATTAATTTATATTTAGTTCTACTATATGAAACAAAAAACCAATTTAAATAAAACATACTATTCGGTTATGATTTAATCCGATTCAAAAAACTAAATAAACAATCAGATCAATAAATACGTTTTTAACCTTTTAATTTATTTTTAGTTCTACCTTACGAGCTAAAAAAGAAATTTAAAATCGAAAATACTATTTTCCAATGTAATCCAAACAAAGAAACCATGTCGTCAAGTTCAAGTAATCCAATTGTTGAACTGATTTAATTCCAATAATGATCACGTCTAATTTACATGTAACTTATTAAATCTAATATAAAATGCCAATAACAAATATGAATATTTAACTGTTACACCCCGCTAAAGCGGAAACACGAGGTGCGAAGAGCAAAGATATTATCACACGAGTCATAATAAATCATAACGGTTTCAAGTCATTTAAATTAGAATAAAAAGTTTACAAGTTCGAAAAATAACCAAGTGTACTTCAATTCATAGCAAACAAGTACATAATTAAACATTTTCATAACATTCCCAATTTAGACAATGAACATGGTCTTCTCCCGATTTATGATTCACGCGACTTTCCTGACCCGTCCACGCTATGCACTTCAATGCTGACACTTGGTTTCCTGAAACATGAGATAAAGTGTCAACTACATAAAGTAGTGAGTGAGTTACAGTTTTCTAGTCCTCGACTAAAAAGGTTTCCGACAAGTATATATGTATAATAGATTTCTCAAAAGAAATGAAGCGGAACGGCGCTTAAAATATATACTTATAAAATGTTCAGGTTGCAACAAGGTGTAGCAATACCTTATAAAAATGTACACGGACAAGTAGAACAATACTTGTAAAAATAGTTGCGGAAACTCGTATATCTCTACTTATATACGCGCAACGATATGCGTAAAATAAAGTAACTAATGATTGGAACCATTGTATCAACCTCTTGGCATAATATAACATAAGTGATCACACTAAACCGATTAACCAACCGTGAGGCCCCTTACCCCGCACTATCTACGAGGAGTATGTATGATCTAGTAATATGTACTTAGACTGTCGTCTAAGTAAGGAACGGTTCTTTCCTAAGTATCGATACCCATAATTACTAACGACTTAAAGCTAATAGTGTGCAACGAACTGAAACTGGGCACTAATGCAATTTTTAAAGTGATAGTAGGCACTTATGAACGCGTTATATTCTCATAAAGGGTTGGAGCTATACAATCAATCATAGTTTCGAACAAGTGCCGATGCGGTGGCAAACCAAAAATGTACAAGTGCCGAACAGGGGCAAATAAAAGTTTACGCATATAAGTTCATAAAACGTTCTAAAGTTCATAAAACATTTAATTCTCATGTTTTCCCCAAAAAAGAGTTATTTAAATACAATAAATAATAGGGGATGTAACTCACGGATTGCGGAAGATATGAGGGTGTGAGGAAGGAGAGTCGGGACACGTCGGAATCAAGGAAATCCTAAAAACAAGCCAAGTCTCAGATAAGTATTATAATTTAATTTATGTTAAAGATCTCTTTTAACGTTTTATACTTTGAACTCTTATGCTTAACTTCTGTCCAAAAGTTTTAATACCAAAAACTTATACGTTGCGATATTGTTATATTACGTTTAATTTACGTTTAGTCCAAATATGTCCAAAACACTTGATGTCCAAGGTCAATAATGTTTTGATATTTTATTCGTTCGTTACTGAAGTGTCAAATTATGGTCCAATAAAATTTGGGCAGCGCTTCCGCACTATAAAAATTTAGTCCATTTTTATCAACACTTTCCCGCTCAATACATATATAAAATGTCAATATATACAATGTGACAGATTTAGTTATATAAATTCAACCAAATTATTCATATTTCCGAACTTTAATAATCTGTTATAACATATAATAAACTGTGAAAAATATTAGTTTCTCGATTTCACCGTAAACACGTTAAAAGACAATTTTTGTGCACATCAGGATTTAGCCAGAGGCTGAAATGATTCAGCTGTCGGCTGGACCTCAGCCGCCGGCTGGAGGCCTCTGACAGTTTCGTTTCGTAGTTTTGCTATTTTTTCGATTTTTGAGGGTTTTCATTTTAGATTTCGACATGAAACATATTATTAATGAAGGATATTTATATTAGTGTTCAAGTCTCAGTTTCTTTTAAATTTTTAGCCACAAATATATAGATTTATGTAAAAATCCGTTTTTGTATAAAAACCGTCATAAAACTTCATAAAAGCAAGTTTTTGAGTGATGGATCGTCCATGCAACGGGTTATTTTAATATAAAACAGTAAGGAAAAAGAATCTACCGAAGAAAATAGACGGATGAATATTTGGAGCTTCTTATTGGTGATTTTGCTTCAAAATCGGTAGAAAACGTCTTTTTTAACCCCGATTTAATGTAACCCTTTGATACCCTTGCTATTAGGACGATTTGTGTGGTGTTTTATGGTGATTTCTTGTTGTTTCTTTAGTGTAAAATCACTGGTTTTTAGAGAGTTTTAGAGAGAGAGTGCTAGAGAGAAAGTTGCAAGTGTGTGTGTGTGTTTTGGTTTGTCACAAATGAAAGGAAAGAAAGAAATGGGGGGTTAGTGGCCTTGGGGGTTGGATCACTGCCAGATTTGGGGTCCAATCCCGTTTGAGGAGGTTTGGTCCAATGAGTGTACATGCAAAAATGACTCACCAAAAGCTGGGCCAGCGACTTTCAGCCGCCGGCCGGGCCTCAGCCATCGGCTAGATGGCTGTTCCAGCTAAAGTTCGTTTTAAGTTTTCGTTATCGTTAAGCATTTGTTTAGAGTTTTACGATCGTTCTAGTTATGAACTTAGACAAGTTCATAATATACTTTCTTGGTATTAGGATTCATTTATTGATTCCGACTTCGATTCCGACACAAACACGTTCAAGGTAAAGTACGGTTAAGAACAACACAGATATTTCGAAGATATAAAATACGATAATCACCTGGATTTTAGACGGTTGTCACATTCTCCCCGGGTTGAAAAGAATTTCGTCCCAAAATTGATTCACCTCATCGGGAGGGAGAGTCTTTGAACAGATGTGGATACTTCTGACGGATTTGGTCTTCACGCTCCCATGTGAATTCATGACCACGTCGGGAATTCCACCGAACTTTGACGATAGGAACACGACTCTGCCTGAGTTGTTTGACCTCTCTGTCTACAACCTCAAGCGGTTCTTCAATGAAGTTGAGCTTATTATCGATCTGGACCTCGTCGAGCGGAATGACAATGGTCTCGTCAGATAAGCACTCTTTCAAGTGTGAGACATGAAAAACGTTGTGAATGTTGGAAAGAGCCTGCGGAAGTTGGAGTCGGATACGCCACCGGGCCAATTCGCTCTATCACCTCGAACGGTCCGGTGTACCTCGGGCTTAGTTGCGGCGCTCTCCGAAGCGAATTACCCCTTTCCATGGCGATACTTTGAGGAGCACTCTATCGCCAACTTGGAACTCAAGAGGTTTCCTTCGGTTGTCGGCATAGCTCTTCTGCCGGATACGGGATGTCTTCAGGCTTTCCCGGATGGTAGTGATTTTGTCAATGGTTTCCTGGACAATATCGAGCCTTGTGGTGCGTACTTGATGCTAGCTTGGTAGCTGTTGTTATAGGAGAACTCGACCAAGGGCAGGTGAGCATCCCAACTTCCTCCGAAGTCAACTACGCACGCTCTCAGCATATCCTCAAGCGTTTGAATCGTCCTTTCCCTCTGACTATCGGTCTGAGGGTGGTAAGCGGTGCTAAGGTCTAGTCGAGTCCCGAGAGATTTCTGAAGTGCATTGCAAAATCGGGACGTGAATCGACTATCCCTGTCGGATATGATCGAGAGAGGTGTTCCGTGACGAGAGACGATCTCGTTGATGTATACCTGAGCGAACTTTTCCATCGAGTAGTTCTCTCGTACCGGTAGAAAGTGTGCGTATTTCATCAATCGATCCACAATAACCCAAATCATGTCGTTACCCCTTGCCGTACGGGGTAGTTTGGTGATGAAGTCCATGGAGATCTGTTCCCACTTCCACATGGGAATCTCCGGCTGTTGCAGCAGGCCTGAAGGTTTCTGATATTCCGCCTTGACCTTCGAGCAAGTAAGACACTTAGCTACGTACAAGGCGATATCCTTTTTCATGCCCGGCCACCAATAGTATTCTCGTAGATCCTGGTACAACGTGTCGGATCCCGGATGAATAGAGTATCGGGAACGGTGTCCCTCATCCAAAATGAGCATACGAAGGCTTTCGGATCTCGGAATCCACGCTCGGTTCTTGAAGTAGTGGATTACGTCCGGGTTGAGCTCGAATACCTCCTCATGGTTGTGTAAGGTTTCGTCCTGAATGTTCTCGGGTTTCAACGCTTCTCGCTGAGCTCTAGCGATTTGTGTTTGATGGCTTGTCTGAACTTGTATTCCCAATGCTCTAACTCGAGATGGTATTACCCTTTCCTTCCGACTCAGGGCATCTTCCACTACGTTTGCTTTACCCGGGTGGTATTTGATCTCGCAATCGTAGTCGCTTAGAAGTTCAATCCATCTCCGTTGCCTCATGTTGAGCATTTTCTGATCAAGGATGTGTTGAAGGCTTTTGTGGTCCGTGAAAACTGTGCACTTAGTGCCGTACAAGTAATGTCTCCAAAATTTTAAAGCGAACACGACGGCTCCCAGCTCCAAGTCGTGTGTTGTATAATTATGTTCGTGTACCTTCAGTTGCCTCGAAGCGTATGCGATGACTTTGTCAATTTTTGCATAAGGACGCATCCAAGACCTTGGTGAGATGCATCGCAATATACTACAATATTATCCGTACCCTCCGGTAGGGACAGGATCGGTGCGTGGCACGGTTTGTGTTTGAGTTTTTGGAGGATTTGTCCTGTTTTTTACCCCAAAGAAAATCCTTATCTTTCTGAGTAAGTTCGGTCAGAGGCTTGGCGATCTTCGAGAAATTTTCAATGAACCTTCGGTAATAGCCTACCAACCCTAGGAATTGTCGGATTTCTGTAGGAGTGGTTGGGGCTTGGCATTTCTCGATCACTTCGATTGTAACATCCTAGTTTCGGATAAAGAATATTTTATAGATATATGTTATGTTTTAGTCTTTAATAGAAATTAAAAATGGAGAAGGACTAAATTGGTAAGAAAAATAGTTAACTTTGGTTAGAAAGGATTTAAATTGCTAACTATAATGGTTAAGTAAGTAAGTTAGTAAGGTTTTGAAAGATGAAGGACTAGAGTTGTATATATGGAAAATTGGTTAAGAGGTGGAGGATAGGTGTCTTCTCCATAGATTGTTGTAAATATGTGTGTGTATGTCGGTTTGGAGAAGATTTCAAAGAAGAAGAAGATATTTCTCCATAGATTGTTGTAAATATGTGTGTGTATGTCGGTTTGGAGAAGATTTCAAAGAAGAAGAAGATATCAAATTGAAGCTATTTTATAGTGTATTACATCAATTAAAGTGAAGATTAAGGGTTTAAGAACCCTAGTTTCTTGGTTCTTATGGAAGAAAAATGAGGTATGATTATATACTTTAAGTTGTTTGATAAAAGTGAGTTTATATTGTGTGTTATAACATCATTTAGATGTTTAATTTGAAGATAGAAATGTTTAATTTGGTTAATTTAGATATTTGATTATTTTGGGAATAATCATAAAAATTGAAGAATTGTTAGAATTAAGCTTTGTTTATATATTATTTGATTTTAATAATATATGTAAAGGTTTAGAAGATTGAAAGATTTATGTATATGAAATTTTGTAAGATTTCATATTTTAGCTTAAATGGGTGAAAAGATGAAATTTTATGTAGAAATGTTTATTATTGTGAGAATGATTTAGAATGAAAGAATTAATGTTAAGAATGATTATTATCATGTTTATGATAGAAAAGATAAGTTAAATGTACTTGAAATTGTATTTGGGTGAAATGGTGTTAAGTATGTTATGTTAGTTGCCAAACGGGTCATGTGACCCGTTTAGAGGTGGCAAATGGGTAAGAAATGGTTAAAGGAAAGAAAACATTACTTGCAATGTGTTATTTATGTTTGATGTAATGTGTTTAAAGAGTTAAAATGCTTATTTGTGCATTAGAGAGTTAAACGGGTCAAAAGACCCAAGGAGTGGCAAGTTGGGTAGAATTTGCCAAAAGTGTTAGAAAGTGTTAGAAAGAGTTAGAAATAGTTAGAAAGAGTTGTAATGAGGTTAATACATATGTTTATATGTATGTAACATATATTGAAAGAAAGAATTGTGTTTGGTTGTAAAAACGGAGATTTGGAGAAGAAGAGTAAAAGGGAAGAGCTTTATATGTTGTAGCTTAATCCGACTTTGAGGTGAGTATACGAAGCTTATTTAATATATGTTGAATGTTTATATTTGTATGTAAATATATTGGAGAGTTGATTTATATACTAGTTATATATATGGTTGAGTTGTTAGCAGAAATGAGAACTAGAAGTGCTGTAAACTAACGTGCAAGTGCAGGAATATATCAAAAACGAAAATCAGCCATTTCACTGGCCAAATTCTCCGCATCTGGGCCTTGATGCGCCGCATTTGGAACTCAGTGAGTGGTTTTGAGTTTAGTCGTGTTAGATACGTATCAGTTGTTGTTAGATGCGTAGTAGTTAATGTGTAGACCAGTTTTAGTGATTTCTAAAGTAGTGTAAGTTTAGGAATGATGTCCTAAACCATTATTAAGTTAGAGATGAGTAGAAATAACATTTATATGTCGAGAAGAAGTAGAATCAATTTCACATACCGCGAGGGTATGTATATGACTTTGATAGTCGGAAAGAATTAAGAACCAACTCTATATAGTTGGAAGAAGAGAAAGATGAGACTTTAATTAGTCTTGGAATATCTTGTAAGCAATAATAAAGTATATATTGTTTGAGCATATAACGAGAATTAAACCTTAGAATCTTTGTTATGGTTGTTAGTTATATTATGGTGGTTAATTAAATTATAGTGGTTGTTTATGTTATGGTGGTTGTTTATGTTATGTTATTTATTATGTGTATGAAGTATGTTTTAAATTGATATAGTGAAAAGAATGGTTAGATATGACAATGTGATTGTCGGGAAATAGAACAAGTGGTAGATACGACATTTAGTTGTCGGGAAAGAGAAGAAGTGTTAGATACGACATTTAATTGTCGGGAAAGAGAACAAGTGTTAGATACGACATTTAGTTGTCGGGAAAGAGAGAAGTGTTAGATACGACAGTTAGTTGTCGGGAAAGAGAAGAAGTGTTAGATACGACAATGTGATTGTCGGGAAGAGAAAAGAAGTAACTGTAGAGAATGAAAGAATATATTTTTAAAGTAGTCGTGTTAGATGTGATTAACATAATCGTAAGGTATACTCACTAGCTTAACGCTAATATATTATGTTAATTGTATGTTTTGTAGGTAATCGAGTTTTATGGCAAGGCAAGCTAAAGAAGAAGGGAAGGGGACCGTATTGTAGAGATTAAATGTTTTAAAAATGTTTTTGTAAAAGCTTCCGCTCCAAATTGTAAAATGAGATGTTAACGGACTTTTGTCGTTGACTAAAGAGATGAAATAAGTAACACCTTAGAATGATAGTTAAATGTTTTGTAAAAAAAAAGGAACTGTGTATTTGGTTCCGGGTGTTAGAAGTTGGTATCAGAGCCTTGACTTGTGTGAGTCGAGTATCTAGTCAATACTTGAACCCAAGTTGAGGCTTTGTAATGAAAGACCATTTGGGAAGATGCTTGCCTTGCGGAAAAGATAAGAGTAAATAAAGTTTTTGTAAGTGAAGTACGATTTATTGTTAGTAATTGATAATGCCCTAATTTAAGATATGCAATGTTAAGTATTGCGTGTATAGGAGTTTGATGTGTTTAAAGTTAACGTCTGGCCAACGTTAATTTTGAACATGTTATACAAGAATATATCCGTTATGGTTGATGAATGTTATATGAATGGCAAGTAAGGTTAGAAAGTATATGCTAGAAGTATATACTTGCATTTATGTTTATATTAGTATATGTTGATAATTATAATTGCGTATATTATAATCTTTATATTTTGTTAGCAGTATATTTTCTTATTAGTAGAATTTGAGAGTGAAGAAGTATTCGTTATAAAAAATGTGAGATAGAATTGGATGTTTAGTAATGGTGGCTAATGAAATTAGTCAAGCTTTTAGAAAGGTAATGTTATTTTTATATGAAGAGGATTAGAGAAAATATGTTAGAAGTTTCTTTACGGAAAGGGGTAATATGATTTAGATAGAAAGAATATTTTAGCCCAAGGTTAATTGGACAGTTTAGAAAATTTTGTTTTAAGAATTAGAAATTGTTTATTAGTTAAAGTTATTCGAAATAGTATATGATAGAGAAATTGAGGAAGAATTTATTTATGTCGAAAAAACGATAGTTATTTGGACCAAAAAGTGAAGCAACTTTAGAATAAGTAAATCAAAGTAGTTAAAATTCTTTGGAATTATAGAAAAGGATCGGATTTTATTTAGAATCCGGAGAGTGAAAGAAGTAAATTTTATTCTTGTTTGATCGAAGAATAGATTTCAGGGACGAAATCTTTAGAAGGAGGGAAGATTTGTAACATCCTAGTTTCGGATAAAGAATATTTTATAGATATATGTTATGTTTTAGTCTTTAATAGAAATTAGAAATGGAGAAGGACTAAATTGGTAAGAAAAATAGTTAACTTTGGTTAGAAAGGATTTAAATTGCTAACTATAATGGTTAAGTAAGTAACTTAGTAAGGTTTTGAAAGATGAAGGACAAGAGTTGTATATATGGAAAATTGGTTAAGAGGTGGAGGATAGGTGTCTTCTCCATAGATTGTTGTAAATATGTGTGTGTATGTCGGTTTGGAGAAGATTTCAAAGAAGAAGAAGATATAAAATTGAAGCTATTTTATAGTGTATTACATCAATTAAAGTGAAGATTAAGGGTTTAAGAACCCTAGTTTTGGTTCTTATTGTCACACCCCGCTAAAGCGGAAACACGAAGTGCGAAGAGCTGGAATACCATTACACGGGACATACCAAAACATAACGGTTTCAAGTCATTAATTAAGTAAATAGAGAGTTTACAATTTCAAAAGAAAACCAAGTCATTTAGTATTTCAACACAATACATAATTTAAGTTCAAAATAAATTCCCAAAAGTAGAGGACAAGTCTTTTCCCAATACAAATCTCACGCAACCATCCTGACCCGTCCATGCCATGCACTTCATCCTTACACTTAATTTCCTGAAACATAAGATAAAGTGTCAACTACAAAAAGTAGTGAGTGAGTTATAGTTTAGGTTTCTCGACAAAACTTTCGGTTAAGTATATAAAAGTAAGAAGTTTCATAAAAGAAAGATAGCGGGTATACTCGTAGAAGTTTCGAAGCAGCGGGCATAACAATACCCTAAAGTTTCTACAGACACAAGTATAACAATACTTATTAAAATAATAGTTGCGTCATCAATCGCTAAAAGGATGTATATGCGTATATAAGTAACTAATTAGAATCTTGTATCAACCTCTTGGCATTCTATAACATAAGTGTACACACTAAACCGATTATTCAACCGTGAGGCCCCTTACCCCGCACTATCTACGTGGAGTATAAATGATCATAGTAACATGTACTTAGACTGCCATCTAAGCAAGGAACGGTTCTTTCCTAAGTATCGATACCCATTATTACTAAACGGATCAAAAGCTAATAGTGTGAAGAGTTTCAAAAAAGTGGGCACTAAAGTAATTTTGTTTCAAAAATGATAGTAGGCACTTAAGAATCGCGTTATAATCTCATCAAGGGTTGGTCTCGTATACAAGTAATCTTAAACTAGTTTAGCCAATTAGGGGGCAAGCCAATAAGTTTAAAATAAGCCAATAGGGGCAATAAAATGTTTTACGCACATGAGTTTCACAAAGTTTCCAAAATAGATCAATAGTTCATAATAGTTTCCAAAATAGATCAATAGTTCATAATAGTTTCCAAAGGTTCACAATAGTTGCACAATGTTCATCAATGTTTCAAAAGACAAATAAATCTTATGTTTCCCCCAAAAAGTTATGTAAAAATTACAATAAATAAAGGGGTTGTAACTCACGGGTTGCGAAGAATAAGACTCGGAAAACGGTCGGAAACGGAAGCCGGGAACCACGGAACGCCTATTAATACCAAGATAGTTCAATAGTTATTATCTTATTATGTTAATTTGTATAATATAATAGATAAATTTTAGTTAGACTTTAAGTGTCAAGGTCCAAATTGTCCAATATAGTCCGAAACGGTTAATGTTGCGTTTTTGTCCAAAAGTCCAATTTAACGTTTATTGTTGTCACGTTACCAGTGATTTTGCTCGCTGAGGTGGTTTGAATTTTTCTAATGAAATTTAGGCAGCGCTTCCGCGCCCAAATTTCATATCCAAAAATTCAATTCCACTTTCGCTCACAAAACACATATAACACGATATCGTATTTAATCTAGTCCATTTTAAGTCCAAATAGTCGATACAAGTCACAAATGTTATTATTTTAATCAAACACAGTCCCAAAATAATAGTTAGAAAAGTCAGCGGTGTATACTAGCTTAAAACGTCCAAACGACAATTTTTCGGGAATCTGGTCAGACCTGTGCGCCGTCCTGGACCTTAGGAACGACGCACAAAGCCAAAATACTCCCGCTGCGTCGTCCTGGTCCTTAAGGACGGCGCACAGGTTGAGTTTTTGTTATTTTTCGAGCAAAACGTTTATTTTAGCCACGGATTTCGACATGCAATAAGTCCAAACTTAATAAAACTTCATTTTTACAGTTTCTACAACATTTTTAACCATAAATTTATAGATCTAAAGGATATTTCGGTTAAAAATCGTTCTTGGTCCATAAAATGTCATAAATCTTTGTAAAAACTTATTTTTAATCCATAGATCATCCATGCAAGTGTTTATTTATGCAAAAACGGTAAAAATAAAAGAAATCTCCGGATGAAATTGTGTGGATGATGTTTTGGCCGGATTTGAGCTCCAAAAGTGGTAGAAAAACTAGAAAATCGAGATAGTTTGGTCCTCCTTGTTTGCCTTGGTGTTTTAAACGATTTTGATGGTTAAAACTTAGGATTTTATGGCTGTAATCTTCTGGAATGAGGGTGGTTTTTGGAGAGAGTTTGAGAGGAAACTTAGTGTGTGTGTGTGTTTTATGTTTTAGTAAATGAAAAATGAAATGAAAATAAGGAAAGTAATAATGAAAAGAGTTGGGACCTCCAAAAATGCAGTTATGATGGCCTAGAAACGAGTTGGATTGGTTTAATTGTTGTAGGAATCGAGACATGCAAAATTTCAAATAATTTTCGGAGTTGGTCCTTCCAGGACGGCGCACAAGTCCTCTGTGCGGCGTCCTGGACCATATTTGTAAAGATTTTTGTGACTTTGCTGTTTTTGCGTTATTGTTTTGTTGGACCTTTTCGTTAACTAAAAGTTCTTTAATATGATACGTTATGAACTTAGGGAAGTTCATTAGGTGTTTTCTTGGTATTAGGACTTATATAAATTGATTCCGGGTGTGATTCCGACACTGACGCGTTTCCGGTAAATGAATAGTTAAAGACAACGACATACGATATGAGAGATATAGAGTATGAAATGCACCTGAAATTGGACTGTTGTCACATTCTCCCCGGGTTGAAAGAAATTTCGTCCCATCATGAAGAAATGTTCTCGAACAGATGTGGATATTTCTGACGGATTTGGTCCTCACGTTCCCACGTGAATTCGTGACCACGTCGGGAATTCCACCGAACCTTGACAATAGGAACACGACTTTGCCTGAGTTGCTTGACCTCTCGGTCAACAACCTCAAGTGGTTCTTCAATGAAATTTTGTTTGTTATCGATTTTGACCTCGTCAAGAGGGATGACGATGGTCTCATCAGATAGACACTTTTTCAAGTTTGAGACATGGAATACATTATGAACGTTCGAGAGAGTTTGGGTTAGTTGAAGACAATAAGCAACTGGACCGATACGCTCTATGACCTCAAATGGACCGGTGTACCTGGGGCTTAGTTTGCCGTTATTCCCGAAGCGGACTACCCCCTTCCATGGCGATATCTTGAGAAGCACTCTATCGCCAACTTGGAACTCGAGGGGTTTCCTCCGGTTGTCTGCGTAGCTCTTCTGCCGGGTACGGGATGTCTTCAGTCGTTCACGGATAGTGGTGATCTTGTCAATGCTCTCCTGGACGATGTCGAGCCTCGTAAGTTGTTGATCGCCAGCTTCTAGCCAACAAAGCGGTGACCGACACTTGCGTCCATATAGGGCCTCGAATGGTGCGCACTTGATGCTGGCATGGTAGCTGTTATTGTAGGAGAACTTGACCAAAGGGAGGTGAGCGTCCCAACTTCCTCCGAAGTCAACTACACACGCTCTCAGCATATCTTCAAGCGTTTGGATCGTCCTTTCACTCTGACCATCGGTCTGAGGGTGTGACAACCCGCGAAAATCCAGGTTCACACCGACTAAATTCTTTTAACACTATCACTCAACTTGTATATGTTTTGATTTATTTACGACCGGTAGGTCAACCTATACATAAATGATACTGGTTAACTACGTCAAAAACATATACGGATACCGGGATTAGGTATACGGGATCAAATATTCACATAAAATAAACATTTTTACAACAATAATTCTAGTCCAATATTTCATGCATAAAATCATGATTTATGCATCAACTTTGCATGTATAGAACTTCGCATGCATATATATATATATATATATATAAAATACACAACTTCACAAAACACCCTAAGCATACAAGGACTTCACTTAGGACCCTAGAGTTTGCAAAATGACAATTTAAATAATCACCTACAAGTTGTTTGTTGCTTGCTTGACTAGTTAAATGAGTTGGTGGTGTCACATGGGTTTAGTCACTTACACACTTGACCATTTCACTATTGAACTCAATAGACCATACCTCCCATGTGCTAGCACTCATGACTCCACTCTCTCCTTTGGCTATAAATACTAGACCCCTTCCATCCATTTCACTTGCTCATTCACCACCAA
>CAJVGC010000001.1:19394344-19467944 GCA_910822075.1 Senecio squalidus
GATCTTGAAGTGATTACTACTGCAGGTAATGATGAAGTTCTAATTTATGTTGCAGAGTTTGTTACTATTGCCCCTCCTGTTCAGACTGAAGCTGTTTCTACTGAAGCTATTCATACTGAAGAAGTTTCTACTGTTCCTACTAAAGCTGTTTCTACTGAAGCTATTCATACTTAAGAAGTTTCTACTGTCCCTCCAATTCCTACTGAAGAGATAGTTTCTACTGCTCCTCAAATACAATTTATTTCTACTAAAGGAGTTAATATTGAAGATCCAGTTTCTACTGTCAGCTCAATTCCTACTGATCTTCATGTTTCTACTGAAACACCTCCAACAGTATCCATTCCTCTTTTAACTGAATCAATTCAAAGTAGTGAAGCTTTGAAGGCAATCTTTTCTAAAGCAACAACAGTCACAACAGTTACTACTGCTACAATACATACTGTGGATGAAAAAGTTGCTGCTTATGCACTTTTGAAGCTTAAAATGGCTAAAATTCTTGAAGAAAGAAAGAATCAACAAGCCTATCTTCCAAAAGCAAAATCATTGAAGATACCTGCAGTTCCTGACAAGTCTAAATTGGTAGAAGGAATTGATTTTGTAGCAGATCCTTCAATGCCAGCATGTATAAGACCAATCATCCCACCTCATAACACTTACATTCCTAACCCCATTACAGAGATTGATCCAAATGAGAAGGCTAAGGGAAAGAAAATAGTTGTTGATCTAAGTGAGAAGGAGAAGGAGAAGAAAAGGAAGGAAAAGGAAGAAAAGCTAGCTGATCTTGCAGCATTTCAATTTGCTGCTGAAGACTTGGATGTAGCAGATGATCCATCAACAATCATTGACATCCACACCAAGCTTCAAATTCAAGAGATGGAGAAGATACAAAAGTTAAGAGAAGAAGAGCTAGCTTTGAAAGGTATGTTAGAAAAAGAGATGGTTGAATTAGCCCAAGAGGAAAGAGAGAAGAAAAAGAAAGTACAGAAGAAGCTATCTACTCAAGACAAGCTAACTGAAGACAGACAGAAGTTTATCTCATACCTCAAGACAAAGGGCTACAATGGTAAATCTTTGTGGCCAATGAAAATGGGAAACTTGCTTGTCTTGGTAGAAAAGGAAAGAAAGAGAGATGCTCAAAGAAGGATTCAACTCACTAATCAAGAAAATCAAAAGCCATATGAGTTGGAGAGATCCTTGAAGAGAGCTCATGAAACTGGAAGAATTATGTTTGATGCTGCAGGAAGGGAGATCAAAAATCCATTTTCTCCAGCTAATCCTAATCCACCTGAGAAGCTAAAGAGGAAGAAGTCAATGTCTACAAGAGTTATAGGAAAGAAACAAAGAGTAGAAGACATTCCTACTTCATCTGCTCCTCAAGGAAGTCCTATTATACCAACAGTTGAAATCAAGAAAGAACCAGTCAACATTGAAGTAAGAGATGATGATATAGAAATATCACAAGATGACTGTTCTGCATTGATTGTTCATGAAGAGGGACTAAGGATAGCACCATTAGCTGTTGATGGTCCCTTTCGTGTTTTGCGCAAGGAGCGCTTTCCCTCGGGACGCGGTGGGAAGTTACAAGATCGCGCTGATGGTCCCTTTCGTGTTTTGCGCCGTATTAATGATAATGCCTATAAGATCGATTTTCCTGGTCATTATGGTGTGTCTGCTACTTTTAATGTTGCTGATCTCGCTCCGTACGCAGATGACAATGCTTTTGGTGGTGACTCGGGGACGAGTCCTTTTTTAGAGGGGGAGGATGATGCCGATCAGCATCATAACACAAGTCCAGTGGAACGAAGGCCCATTGACGGGAACGGGTCCAATGGGTTAAGTGGCTAAGGGCGAGATTTTGGCAGCAAAGTCCATCCAACCAAAGTTAGAGGAGATGTTTTTGCAAGTCTATTTTATTACGAATTTGTTTCCTTTTTTAAATTGTGTTTCTTTGTCCTTAAGTTTAGGGATTTAGGTTTATTTGTTTTCTTATTTAAACTCCTTGGTTGGTTGGTTGAAAGGCAGATAATATTTTGAAGTTTTATTAAACGTGTTTTTTCTACGTTTTCTTGTCTTACTCGGTTGGCCGAGAAGCGACCGACGACCAGCAACTTGGTTGGCCAAGTGCTCATCGCCGCTAGGTTTTAGTCCTAGGTTGTTCTTCGTTTACAGGTCCGTATCAAGTGGTATCAGAGAGCCAAACGGTTCTCACGATGGCTACTGACCCCGACCCTCGTGATGTTGAGATCCAGCGACTTCACAACCGGATTCGGGAATTAGAAATCAATCCTTTTAACCGCTATGAACGACAGTTTGAAAACACCCCATCTCAATCACAGCTTAGCGACACATCAAACGACGAATTCAACAATTTTTTTCACAATCAGCAACCACCACCTTCTCCAGGTCCTCGCCGCCGCCATGCCCCGCCAACACCACGACAGGACGCTGATCCAATACGTTCTCTAGGTCTTCGCACCGAGATTCCCGAGTTCGAAGGCAACCTACAGCCCGATGATTTTCTTGACTGGTTACTCACAATCGAGAGGATTTTTGATCTTCGCACCATTCCCGATAATTTAAAGGTGAAATTAGTTGCAATAAAATTCAAAAAGTATGCTTCATTATGGTGGGAAAACATCCAAAAGCAGCGACATCGCGCCGGAAAACACAAAGTTGCTTCATGGGATAAGATGAAACGACTCTTGAGTGCTAAGTTTCTTCCAGTCACCTTCAAACATGATGCATATATCGAATACCACAACCTTAGCCAGGGTACTTTGTCTGTCACCGCTCTTATCACGGAATTTGAAAGGTTGCGTTTACGTTGTGGGGCTGACGAGGATGAAGAACAACTTATCGCGCGCTTTCTCGGCATCCTCAGACCCGATATTGCCGACACCGTTTCTTTAATGCAATATTATTCGTTTTCAGATGTGTGCAGGTTAGCCTTGCGGGTCGAACAACGGAACATTCGAAGGGGCAAAACTGTTGCTCGGTTCCAACCATCTAGCCGCACCACACCTCAGCAACCCATCTCCAACAGAACTGGACCAGCCAGGACCGAACCCCACACAGCCCCTGCTCCAGCAAATAATAACTCGGTTCCTTTACGTTGTTTTAAATGTCAAGGCTTGGGTCATATCAAGCGTGACTGCCCGAACAAACAACTGGTTGCTTTCGTCGACGACACAGAACCCCAGTTTGACACCGAAGGTGAAGAAGAAACCGAGATCCTTTACCCGGACAAGGGTGAAGCACTTATTACAAGACGGTTGTTAAACACACTTGTTGCTGATCCGGAGGACGACACCAGGTGGCTTCGACACAATATTTTTTCGTACTAAATGCACCGCCAAGGGACGGGTGTGCACCGTCATTATTGACGGTGGCAGCTGTGACAACATGGTCGCCACCACCATGGTCGACAAGCTCGGGCTCCCCACCCAAGACATCTCTGAACCGTATCAGTTAACGTGGTTAAAAAAGGGTAACATCGTCAAAGTGACACAAAAGTGTTTGGTGACCTTCTCGATAGGTACCAAATACACCGATGAATTATGGTGTGAAGTCATCCCGATGGACGCATGTCATTTGTTACTTGGAAGACCTTGGCTGTACGACCGTAGGGCCAAGCATGATGGGTTTCGAAACACTTATTCCTTCAAAAAAGACGGTCTCCATGTTACATTGGCCCCTCTTAATCCTCGAGATGAAACACCAGCAATAGCGCCAGTGACAAAATCCGATCTCATCGGCCTCACAAGGCAATCACCGCCACAACCCGTGCTCGGTCTGGTTATTATCGAAGCAAACACACCTGTTGCGGATGTCCCCCTTAAGGTGATTCCATTACTAAATGAATTCTCCGATATTTTTCCTAATGATATTCCTGCAGGCTTACCACTTATGAGGGAAATACAACATTGCATCGACTTCACTCCAGGTGCAACAATCCCTCACAAAGCAGCTTATCATATGAACCCGAAAGAATATAACGAGTTACACCGTCAAGTCACCGAGCTACTGGAAAAAGGTTTGATCCGTGAAAGCATGAGCCCGTGTGCTGTCCGCATTACTTGTCCTAAACCTAATGGCACGTTCCGCATGTGCATTGACAGTCGTGCTGTTAACAAAATCACCATAAAATACCGTTTTCCAATTCCACGGTTTGATGATCTTTTGGATCATCTACATGGCGCTACTATTTCAAAGATAGATTTACGCAGCGGCTATCATCAGATACGACTACGACCCGGGGATGAATGGAAAACCGCATCAAAACACGTGACGGTCTTTATGAATGGATGGTTATGCCATTCGGTCTTTCTAATGCTCCTAGCACGTTCATGCTTTTAATGAACCAATATCTTCAGGTCCCTCATTGGCAAATGTGTCGTCGTTTATTTCGACGACATCTTGGTGTTTAGCAAAGTTTGGAATCACATCTCCAGCACCTGCGCGATATCTTTTTAATATTGCGGGAACAAAAATTATTTGCTAATGGGAAGAAGTGCCATTTTTTGACAACAGAAGTTATCTTCTTGGGTTACTTAGTATCCGACAAGGGTATTCGCATGGACACAACCAAAGTGGAGGCCATCACTACCTGGCCGACTCCAAAGTCGTTACATGATGTCCGCAGCTTCCATGGTTTAGCATCTTCTATCGTCGTTTTATTCGAAATTTTAGCTCACTCGTCGCTCCTATCACTGATTGCTTAAAAGATTCCAAGTTCTTATGGAGTTCAGAATCCCAACGAGCCTTCGCCACGCTAAAAAAAGCCGTTACGGAGGCACCAGTTTTAGCTTTACCCAATTTTGAGCATGTCTTTCAGGTGGAGTGTGATGCTTCGGGACTCGGGATTGGGGGCGTTCTGAGCCAACAAAACCGACCCCTTGCCTTTTTTAGCGAGAAATTTAATGACACTCGCAAACGCTATAGCACCTACGATAAGGAATTCTATGCTATCGTCCGCAGTCTGGAATATTGGCGTCACTACTTATTACCAAATGAGTTCATCCTCTATTCTGACCATCAAGCGTTACAGTTTATTCAGGGACAAGCCAAATTAAAACCACGACATGCTAAGTGGGTTGAAACACTTCAGGATTTCTCTTTTGTCATTCGCCACAAAGCAGGGAGTGCAAATACAGTGGCTGACGCTCTCAGCAGGCGACCAGCGTTAACCACCATATCTTCGGTTCATGTGTCCGGTTTTGAGAGTATCCGACCTCTTTATGCCGATGATCCGGATTTTAAAGATTATTGGAAACAATGCGCAGACAAACCGTTTCGTGACTTTATTCGACGAGACGACTTTCTTTTCAAAGGACGTCGCTTGTGCATCCCACTCTCGTCCGTACGGGAGGCCATCATACTTGAGACACATCAAGGGGGCTTAGCAGGTCATTTTGGGCGCGACAAAACAGTTGGGTTAGTCTCCGAACGCTTCTTTTGGCCAAAACTTGTTCGCGATGTCGTTAAAGTATTGAACCGTTGTCGCGTATGTCGTTTGGCTAAAACTCACCACACTAATCAGGGCCTCTATACCCCGCTTCCAACACCGAATAGCCCATGGGAGGACGTCTCAATTGATTTTGTGCTCGGCTTACCCTTAACACAACGAAAGAAAGATTCTATTATGGTGGTTGTCGATAGGTTCTCAAAAATGGCACATTTTGTCCCCTGTTCTAAGACATACGATGCATCTCAGGTAGCTCGCTTATACTTTGCTGAAATTGTAAAACTGCACGGGGTCCCGAAGACAATCACTTCGGATCGAGATGTTAAGTTCGTTAGCCATTTTTGGCGTACTCTGTGGAGACACTTAGGCGCCAAGTTGCAATTCAGTTCCTCTCACCACCCACAGACAGATGGTCAAACCGAGGTTACAAATCGGAGCCTTGGTAATTTACTTCGGTGTTTAGTTGGTGATAATAAGAAACAGTGGGACCTCGCTCTTCCTCAGGCTGAATTTGCGTACAACCGCTCCTCACACAGTTCCACGGGCCGCAGTCCCTTTTTGGTGGTTTACGGTCGCAACCCTTTCACACCGTTGGATCTGGTTCCGTTGCCTGTTGCTGATTCCTATAGTGCTGACGGGGAAGCTCGGGCCGATCAAATCAAACTTTTACATGAACAAGTGCGGGAACAAATCATGAAACATAATTTGCAATATCAGACGCGTGCAAACAAACATCGCAAACGCGTTGTGTTTGAGGAGGGTGACTTAGTTTGGATATTTCTACGCAAGGAGCGCTTTCCCTCGGGACGCGGTGGGAAGTTACAAGATCGCGCTGATGGTCCCTTTCGTGTTTTGCGCCGTATTAATGATAATGCCTATAAGATCGATTTGCCTGGTCATTATGGTGTGTCTGCTACTTTTAATGTTGCTGATCTCGCTCCGTACGCAGATGACAATGCTTTTGGTGGTGACTCGGGGACGAGTCCTTTTTTAGAGGGGGAGGATGATGCCGATCAGCATCATAACACAAGTCCAGCGGAACGAAGGCCCATTGACGGGAACGGGTCCAATGGGTTAAGTGGCTAAGGGCGAGATTTTGGCAGCAAAGTCCATCCAACCAAAGTTAGAGGAGATGTTTTTGCAAGTCTATTTTATTACGAATTTGTTTCCTTTTTTAAATTGTGTTTCTTTGTCCTTAAGTTTAGGGATTTAGGTTTATTTGTTTTCTTATTTAAACTCCTTGGTTGGTTGGTTGAAAGGCAGATAATATTTTGAAGTTTTATTAAACGTGTTTTTTCTACGTTTTCTTGTCTTACTCGGTTGGCCGAGAAGCGACCGACGACCAGCAACTTGGTTGGCCAAGTGCTCATCGCCGCTAGGTTTTAGTCCTAGGTTGTTCTTCGTTTACAGGTCCGTATCACCATTGTACCAGCTTTTCACAGGATGGTAAGAGACTTCTCAAGATCTAAACTGGAACGTATCTATGAGATTGGAAAGATCAAGTATGCAAATTTCAAAGGTAAAGTCTCAGGCATAGACATGGCCATTGATTGGTTAAATGGCATAATTGAACCAGGTTCAGTAAAAATCAGTTCTGCTTTCAAGAAAGGAGGTCCAACAAATCCAATTATCAAATGGTACATATATGAAAGGAGTGGTACTTATTTCGTAGTTAGAACTCATGGAGCTACGGAGTTCTATCTAATAGATAAGAAGTATCCACATGGATTAAGGACTTTGAAAGAGCTGATCAAGGTGAGATTGTTTGGACTTATTACTTCCAGAATGGCTCATGAGTTAGTATGGAGCATCATGATGCAGTTGAATGAAGAAATTGCAAAGGAAGCAGCTGAGAAGAAGAAAAGTTTAGATAAATGATTATGTTGTGTAATGAAAGTATTTAAACTGATGTGTGAAAACTTGTACTTTTGATAAGTTATAAAAGTTCAAGATTAGGGGGAGATTGTTGGGATTAGAACTTAGATAAAATAGTTTTAGTTTCAATTAATACTGCTTCTAACTACTGATAGTAATGTATGTTATTAATGCGGGCTGAAGATAGTTAATACTGAAGTTCATTAATGCTGAAGACATACAAGTTACTACGGAAGACAAGTTAATACTGAAGTTGAGGGTTACTACTGAATACTTTAATTACTACGGATTATCATTACTAATGCTGCTTGAACATAAGTTACTGGGGAAGTGTTAATATTGTAACACTTGCCATGCAAGCTTGAATAAGACTTACAATTATAGTTAGATTGTATTTCCTTATTAGATAGATATAGTTTCCTAGTTTATCTAGGTTTAGCCTCAAGGTCTATAAATATAGATCCTTGTATTGATAAAAACACGTTGTATTGATTTTTGATAATTAATCAATTGAGGCTTATAATTCGACAATACTATTGTTCATCTTGTTCATACATTATACAATATTATTTGTTTGAATCAACTTGTTAATATCAAAGTGTTCATATCCGCTGTTGAACTTCTTTGATAGATCACGATCTAACAATTAAGGTTATACAAGTTTATTTGATCCTGACACATTCCATTTTAACTTCTGTTTCTCATTTCACGAATCACTTAAGATTACCGAATACAGTCGAGACAATTCTGGACTTAGTTGGGTCTGGCCAGACAAACATCTTAAGTATTCAGAGTGACCCAGTAAGTATCTAACTTCAGTTTTCACTGAAGGAACAAATCCTATATTGAATACAACTGGTAGTCATCGTATTTCGCAACATTACCAAAAATAGCCTTTTTGCCACCCTTATCCCGGAGTAGTATTGACTATGATCAAATAATGCACAAAGGACATGAGTAGAAACTTGCATCTCAAGTCTAAGGATAATAAACCTTATGAATTATACTTAATGACAAAGATCCATAAGTAATAATTCATGTGGGATAATCCAGTATGCATCATAATGGATACCATGTGAGTTAGTGAGTCAAGCGGACTAAACACTTAGAAATATTCTTAATTCAATCATGTTCCCATAAGATCAACCGACAACGGATATTTAGAATAATATTACACAACATTATTCAAGGATAAAAACATGAAAAATAGGATAACAATTATTATAATAAATGAAAACAAAATATCACAAATATTATTTCATTCATAAATAAAATTGTTTATTACATCCATATATCAAAATACTAAATTCACGGATTTACATGTGATTATTAGATAAACGAAGTCCTATTCCCTCAGCTAAGTGAGTTAACTTCGTCTTTGACAGAGCCTTCGTAAAGGGGTATGCTAAGTTATCATCCGTATGAACTTTGAGTACTCGAATTTCACCTTGATTGACTTGCTCACGAACATAGTGAAATTTTCTCTGAAAGTGTCTAGCTCATTTCTGAACACCGGGTTCATTGGCTATGATAATTGCACCAGTGTTGTCGCAGTATATATCTATAGGAAACTTGGTTGTGGGAACAACACTAAGTCCAAAAATAAATTTCCGGATCCAAATAGCTTCCATTGCAGCTTCAACAGCTGCTATGTACTCTGATTCTGTTGCAGACATGGTTGTAGTGGATTGCTTCTTGCTTTTCCAAACTACAGCTCCTCCATTCATGGTGAACACATATCCAGTTTGAGATTTGGTGTCATCGTGTTCAGTTTGAAACCCGACGTCACAATAACCAGTAACTTTTAGTTCAGCCTCAGGTACTTCAATATGTTCTTCACAGCAATCCAGTGTCTTTCACCTGGATTCTGTTGAAACCTGCTAGCAACGTTCTGAGCAAAAGCAATACCAGGTCTTGGGCATCTTACCGCATACATAATAGACCCTATTGCCGAAGCATAAGGTATCCTTTGCATACCCTCCACCTCTTGAGGTGTAGAGGCACAATCCTTGATACTAAGTTTAAGTCCATCTTGCATTGGTAAATATCCACGCTTGGAATTTTACATACTAAATCGCTTTAGTATTTTATCAATGTAAGCATTGTGACTTAACTCTATCAACCGATTAGATCTATCTCTCGAGATCTTGATTCCCAAAATAAATTTTGCCTCTCCTAAGTCTTTTATGGAAAAACACTTTCCAAGATAATATTTAACATCTTCAAGCATTGGAATGTTGTTTCCCATCAGCAATATGTCATCTACATACAAAAGTAGAAAAGTAACATTACTCCCACTCACTTTTTGATATACACATGGCTCATTGAAATTCTGAATAAAACCAAACTTTTTGATTTCTTCATAAAACCTTTTATTCCAACTCCGTGATGCTTGCTTAAGTCCATACATGGCTTTTTTAAGCTTGCGCACCATGTTGGGATGTAATGGATCAATAAAACCTTCTGGCTGATTCATATAGTCGTCTTCGTCTAGATAACCATTCAGGAAGGTTGTCTTGACATCCATTTGTCATATCTCATAGTCATAGAATGCCTTTATGGCTAAGAGAATTCTAATAGCCCTAATGACTTCCACTGGGGAAAAGGTATCCTCATAGTCTATACCATAAAACTGAGTAAATCCTTTTGCCACGAGACGAGCTTTATAGATGAGTATATTGTCATCCATGTCGTTATCTATCTTAAAGAGCCATTTACAATCCATCGTTTTGGTATTTGGTGGACGATCAACCAAATCCCAAATGTTGTTGTCTTTCATGGACTGCATCTCCACATTCGCAGCCTTAGTCCATTTGTCAGAGTTAGTCCCTGATAATGAAGCTTTGAAGGTTTGAGGTTCATTAAGATCCCATGATACGCCATCCTCCTCTATATTAACGTTTAAGTTCAATCTATTAGGTGCACGCATAGTCCTTTCGGACCTACGAATTGGAGCATCAACAATTTGAGTTTGAGACGGAGGCATATCATGAGGCTCAATCACAACTTGAGGATCAGATTGAGGCATGAATTGAGGCTAAATTCTCCCCCCCCCCCAAAATTGTTGATCACCGGTGTGAGTAGAAGGTGATGAATCTTCCTCTTGAATCTCGTCAAGTTCTACAACCCTCCCACTGTTTCCTTGAGCGATAAGCCTTGTTTCGAAAAACTCAGCATACCGAGAAACTTCCACAATATTCTCAGAAGGACTATAGAAGTAGTAACCCATCGTTTCCTGGGTATCCTATGAAGATACACTTAACAGATCTTTGCTCGAGTTTGTTAGGCGTATCACGCTTAACGAGTGCCTCACATCCCTAGACCTTTAAGTAAGACAGATTAGGGGCTTTCCCATACCATATTTCATATGGTGTCTTATCAACCTTCTTAGTTGGAACCATGTTGAGAATGCGTACAACAGACTCTACGGCATAATCCCAAAAAATAATGGTAAAGTTGTAAGGTTCATCATAGATCGTACCATGTCAAACAAGGTTCGATTTCTCTTTTCCGATACACCATTATGCTGTGGTGTATAGGGAGGACTAAGTTGTTGGACAATTACAGGATCTTGTAGATGATCCTTAAACTCTAGGCTTAAGTATTCACCAACTCGGTCCGATCGTAGAATCTTGATGGTTTTTCCGAGTTGGTTTTCTACCTCGTTTTGAAACACTTTGAATGTTTCAAACACCTCATATTTATGTTTAAGTAAAAAAACATAACCATAACGGATGAAATCATCCGTATATGTTACGAAGTAGTAAGCTCCTTTCCTAGACATATGCCTAAAGGGACCACATACATCGCTATGTATGATTCCTAGTAGGTCGGTTGCCCTTTGATTCTCATGCAAGAAGGGTTTCCTTGCCATTTTTCCCGATACACAAGACTCACACCTATCAAATGAATCATCACTTGATTTCAAAAGCCCTTCACGTTGAAGCCTTTCGATACGGTCTTTGCCTATGTGTGCAAGACGACAATATCATACGTCGGATGAGTCCAAGTTAGACTTGACTCGTTTAGTGCTTATATTAAATATTGAATTATTAGTATATGAAAGACGATCATGCAAATCAATTTCAAATATTCCATTAATAGAAATACAATTTAAATAATGAACATTTTTCTTTCAAACTGAAATACCAAAATCTGTAAATGCATTATTAAAACCATTGTCTTTCATAATTGAAACTCCCCTAACAATATATGGAACATAATGACAATTGTCAAATACAAGAACCATGCCCGTAGGTAATTGTAAGTCATAACTTCTGATGGCTTCCATTGCTACACGTATGCCGTTGTCGACGTACACATACAAGGATCCATTCTTCAGCTTCTTCTTTTCTCTAAACCTCTGCAAGGAGTTAAAAATATGAGTACCACATCTAGTGTCATATACCCAAGAATTTGATTTAGAGAAAGAAAATAATTTGATAGTCAAGATACCTGAAGATCTGACATTGTCGACTCTCTTCTTATCATGCACCTCGGATAAATACTGAGGACGATTCCTCTTCCAGTGTCCTATCTGACCACAATGGTGACACCCGCCATCTTTAGCGACATGTGCCTTTTTAGCTGGAGGGGTTTTCTTAGGCTTGGAAGAATAAACAACTTGCTTATTTTTACCAGTCTTTGCAATTTTTCCCTTAGCTTGTAGCGGTTTCTTTTTCTTCCTTTTCTGGGCCTGACCACCACCAACCGCAATGATTTGGTTGCCATTCACCTTATTCTTGGAAATACTTTTTTCGAATTCCACCAGCATAACATGGAGTTCGTTAATGTTCTTTTTCATTCTCTGCATGTTATATCTACGCGTAAACTCCTCAAACTCAGGTGAAAGATAATTGAGGACAATACTTACAGCCACAGGTTCATGATATGAGTATTGCATTCTAATCAAGCGATTAAACAAGCTTTTCATGACTAGAACGTGAGTCCCCACTGGTGTTCGAGAAACATGTTTACATGCATGTACATCACGAATCAAGTCATTTAGCTCAAGGCCAACTTGTTTTTTCATACAATGCACGCAACTCAGTGATCATCTGATCGGGCCATTTGCTCTCGAATTTCTTAGATAACTCAGGAGTCATACTGCTAGCATGAGACAAGCAACTTCATCGCGAATCTTATAAGTTGCCTTGTAATGATCATTTTCTGCTTAAGGAGCAGTGACATTTGGCTCAGAGATCATAGGTCTAGTAACGATTTCAAGTCTTTCCATCACTCTTAAGACCATCCTCAGTGATCGATACCAATCGTTAAAGTTTGGTCCAGAAAGCTTATTGCTTCTTAACGCTGTTTTGGTTTCACCCAAAATCTCATCTGTAGTGGATTTTTGTGTTATTTCTATAAAAAGGAAAAACATTTCTCATTAGTACTTTCGACATAAATTTCTTAACAGAAATGTAAAACCAATGGTTTACTTTCCGTTATGTCTAGGATCCAAAAGACATATCACCGTTCCATCAGTTGATCTGCTAGGAACTAAATGATACTCAAATGGTAAGTGACGTTCGGTAATTGCATTTACCGTCGCAATTCCTAAATTATGGGACTTAATGACATGGCTCGATCAAGCATCAAAATGGTGATCGTGACATTAATCATGTTTCGTCGCATCTTATTGCCATCGGCGTTTACAGTCTCACTGCATAACCTGATTTAAGTCGTCTAACTGAAGACTGCAGATAGCCCACCACCGTCTCACGATTAGTGGTAATCCACCTTGGATACCCTTCACATACGTCTCACGTAGAGTGACGAGTAAGTACAAGTTGTCTAAGCAATATGACTTAATTACATGGGTGACAAAATCTATGTACGAAGAGGCATACACACAACTTCGTCTCATCATTTGGGTGTTTAAAAACAAACCGTTTTTATTACTAGTTTTAAACGTGTTTATTTGATTACCTAATTCCTATACACCAACTGTATATAATAATTTAACGTACCATCGTCATCATAAAACCCTTTCGGTAGCTCTACAAAAGTACGACCTGGAAAGCAAGTGAGGGTAAAGGATGACTAAGCATCTCTTAAAATCCGACCTCATTAGGAGTAGAATACATCCGCAAACTTTCCTAGACATCGTCCTTTATGTAGGTGAGCCTAGTTGGGAATTATACACTGAGGATGTGAATTTAATTATGAATTACCAATCAAAAGTTTCGATTTTTTAATGTATTTTGCAATTTAATACGTTCTGTCACGGGAGCAAATTACGATATAACCCAACCCATGGTTTAAGAACGTATAAAAGAGTCAAAATAAATCAAAAAATTCGTTACATAATTCTTTAGTCAGATTAAAATTTATTTCTTTCAAAAAACATTTGACAAAATAATAACATGAAAGGAATTAATCTACGCAACAAATTGGGTGAGCCCTAAAGCAAAAAGTCTCTATGGTCATTGTTCACATTTTGATTCACTCCCGTTTTAAAGGAAACGGACCACATACATTCGTTCAGTTAAACAGGTTTGGATTGCGTAAGCTATCAATTTGTGAACAGTTCATATATCAAATAACCACACATAACTTTTTTATAATCCAATATCTTTTTGGTGTCGCACATATTCAATTAACAATTAATAATATGTCAACAGTTCAATTTACTTTTTTAATAATATCAATATATCTAATTATGTCCATAATGTTATGCATGTAACTTTATAAACGTAATTTGCTTAAAAGATAAACATGGCAAAAGGGTAATTAAACATCAAAATTTGCATTCTAGGTTTTAGTTTCTAATTAACTTTTAAAAAAAAAACGTTTTTTTTTTTAATAAATTTGCCCCCTCCGTCGCAGTGGATGATCACTGCGGCGTAGTGAAGCTTCAGATAACTATTCGTCGATTTTAAACCAAACCTAGATCCCCCCACAAGTTTTGATGTTTGTTTTTTTAATCCAAAACAAAAATTAACCTATGTTTTGGCTGATACATATACAACCTGAGTCATATTGTCAAACAATACATGACATCGGAAAAACAGGATCACATAGGAATAATTATATCGGATTAAGTAATACCTTTATGACTTGAATTAATAGCGAGTAAGCTATAGTTGTATGTATAAGATCTATTCCACGGTTACGTACGTGACATTCTTTAGCAACAGACTTGTATGCTAGTACACGTTTAGATTCAATCAACCAATTGGCAATCTTTTCTTTGCTTGGAACCCAAAAACCGAAACACAACTAGATGTTGTTGTGTTCGGCCGAAAGTCTCCAAAAGAGAGGGAGAGGATCGATTTCAATGAATCCCAAAACATAAAGTTTATTATAGAGGTGATATTTACTTGGAGCACAAGTTGTATTACAATTAGGAAACCTACATGATTACATAATATATCCTACCATTTATTAATTATTACAATTAACTCATTTAGTTAATAATTATCAAATAATAAATTAATTGTGGTGTCTAAATATCGATGCGTGCGTTCCCGTAGGCTCACACATTTACGAACACATATTTACTAAAACTATTCAAATACCAACAGTAACTAGGTATGGTCACGTCATGAATGGTTATTTGTTAGGAAAGGTTTCTACAATGGTAGGGTTTAATTTACACTTTCCAAATATAGTATTGTTCAGTTGTGGCAATAAATTACTCCTGTAACTATGAGAATAACAATGAAAAAACCTCTCTTTAGTCAGTTGATTAAACGAAATTGGCTATAATCACATAAAATCTTTGAGTTAATTACATGGTTCGTCCCTATGGTTTGCACCATTTTCACCCGTCATCCCTATAACCTTTTTATTACACCACTAGTACCTAAGTTTGAAATTTGTTGCCTCCAGGATCCCTAAATTGGACGTGACGTTAAAAGGGTCGTTAAGTGACCTCACGTGTGTCACACGTGATGGGTAATTTCGTCATTTTACCTTTCTCTTCCAACTAAACCCAGATTCAATCAAAATAAAAAACACAATAAAAAAAAACACAATCAAAATCCAAATCATTCAATCCTAAATTAAACAAAGCACAATCAAAACCCAAATATCAAATCAAAATTAAGATTCAATTACAAATTAAACCCATATTCAATTACAAATTAAACCCAGATTCATCCCCAAAAATCCCCAAAATCCTAAATTAAAATCCGGAGCTCGATTCACTCAATTTCCCACATCTGCATTTTCATTTACCACCTGGGAATGTATCTAATTGGTCGGTTTTATTATGCCGATTTAATCTTGGCTGATGTTGAAGCAAGGTGGGCAAGAGTGTTGTGTCCCACAAACATCAAGAAGATCCCTAAAACTCCCAAGTGATGTAGGGAAGTTCTTCAAGTTCACACCGAGACGTAATAACTGTGATGAAAACATTAAAATGATTAGTTTAAAGATGAAGCAACAACACCTCTAACGCCGTCAATATCGGCGGCAATCCATTGCTTACTGGTGGAGCAGCTGGTGGTGGCGACGGTGCTGCTGCTGCTGCTAACGTGGAGTAGGTGGTGGAGTGGTTAGTGAGTTCTGTAATTCATTTCCCCTAATTCAAACATTACAATACGGAATTATAGTTTCTAGAAATCTCCTAATCGCATATCTAACAGATAGAGAATTTACCTCTAATCGCCTCTGCAAATCTCCTTTCTCTTTTGCAACCATTAAAAGTTGTTTTAATTTAGGATTTTGGGGATTTTTGGGGATGAATCTGGGTTTAATTTGTAATTGAATATGGGTTTAATTTGTAATTGAATCTTAATTTTGATTTGATATTTAGGTTTTGATTGTGCTTTGTTTAATTTAGGATTGAATGATTTGGATTTTGATTGTGTTTTTTTTTATTGTGTTTTTTATTTTGATTGAATATGGGTTTAGTTGGAAGAGAAAGGTAAAATGACGAAATTACCCATCACGTGTGACACACGTGAGGTCACTTAACGGCCCTTTTAACGTCACGTCCAATTTAGGGACCCTGGAGGCAACAAATTTCAAACTTAGGTACTAGTGGTGTAATAAAAAAGTTATAGGGGTGACGGGTGAAAATGGTGCAAACCATAGGGACGAACCATGTAATTAACTCAAAATCTTTTTATGTTTTTTTCTATTTACTTTTGTAGTTTTTCGTTTGTTTATGAACTTAATTCTTGAACCGTTTCGTAGCTATCTATTTTCTTTTCCTTTTCTAATTTAACTTTAATCTAATTTTTTGAATCATGCATCGAGTCTTTGGACTATCCGGACACATATTTGTGAAATGGTTAATGCATGTTTGTTATTTTCCAATTCTCTAAGAGTATAAGTTGGATCCACAACTTTATTGTTAAGCTATATATTTAGAGAATGGGTATTGAAAATATCGGTTTCATTCCATTACGTAACTCGAAACACACCCATATAGTTTAAACTTTTGTTTATGACATTATGTCGTGCCACTAATTTAAGAGAAATCCACGAAAATAATCATCTAACTTATTGATATTTCGAAACTAATCACTAAAATTCGAACAAAGGTTTTCGCGCCCGTACTTTTCGTCGTGAGAATTAAATTTGCGTCAGAGACTTTCCCCCGTCACATTAAAAAATGTGCGAATATATGACTTAAGCACGTGACAAAATTTCAACCTCTCGTTGCTACTTTAAATACACGACACGATAACATGACATTATTCACACCACTTATTTCAAAAAATCAATTCTCACACCACAACAAAAAATAAAATAAAAGTTTTCGCCGATTTCATGATTATTTTTAAAAGAGTTTTGATAATCACAATCCTATAAGTTGTGGTTTAAAGATTTAAGGATGTATCATTTTATTGTACATAATCTCAACTACCCCATTGCATTTGGGGATCTCATTTTCTATATTCACGGAGTACAACTAATTACCATATAAATAATTTAGGCAATTGGTTCTTATCCAAGTTTGTGTCATGATACACTATTCCATGAATAGTGTATCAACTAGACAGCCACCACAATCCTTTTTTTATATATAGATAATATCTACCAAAATAGGTAACAAAAGATCATATTGCCTAAGTGGTTTTGTCGACGCATATTTACCCTAATGGCCTGAGTTCGATACCAACTACTTATCCAATTTTCCCTTTTTTAAAAGTTTATATCAGTCCCTGAATTTTTTATAGTGACAAATAACCCTACTTTTATTAAACTTTGAATTTTAATCCTTTAATATGTTGTACTTAACTTTTTAAAAATATCTTTATTATAGTTATAAAACTCACTATTTTCTTATAACTATTTAATTGATATGACATCATAATGTAATAGTATTATACTACTTTTTATTTTACTTTTTAGATTACTTTTATTCATAATCTACTATGATAAATATTTTGATATCAAATTTTTTAGTACTTATCTTAATATAAATATATAAGAAAAGAAATTTGAAAAATTAGTTTCTATTTACCAATATAATTTCAAATAATTTATAAAATCAGTTTAATTATTTATTGTTGGGTTATAGTGTGTTACTACTGGTGAAGAGGGTTTATACTGGTCACTAAGTAAGTTACTACTGGTGAGTATTACTACTGGTGAAGATAGTTTCTACTAGTCATCAGTCAGTCAAGTTACTACTGGTCTACACTATTACTACTGTTGCTGAACGGACTGCATGAAGTTTCTACTGGTTTGTTACTACTGTTTAGTTGATAATGTTAGCGTATAATTAGCAGATAATTATGGAGTAGATTTAGATAATTATCAAGTAGATTCGATAGAGTTGTAACCCGATTAGGTTTAGGGTTTGTTAGCCTCAAGGTCTATAAATATAGATCCTTATATCGTTGTAAATATACGTCTATTGAGAAACCCTAATTCTAATAGATTGAGGTTGTTGGGGGAATTCTTGTGTTCTTTACTATTTAACTTTTATTCATTTGTATATTGATCCTTGTTAATATCAAAGTGTTGATTGGCTGCAACTTCTTTGATAGATCTAGATCTACACGTTTGTTTATACAAACCTAGTTCGACAGATCCTGACAAGTGGTGTCAGAGCGAAAGGTTGCTCTAGATCTACGATCTACAAGGCGTTTAACAATTTTTTCACAAACCAATCCAAGATGTCTGATCTCACTTAAGGCGTCCAAGCTAATAGGATTCCAATGCTCACATCATCAAACTATGATATGTGGAAGAGTCGTATGTATCAATACATGCTTCAAAGCAGTTATTCTATGTGGAAAGTGGTGAAGAATGGTGCTAAATCTGTTGCACTTCCTGGACCAGACGTCAAATCTAAAGCAGCTGCGGGTACATCTCAACCACCAGCCACTGAGCAAGAAAATGAGAGATATTCATAATGAATGCCAAGCTTTAAATACCTTACTTATAGCTATACCTAATGAATATCAACATCAGTTTAGAAACTTTACTGATGCTAAACTGCTATGGGAAGCTTTGGAGAAACGATTTGGACGAACAACAAGCACTAGGAGGAACCAAAAGGATCTGTTAAAGCAACAGTTTGAAAACTTCACGTCTGTGAAGGGTGATACTTTATCTCAAGTCTAAGAGGGTTCCTTCACCTCTTGGACCAAAATCAAGAACAACAAAACCTACTTCTGTAAAATCAGTTTCTACTGATTCTACTCCAAAGGGTACAATTGATCCCTCACCCAAGCTCCCAAAGAAGGTGGTCCATAAGGAGGGGGAGACCATGTTGGAAGGGCTCATGCTACTGATGTACCACCTAGTGGTGCACAAGACAGTATGACAGGCAATAAGACCCAACCAACAGCAACTCTTAATGATGATGATTCCTTGGAATCATTTTCAAGAGGACCCAGGTGCCAAGAAACCAAGGGGGAGGGTGATGTTTCTGCTAGGCAGGAGGCACCCTCTAAACCATCCAAGGAACCGTCTGATGTTGGTAACCAACAGATAGGTGGGGAGGATAGCTTTAATTACTCAAATCTTGAATTGACGGAAATGTGCCTAAAACTTACTGAGAAGGTGGTTAATCAAGAAGAGGAGATAAAGAAACTGAAGCAGGTGGTGTACAAGTTGATGAGGGAGGTGAAACACTACAGATTTTCTATGCAGAAACCTGTGAAGGTGGCTAAGAAGGGTGGTTCAAGGTCTAAGGTTTCCAAATTGCCTACTCCATCTAGTTAAAGCTCTAGTTCCTCATGTATGTCTGATAAGAATGCTACCAAAAAGGGGGAGAATGTAGAGCAGGATGCTGAAAAAGAGGTTGAACATGGGGCAGATCAGGAAGTAAAATTGAATGTTGAAAATGTGATTGAGCAGGAAGCTGAGATAGATGTTGGTGAGAAAGCTGAAACTGAAAAAGTTGTTGAACAAGAAGCTGAGAAAGAAA
This sequence comes from Senecio squalidus, assembly GCA_910822075.1. Taxonomy (NCBI): domain Eukaryota; kingdom Viridiplantae; phylum Streptophyta; class Magnoliopsida; order Asterales; family Asteraceae; genus Senecio; species Senecio squalidus. The sequence continues at coordinate 19,414,021 of CAJVGC010000001.1, forward strand.
AAGAAGTTGAAAAGGAGGTTGAGAATGAGGTTAAACAGAATGTAGAGCAGGAGGTTGTTAAACAGAATGTGGAACAGAAAGAGGAAGGAGATAAGCAGTCGAAGGTTGTAGATGTTACCAGTTCTCCTCTAAATGAACCTAATGAACCATATTTTGAAGAAAAATATCTTGCATGGGATGATAGTGATGAGGATAAAGAAATAAGAGTTGTCACAATTGACATGGATGAAGATGCAGGTGAGAAGGATAAGGAGAAAGATGCAGAGCAGACTGAGCAGACTGTTAATACTTGTGGTAATGTTTTTACTGGTGAGAAAGTTACTAGTGGTGATACTGAAAGTGAAATTTCTACTGCTAATCCACTAGTAGCCCTTCTAACTGAAGGTGACTTCATTTTAGCTACTGAGTTGGAGAGATTAAAACAAGAGAAATTAAAACAAGAAGCTATAAGGAAGGAACATATTTATGTTGTTGTTGCTAAACAGAGAAAGGCTGCTAAAGGTAGACCTAAGGAGAAGCCAGTTACTCTTAATACTGGTGGATCTTCAGGTCCTACTACTACTACTAATGAGTCAACATAACACATCATTCACTCAAGAGTTGAAAGAAGATCAATGGGATTTATTTCGAAAAAGAAGGGAATTCAAAAGGTATATGCTGAAGAAGATCCTAATTTCAAAAGCAAGGGAAAGGGGAAGATGAAAAGAAAGCAAGAGTTAGAGGAGGAGGAGACTAAAATGAGAAGAAAGGGAGCTGAAGAGAGAGATGAAACTATAAGATTATTGAATGAAGAAAGGGCTGAACATGAAAGACTAAGGAAACAAGAAGAGGATGATGTTATTGCTGCAAAGAAACTAGCTCAGGAGCAGATTGAAGATGAGCTAAAAATAAAGGCTCAAGAAAAGGCTGATCATGAGCTAGCTCAAAGGTTGTTAGAAAGGGATGAATTGTTGTTATAGAACAAGAAAAAGGAAGAGGCCAGGAGCAAGAGCACAATTAGAAGAAATGTGACTAGGGCTGAAGACAAAAAGAAGTACACTAACTTTCTAAAGTCAACTGGGAAGTATAGTGGAAAGCAGCTAGGGCCAATGAAGCTTGACACAATTTTATACCTGTATGTGAAGGAAAAGAAGTTACAGAGAGCAGTAGAGGAGGAAGCTCAGTTGGAGAAGGAAAGAGCTTTGAAAGATGCCTTGGATAGAGGTTATAAGGTAGTTCATTTTTCGACTGCACAGAGTGAGAAGGAGAAAAGAAAGAAGAAGGTGGTTAATGAATCTATGTCTGAGCAAAAGAGAAAAGCAAGTCATTCTAGTAGTGTTCCTACTGCTAAAAGAACAAAACAAACAGTAGAAACAGTTACTACTGGTAAAAGAAAGGCAAGCACTGGTGAGAAGGTTAGTACTAGTGTTAAAAAGATGAAATCAAGACCTGACAGAAAAGATTCTACAAAGGAAAAAGCTCAGGAAAAGGAACAAGAAGAAAAGAAGCCACGGATCTTCAAGGTAAAGACATAAGATATTTATGGAGATTTTGAATGTGGATGTGTTCCTGAAATTTCAGATGAGCAAGTGAATGAAGTTGCTGACAGAGTGTTTGATGATATGAAGAGCTTGATACTGCATTCTGAAGACATCGATTGTGCTACAACGTTTACTGAAATGCATATCAGTGATTGATATGCAGTTGTGATTGATGGTAAGAATGGGTACAAGGTAGTTAGAGCTTCAAAGAGCTTCAAGGTTTATTACAGCTATCTGGATATTTTCAGGAACATAAGCATAAGAGATTTGGTGGACATGTTCCTGATTAGTAGCAATAAATATTCTCAAGGGCAAGGTAATGTTTTAGATTTCAATGACTTGTTTATGGAGTTGCTAGAAATCATGTTTGAGCCAGAGAATGTTCCTGAGAAGCTAGCAAGATTTACTCTTGTGATTGAATGGATCCATTATTAGAGCTGTGGAGTATACTCCTTAAGCAGGACTGATGGTACAACTGAGTATTTCTTGGTAGAAAAGAAGTATAAGCATGACATCAACGTTATGATCAATATGCTCAATGTCAAGTTAAAGGCTAACCAGAATTCTGAAGAAGCAATTCTACTTTTATGGAAGCTCAGATGTCAGCTTACAGATCATAGAAACTTTATGTAGGGATTAAAGGTTTTTGGTAGCATTCTCCAGTTTTGATTGAAGAAACTTGTAAAAATGGTTGAAAACATAAGTTTAGGGGAATCCTTGTTAATATCAAAGTGTTGATCCGCTGCAACTTTTTGATAGATCTAGATTTACACGTTTGTTTATACAAACCTAGTTCGACAGATCCTGACATTTATTTATAACATTTTATTCAATTTAGTCCTTCATATTTTCCAAACAAAAATTTCATCATTTAACTAAAATATCTCCAAAATTTTAATAACCCCTTATTATTAATAATCATTTTTCAAATAAGTATCAAAACTTACTTTAGTATCAATTCTAGAAATTATAATATATTCACCACTAACTAAAATATATTTTTAAAATTAATAATAACCTTTTCATTTCCAAAAACTAAATAATAATAATCGTTTCTCTTTCATTTTGTTTTCCAAAAATACCTAAATACGTTTTTAACTTTGTAATTTTTTAAAACACAATTTTAATTGTTACCTATTATTTAAAATTTCAAAACGCAATTAAATGTCTTGATATATTCATTCTACCAAACATAACGTAATAACTTTCTATTTTTTGTTATTATCGATATATTTTTGTTTTATTATTAACCTATTAATTTATATTTAGTTCTACTATATGAAACAAAAAACCAATTTAAATAAAACATACTATTCGGTTATGATTTAATCCGATTCAAAAAACTAAATAAACAATAAGATCAATAAATACGTTTTTAACCTTTTAATTTATTTTTAGTTCTACCTTATGAGCTAAAAAATAAATTTAAAATCCAAAATACTATTATCCAATGTAATCCAAACAAACAAACCATGTCGTCAAGTTCAAATAATCCAATTGTTGAATTGGTTTTATTCAAATAATGATCACGTCTAATTTACATGTAACTTATTAAATCTAATATAAAATGCCAATAACAAATATGAATATTTAACTTATGAAAAAATAATTTTAATTAGTCATATGTCCACTTAGAAATAAAATATAGTGTATTAAAAAATAAATTTAAAATATTAGGTAAATTTAGTTCTCTTTTTTAATAACTTATTAGATTATTTGTTTAATTCACAATTCAACTTAAAATCTTAATAATTTAATCTTTAATTCATTTTTATAACAACTTACTTACTAATCTTAATTTTTACATACACGACTCTCATATTTTTTAGTTTCAACCAAAATTATCATATCCCTAAACGTCAATTAAATTTTTGATCATATCTTAATAATAGTGAAAAAAATATGAATTTTTTTTAACTATTTCTTCTTTTTAAACCTTTTATTTTACGTATTTTTAAAAAATACATAATAATTGCTTCCCATAGCAACTTTTGAACACGAGTATAAATTACCTACATAATACTATTATTTTGTTTTTTTCTTAATTACATAATATTCAATTTAACTTTCCTTTTTTCTTTTATCTCCGACCATATTTTTTGTTTACTACGTGACACATTATTTAATAAATTATCAAAAAATATAATATAGGTTTATAAATAAATATTCTGAAACTGCCTGTGTGTATACACGGGTCTAAGGAGTAATATATTTTAGAGTTAATTACATAAATCGTCCCTATAGTTTACCCAAAATTATGGATTTCGTCCTTAAGTTTAAAAAGTTGCATAAATCGTCCAAGTTTGGAAAATAATTACGCTTTCCGTCCCTAATTTCTAATTTCCACTCATAATTGGGGAAAACCTTAGGGACCAAATCCGTAATTGAGGACAAACTTTAGGGACAAAATTCGTATTTGGAGAAAATCTTAGGGACGAAAAAGGTAATTAGTTTCTAAAAGTGGATCATTTATGCAACTTTTTAAACTTAGGGACGAAATCCGTAATTTAAGATACACCTTAGGGACGATTTTTATAATTAACTCTATATTTTAATATATATATATATATATATATATATATATATATATATATATATATATATATATATATATATATAAGAAAAGGAATTGGAGAAATTAGTTTCTATTGACCAATAAGAAGCCTTGATTTCAAATAGTTATAAAATCAATTTAATCCTTCATTTTTAACATTTTGTTCAATTTAGTCCTTTATGTTTTTTTTTTTGAGACTAAAATTCCACCATTTAACTAAAATATCGGCATATAATTCTAATAACCCCCTTTATTAATTAATAACGATAATAATAATAATCATTTTTCATGTAAATATCAAAACTTACTTAAACTAAATAATAACAATCATTTATCTTTCATTTTTTCCAAAGATACATAAATACGTTTTTCACTTTGTAAATTTTAAAACACAATTTAGTTGTCACCTATTATTCAAAACGCAATGAAATGTCTTGCTATATTCATTCTACAAACACAACGTAATGACTTTCTATTTTTCATTATTATCGATATATTTTTGTTTTGGTATTAACCTATTAATTTATATTTAGTTCTACTATATGAAACAAAAAACCAGTTGAAATAAAACATACTATTCGGTTATCATTTAATCCTATTCAAAAAACTAAACAATCAGATCAATAAATACGTTTTTAACATTTTAATTTATATTTAGTTCTACTTTATGAACTCAAAAACAAATTTGAACTTCAAAATACTATTATCCAATCAAATCCAAATAAACAAACCATGTCGTCAAATCCAATTAATCCAATTGTTGAATTGGTTTTATTCAAATAGTAATCACGTCTAATTTACATGTAAACTTTTAAATCTAATATAAAATATGATTAACAAATATGAATATTTAACTTATAAAAAATTAATTTAAATTAGTTGTATCTCTACTTAGTTATAAGATATAGTGTATTAAAAAAGAAATTTTGAAAAATTATGTAATATTAGTTCTTTACTTTTAAAAATTTATTAAATTTAATCATTTAATTCACAATCAACTAAAAATCTTCATATAATTAATCTTTAATTAATTTATTTTAATAACTTATTTAATAATCTTAATTTTTACATACATGACTCCCATAGTTTTTTCGTTTCAACCAAAATTATCATATCCCTCAACGCCAATTAGATTTTTGATCATATCATAACAATAGTGAAAAAAAATATGAAAATTGTGTCAACCGTCTTAGTTCAGGTGAAAACCGCATTCTCTACCTTTAAACTTAACTTTGTATTAACCCTGTCGTTACTTGTCTCGTAAACTCGTGTACGTCGGAATCGAAATCGGAATCACAAAATGAATCCTAATACCAAGAAAATACTTAGTGAACTTGTCTAAGTTCCTATTTAAAATAACCGGAAACTTTCAACTAACGAAACGCTTAACAAAGAAAACTAAACGAAAACGAAATAGCTGAAAAATCAGCCTCTTGCGCCGCAAGAGGTGATGACTGCGGCGCAAGACAGCTCCAGAATTTCAAAAATTTTGTTGTTGCTAGTGCTTGGTGACTCACCCAAAACCGACCCAAATGGCCAACACCTGTAAAAACAGGTGTCAAACACCCCTTGAATCCAGAAAAGTCACCTTGGTATTACCTCCCATTGTCACTTTCATTTTCACAAATCTAAACACACACTTACACTCATACTCTCTCAACTCTCACATACAAACACACAACTCTTTCAAGAACAACCCCATCTAAGGCATAATCTAACTAATTCAAGGGCATTTTCATACATTCATCACCATCATTTCATCATTTCAAAGGTAAAAATCTTGTTCTTGAACTTATTTTTCATATTTACTCAAGTTTATACATAAATCATCAAATCTATATATGTTTTACTAGTAAAATGGTTGATTTCGTAAAATGGTTTTCAGGCTACAGTTTTCAGTAGTTTCTAATTTATTATATTTTGAATCACAATAATTTTCGTTATTTTTTTTCTCCGAAAATATAAAAACATTTCATCAGTCGATTAGAAGTTGAAGTAAACACTTATTGTTTGAGAAAAACATAAATATTACAACATAAAATCAATATAAACATGAACAGGTTATCTGCCCATATAAACTATTTTCACACAAATTAAGGTGGAAGGTAAAGGATGTAATGTTTAGCAACAAAATAAACTTTGAAGGTTTTTAATATTACTATATAATATATTACACCTAAAATATATATTGATGTTCTAGTACTTATCCCATGTATGTAACACGTATGTAGAACATGTTGTATTTAGGTTTCGGGTAAAACGGATTTACCCTCTTGCTTCGTCAATATCCAATCTTTTAAACACTTATCTATATTCACTATTCGTTCATTCATTTTATTCATATAAACTTTGAATTTTCATTTAGCTAATTATTTCTAACAAATTCAACTTTATTGATAAATTGATGAATTAATAGTTCAGATTTGTAACAAATAAAAAAAATTATCTACATGTTTAAGGTTCGCCTAACCGTTTATTCAGTCTCATGTTAATTGATCTTTGTCAATCATTTCTCAGTTTGAGTTTTTTAATGGTTACAAAATTGTATATTCATGTATATTATTAACACTAAAAATTGATATATTTTTTTTATCTAACTTAGTTGCAATAGAAATATTTTTTTCTTTATACTTTTGTCGTGATGATGAGAAAGTTAACACCAAATCTGTTCATATCACAATTAGATCCCCACATGCCAAACGGCAAGTCTCCTCTTTTCATTTTGTTTCTTCAAACCTAGATTAGCCAATAGTAGAACTGACATAAACAATTGTATAAAGCCTAAAACATTCATATAACAATCACTTTTTCTGATCTACAAATAAAAAATAAAAGATAGTTTCAACTTAAATAAATAAAGCTTTGGTTAAAATGTGACTAACAATGAATGATTCCTTATATCATCACAAATAAGGTATATATAAAAATAGAAAACAATCCTAACCAATTACCTTTGAAACTGGAAGGTTGGTTCTCCACCATATTACCAACAATAATAGCCAACAATGACCAAATTCTGAAAAATACAATATGCTACCAATTACCTCTTACACAGACCCAAAGCAAACATATAAAGATCAAAAATAAAAACCATGAAACACCTTTCAAGAATATTGATATAACCAAACCGAAGTCCGAAGTCCAAAACTAACCGACCAATATCGAAAATCAACACAAATCTAGAGTTACTACAAAGGCAGATTCAAACAAAATAGTAATAAAATATTGATATAGTGATCCAAAACACCAAAACCATCGAGATCCTAGCCAAGATCCAAACCGTTGCGGTGGTTCAAGGCGGTTCAAGGTGGTACCAATAAACCATAATCAGTTCAAAGTAACCATTGTGTGGGATTAGAGAAAGAGATCTGAAAGGATCTATACACAAAAAAAACAAAAAAAAAAAACATAAAACTGAAAAATTTCAGATCTAGAATCCATCCACACAAAACGAATCTAAAATCCTTCTCAAAAGCTACAAAACCACCAAGATCCAAACCACCAAGGTGGTGGTTCAAGGTGGTTCAAAAACACAAACCGACCATAAATTTGTGAACATGTTGTATATGTGTTTTTATGTGTTCTAGAGAGAGAGAGAGGGGTGAGAGGGAATTAGACCTCCGAGATACCACCACGAAACCACGATCCATAGATCTAACCGAAAAACAATAAAATCAATAGATTTCTAACCGAAAAAATATAAGATCTATATAGATATTTGACCGAAAGGTTAAGAGAGAGACATGTAAGATTTACACTCGACATTTGGCAACGGTGGCCGGTGACAACGGTCGCGACGAGTGGTGGTCGGAAGTATATGTTGTGTGAGGTTGAGGTTCTTTAAAGAGAGAGAGAGAGATAGAAAGTTGAGAGAGAATGGGTATGTCTGTGTGTAAATTTTGGGTGTATATTTCGGGTTTTGTGTGCTTATTTACTATCTGTATTGTATATTGAGCTTTAAATGTTGTATATTGTGTTTTGTCTATTGTAACGTGTGCTTTGTAAGTTGTGTTGTGTGCTTAAAATTTTGTATTGTATGCTTAATATATTGTACCTCTTAATCTCTTAAAAATGCCAAATGCTTTATATAGTAGTAGAGATAACTAAAATGATGAAAGCATATCAAAAACTCCATTGCATGCAATTTTTTTATTGGTAAAAATGGAAGTTTATAAAATGGAAAATCTGGAATTTTCATTAAAATAAACTAAAGTTATGTTTTTCAACTTAAGATTTTGATTTATGACTCTAACCGAAGAAATCGACAGAATCTGCTGCATGCATGTAAAAATTACGAAATATTGACCAAAGATGTAAACTGTAAAATGTAACTTACTGTCAATAATTGGGAACCTAACTCCTATTTTTCGATTTATTATGAATTTTACAGTATTTAATCTGATTTAATCTTGAATTTCTAGAAAACATACCAAACAAATTAATCAGCTTACAAAAATTTGACATAGTTTAGAATCTATCAAAATATGATTTTACAGATTTTACTGGAATTTTTGGAATTAATCTACTATTATTTACTGTTTTTACGGTTAAAACGCGTTAAATACGTAAACAACTCTAACTTCTTCAAAAACTGTCGGATTGAGACGAATCCAGTTCCTATGACTTCGTATTCCAGAATGTGATTTTTATGTTATTTTTATAAAATATTAGAACAACAGAATCTGACAGTTTCATATTCGGTATAATTTAGGTTCACGCGATTCCGATTCCTATTCCGGTCACTCCGCGCACACTCCTAGTACAATTCTCTCGCTTTAGCGTAAGTCCTTGTGATTCATTAGATTCATTTCACATATTCGAGTTCAGTTTGTAAAGCGGGAAAGTGATTTGTTATTTTGGGCATTCTTTATATAGCGCGGAAGCTCTGCCGGATTTTAGCCAGAACCGACCCACCTCCGTCCGAGCTATCTTTTCACCGCCTCATTCTCACGTGAGTTACAACCCCACTTTATTTACTGTTTTCAAATAACTTTTGGGGGAAACAAGAGATCTAAATAAACTTTGGAACTGTTATGATCTTTGGTACAATTGTGAAGCTTATGCTTATTTAGTTTTATGGCTGTTTGGCCTATGATAAACTAATGGTTTGCCACCCTTTATTCGGCTTAATGGTTCGCCACCTTTACTCGGCTTTTTGGTTCAAAACTATGTTAAACTTATTTAATGCCACTCTCGGCACTCGTATGTACTTTGATTGATCGTATAACTAACGTGACTCTTGAGGGATATAACTAACCATAAGTGACTACTACTAGTTGGAAAAATGAAACATTAGTGCCCATCTTGCAACACACTATTAGCTTTGATAAGCCGTTTAGTAATTATGAGTATCGATACTTAGGAAATAACCGTTCCTTGCTTAGGCGGCAGCTTAAGTACATATTACTTGATCAGAAATGACTCCCCGTAAGTAGTCGGGGTAAGGGGCCTCACGGTTGGTAATTCGGTTTAGTGTGAACACTTAAGTTATATTATGCCAAGTAGTCGTTATACATGAATTCAATCAATAGTTTACTTATCTTGCGCGTATAGAGTTATACGACTTCCGCAACTATCCTTTAAACAATTGTCTTGGTTCGATCTATTCTTTAAGTTTTGTTCCACTTTTAGAAACTTCTAAGTATAGATATGCTTAATTCAAACCCTTTTTAGTCGAGGACTAGAAAACTGTAACTCACTCACTACTTTATTGTAGTTGACACTTTATCTCTTGTTTCAGGAAATCAAATGTAAGATACGAAGTGCATTCAGTGGATGGGTCTGGCATGTCACGTGAAGTCAAGAATCGGGAGAAGACCTATTTTGAATATATTTTGGGAATTTTATTAAACAATTTACTATGTTCTTATGTTATGTACTTATCAATGCTTGGTTATCTTTAAACTGTAAACTTTTGTTTTACTCGTAATGACTTGAAACCGTGTGTTTATAATTATAACTCGTGTGATGATATCTTGGCTTTTCACATTCCATGTTTCCGCTTTAGCGGGGTGTGACAAAAATTTTAACTATTTTGTCTTCTTAGACATTTTATTTTATGTATTTTTAAAAAATAAATAATAATTGCTTATTATAGCAACTTTTGAATCAAATTAAAAATATTGCATGTAACTTTATAAAGTCTAATAAATTTATAACAAAATATATTTCTTACATTAATAAACAAAAAAATAAAATTTTTAATTAAATTAATTTTAATTTTCAGTATATCTACACGAGTATAAATTACCTACATGATACTATTATTTTGTTTTTCTCAATTACATAACATTTCATTTTGCCTTTCATTTTTTTTCTCTTCGGTTATATTTTGTTCACTACGTGACATATTATTTATTAAATTACAAAAATGGACACCTCATGTATACACTTTCATAAGTTATACATTACTTCTCCCATCTTGTTTTTCTTAACCTTAAGTTGATTAATATATTTGTTAATCACACCATAATAATAGTTAATTTATAACACGTTATCAGCACAAAAGTTCTATACTCTAATCAAGGAAGGTTAAACAATCATAAGGTATATCTATCTTAAGGTAACTAATTAAGGTATGCTTTTGTTAAAATATATACTTCATGAAACATATTAACATATAACCACCATTAATATATATTTAGACTATTAATAATATATGTTATATTTTTATGTTATCTAGTATAGTAACCATTTTTCATATTATTATAACTCATAATTAATGGTGTTCTAAAAGTTTCTAATATTAACATTTTTAACTAATATTTATTTATATGCTAGCATACATATAACCTTATAAATAGTTTAATATAAGGTTATCAGCTTTAGTGTTCTTAATCATGCTTTATTTTGTAAACTTTTCCTAAACTAATTTATATCTTAATTATTCTTCTTAATGATTTAATTAAAAACGTTTTTATATTAATAAATTACAACGGCTACATAACGGTTATAAACGACGATTAACGACATTATAACGGCTACAATTTTCACTATAAATTGAGAACTCTCGTTCATCATTTTTCACAAAATAATTCTCTCTTTTCTCAAATTCATTTGGTTTAAAGACTTTTGAAGATGATTCATCCGCTTTTAATTTTCGTCATTGTATTAATTATGTTATCGATCATTCCCCTTGTTCAACTGTCATGGCGTGAATTTTATTTTTTCTTGACCATACTTGTAACTGTTGTTTTCCACTTCTCTGTGTTTCATTATTGTCGCACTCCGCTAAAGCGGAAACACGAGGTGCGAAGAGCAAGAGAATCATTACACGAGTTATAACAAATTTTTAACGGTTCAAGACATTAAAATAACATTTGAAAAGTTCACATGTTCAAAAGACATAACGAAGAGTAAATAATGTTCATGACAACAATACATAATAAAATGTTTTCATAAAATTCCCAAAATAAAACAGGTCTTCTCCCGATTTAAACTTCACATAACATCCGCCCGAGCAATGCACTTCATGACTTACACTTGGTTTCCTGAAACATGAGATAAAGTGTCAAACTACATAACGTAGTGAGTGAGTTACAGTTTATAAGTTCTTGACAAAAGTTCCGACAAAAGTTCCGACGAGTATATATAAGTAGAAAGTTTTCTTAAAAGAAAGATGAGCGGAAAAGTCGCTTAAAATATATATACCTTAGAGAGATAATAGACAAGTAGTATAAAACTTGTAAAAGATTAGATGCGGAGCAATCGCAAATTAAATATGTATATGCGTAAATAAAAGTAACATATGATTAAAGAATTGTATCAACCACTTGGCATAATATAACTGTAAGTGTTCACACTAAACCGATTAATCCTGATCGTGATCAGCCCCAACCTCGCACTATCTACGAAGTTCGTCTGTCTTAGTAATATGTACTTAGATTGCCATCTAAAGTAAGGGGCGATCCTCTCCTAAGTATCGATACCCATAGTTACTAACGGCTTATAGCTAATAGTGTGTAAACGTCATGTCTAAAACGGGGCACTTTGATTTGATTTAAAAACTGATAGTAGGCACTTACATACATGTTATATTTTCATCAAGGGTTTAACGAAGGTGCCTAGTCAATGGCGAGGTTGTATAATACAAGCAATCATAGTTTTTAGTCAAATGTCGAAAGGGGGCAAGCCATAATGTCAAAACGTCAATGTCAAAGAGTGCCGAATAAGGCAATTTAAAATAGTTTTACGCATATAAGTTCGATCAACGTCAAATAGTTCAATAATGTCAAAGTTCATAAAAGTCATAGCTCATAAAAGTCATAGTTCATAAACATTTGGATCTCATGTTTCCCCCAAAAGAGTACTTAAAAGACATAAAATAGAGGATATGTAACTCACGGTTTGCAAAGATAAAGTCTCGAGTGAAAAAGAGAAGCGGAACACGTCGGGAATCAAGGACGACCTAAACACCCAAGTTTCGTGTAAGTACAAGTATTACGATTTAAGTTATGTTAAAGTTCCATTTTAACATTTTAAAGGTCAAGTTCTTAAACTTAGGTTCTGTCAGAAAGTTTTAATGCGGAAAACTTATGTGTTACGACATGTTTAAATTACGTTTAATGTCCGATTAGTCCAATTATGTCAAAACATGTTTGATGTTCAAGATCAATATGTTTAAGTTATAAAAATAATTCGTTACTGAAATTTAAGTATATGTTACGGTGAAATTTGGGCAGCGCTTCCGCGCTATAAAATTTAGTCCATTTTCAAAATCCAATTTCCCGCTTTAAACAACATATCCAATGACAAGATACAACAATGCATTAGTTTTTAGTTATAAAACTTAACCAAACATATATTTTTCCAAAACTTAATAATATGTTATAATCATAAAATAAGCTGTGAAAATGTCAGTTTCTCGACTCTTAACGTTTAAATTGTATAAACGAAGTCTTTGTGTACAGAAAGATCCAGACAGCGGCTGAAGATGCTCAGCCGCTGGCTGAATATCTTCAGCCGCCGGCTGGAGGCCTTCGGCCAGTTTCACCATTTTGACATTTTTACGATTTTTAAGCATTTTAGTGGTGGATTTCGACATGCAACAGGTTATTGATGAAGTATAATCATATTATTGACAAAATCACTGTTTCTTTTAGATCTTTTACACCAAAATGTAGATCTATATGAAAAACCCGTTTTTGTAAGAAGATGTTATAAATCTTTATAAAAACAAGTTTTAAAGTCATGGATCGTCCATGCAAGGTCATTTTTGTATAAAGACAGTAAAGAAAAAGAGTTTTACCGAAGGAAAAGAATGAAGGACGGTTGGATGAGATTAGAGCTTCAAATGTGGTGGAAAACTTCTTCAAAACCCGTTTTTATGCTACCCTTTTGACACCCCTTGCTTTGTGGACGATTTGTGTAAGTTTTGATGGACGATTTTTGGAGTTTACTTGCTGTTTTGATGCTGAAAATCACTCGTTATTGCTTGGTGTTCTTGAGAGAGTTTAGAGAGAGAGTGTAAATGTGTGTGTGTTTTGAAAATGTGTTTATGAAATGAAAAGAAATGAATAAAGACTGGTCTTGGGAGTTGGTATGGCCAGTATTTGGTCCAATCCCCGAGTTGGGGAGTTGGTCATTCACATTTCATGCAATTATGAGTCATAAAAACGCTGGTCAGCGGTTTTTAGCCGCCAGCTAGAAGTCTTCAGCCATCGGCTGGATGGTTTTCCCAGCTAGGTGTCGTTTTAAGTTTTCCGTTATCGTTAAGCGTTGTCTAGAGTTTTGCCGTTATGAACTTAGTAAAGTTCATAGTATAGTTCTTGGTGTTAGGATTTATTTGTTGATTCCGACTTTGATTCCGACACAGACACGTTTCCGGTAAAAGTACAGTCAAAGACAACGACAGACATTTAAAAAGATATAGAGTACGAATTTCACCTGAAATTTTGACGGTTGTCACAATTATGCATTGATATACATGGATTCTAATTTTAATATTTTATATTTGTTCAATTCTTATAGTTACAATGTGTTGAACATTGCAAAGATTGAATTCAAAACACTTGATATAAGTGGCAAAGATTATATGACATGGACCGCAAGGGTCAAGAGGCATCTTGAATCCATGGGTATTTTAGATACCATAAAAGCAGACAATGAATGCTCATCGCTAGACAAAGTGAAAGCTAATGTTTTCATTAATAAGCATTTGGATGATATGCTAGAAATGGAATATTTTAATATAACAGATCCATTCATTTTACGGAAGGATCTTGAAAAACGATTTAATCATCAAAAGGAAGTATTGCTTCCATCTGCTAGGGATGAATAGAGAAATATAAGATTCCAAGATTTTAAAAAAGTAAATGAATACACCTCCACTCGGTTTAGAATATGTTCAACACTTCAATTTTGTGGACATGGTGTTACAGAGGAAGAAATGTTGGAGAAAACATTCTCCACCTTTCATGTTGTCACACCCCGCTATAGCGGAAACACGAGATGTGAAGAGCTGGAATACCATTACACGGGTTATAACAAAAATAACGGTTCAAGTCATTGATTAAAATAAAATTTGTTCACAATCCCAAAACAACCAAGTAATTTAACGTTCAATACAAATACATAAAATGAAGTTTCAAATTAAAATTCCCAAAATAAAATAGGTCTTTCCCAATATATGTCTCACGCAACCATCTTGACCCATCCATGCCATGCATTTCGTTCTTACACTTAATTTCCTGAAACATAAGATAAAGTGTCAACTACAATAAAGTAGTGAGTGAGTTACAGTTTGAGTTTCTCGACAAAGGTTTCCATGAAGTTTATATATATATAAGTAAAGAGTTTCATAATTAAAGGAAAGCGGAGCGGCGCTTAAATAAATATATACTTTAAAAGTTTCGAACACACACAAGTAGAACAATACTCGTAACATAAAAGTAATTGCGGAATCAATCGCTAAAAGAGAGTATATGCGTAAATAAATAAGTAACTAAATTAACATCTTGTATCAACCTCTTGGCACAATATAACGTAAGTTTACCCTAAACCGATTGTCTGGTCAGAACACGCCCCAAAGTTTCACTAGAGATGGAGTTCGTCTGAACTTAGTAATATGTACTTAGGTCGCGAACCACAAGTAAGGAGTGACCTCTCCTAAGTATCGATACCCATAATACTAACGGCTATTGCTAATAGTGTGTAATGAATCTGATCTAAAAACGGGGCACTTTGAACTCTTTGTCTAAAAACTGGTAGTAAGCACTTACGGAGTTTATATTCTCATCAAGGGTTGGTTTCACATACAATTAACCTTAATTTAGTTTAGTCAATTAACGGGGGCAATCCAGTAAGCCAATAGGGGCATTAAAAATGTTTTACGCATATAAGTTTTACAAAGTTTCCAAAAGTTTCACAAGTTTCCAACAGTTTCACAAAGTTTCCAACAGTTTCATAATAGTTCCAAAAGTTTCATACGAGTTGCAAAAAGTTCATAAAAGTTTCCAAGACAAATGAATCTTATGTTTCCCACAAAAATAAGTATTTAAAACAGTAATTAAAGTGGGGTTGTAACTCACGGGTTGCGGAGATAAGTCTCGAGTAAAGATAGGAGCGGAACGCGTCGGGAATCAAAGACGACCTAAAACGCCAAATTTTGTGTAAGTATAAATTGTATGATTTAAGTTATGTTAAAGTTCCATTTTAACATTTTTAGGGTTAAATCTTTATACTTTAAATTCTGTCCAAAAGTTTCAATACGGAAAAGTTATGTGTTATTACGTGTTCAATTACGTTTTAATGTCCGATTAGTCCGATTATGTACAAAAAGGGTCGATGTCCAAAGCCAAAGTGTATAAGTTACAAAAATATTAAGCCACTGAGTTTCGGTATAAATTACGGTGAAATTTGGGCAGCGCTTCCGCGCTATAAAAATTTAGTCCATTTCCACAAACACTTTCCCGCTTTAACAATCATTTTAAACCATATACTCTAACAATACCATAGTTTTTATCCATAAATCTCATCCAATTATTATCTTTTATAAAAACAGTAAGTTCTCAAAACATACATTATGTGGTAAGTTTATTCGGTCACCATTTTAACGTTTAAGTTGCAAAACGACAATTTTTGGTGAACAGCGAGATCCAGACGGCGACTGGAGATATTCAGCCGCCGGCTGGACCTCAGCCGCTGGCTGAATATCTTCAGCCGCCGGCTGGAGGCCTTCGGCTAGTTTCATCTTTTCGGTATTTTTTTTTTTCGATTTTTAAGCCATTTTAATGATAGATTCTTACATGCAAACTGTTATTAGTTAAATATATTCATTTTAGAGTCAAAGTCACAGTTTCTTTTTGATCTTTTACATCAAAATGTGGATCTATGTGAAAAATTTGTTTTTAAGTAAGAAAACGTTATAAACTTTCATAAAAACAACTTTTTAGACTTTAGATCGTCCATGCAAGTAAATATTTAGGAAATAACAGTAAATTAAAAGAGTTTTACAGAGGGAAAGATTTAGGTGACGGTTTGGATGAGAGAAGCCTCAAAGTGGTAGAAAAACTTCTTCAAAACCCGATTTTATGCTTCTTCCTTGTTACCCTTTTGTCTTAGGACGATTTGTAGGTGTTTTTGATGGATGATTTTGTGTTTTATTTGCTGTGAAAAGGGGAATAATCACTGTTTTTGCTTGGGAGAATAGAGAGAAAAATGGGAGTGCGTGTGTGTGATTTTTGAAAAGTGATATGAAAATGAAAAGAGGAGTGTGGGAAAGGTTATTACTGCCCTAGGGAACCCAAATGGCAGTGATATTTGGTCCAATCCCGTTTAATTGTGTTGGTCCAATCAAAGTTCTTGCATAAATGAGTCATCAAGCCACAGTCAGCGGCTTTCAGCCGTCGGCTGGAGGGCATTTCCCAGCTCGGTGACGTTTTAAGTTTTCCGTTATTGTTAAGTGTGGACTAGAATTTTGTTAGTTCCCGTTATGAACTTAGTCAAGTTCTTTGTATAGTTTCTTGGTGTTAGGATTTATAAGTTGATTCCGACTTTGGTTCCGACACAATAGTATTCAAAATAAAGTACAAACAAGAACGATACGATCACGATAAAATGTAACTAAAGATTTGTACCGATATAACAATAAGAATCACCTGAATTTCGGACGGTTGTCACATTCTCCCCGGGTTGAAAGAAATTTCGCCCCGAAATTTGACTCGTCCCATCAGGTAGAAGTGTCTTTGAACAGATGTGGATACTTTTGACGTATTTGGTCCTCACGTTCCCATGTGAATTCATGACCACGTCGGGAGTTCCAACGAACCTTGACAATAGGAACACGGCTTTGTCTGAGTTGTTTGACCTCGCGGTCCACAACTTCAAGCGGTTCCTCGATAAAGTTGAGTTTGTTGTCGATCTTGACCTCGTCGAGTGGGATGACGATGGTCTCATCAGATAAGCACATTTTCAAGTGGGAGACATGGAATACGTCGTGAACATTGGAAAGAATCTGCGGGATTTGGAGTCGATATGTGTTGGTGCAATATCTGTGACCGTTGTTCTAGATTAGTTAAGTCTTTAGTTATAGTCTATTTAAGTTTGTAATGGCCCAATAACATTGTATTGTTAAGTGGGCTAGTTAGTCTGTTATGGGTGTTAATGGACTTTGCATAGTCCATGAGCCCATTAGTGGCCCAAGCCTGTGAACATGTCTCTATATAAAGAGACATTGAGTTCAGGTTTAGGGCTAATCAGTTAGTTAATGGTTTATGAGCAGAGACAGACTGAGAGAATTCTGCGAAAGGCTATTTATTGTAATTGAGTGATTCAATTAATAAGATAGTCAGAATTCGGTAATTGTGTTTATTGTTATTATTGCATTCGATTATTACTTGTTTGATATACTGATTACGAGATTCCGCCTCGTAATTAGTTAGTTTAATCCTGTAGATCGGACCACTGGGACCTACAATTGGTATCAGAGCCAACGCATTGTTTGCTCTCGAGATTTGGTTCAGGATTAAATTTCAGGTTTTAATCGATTTTGGGAATTAGGGTTCTTAATTTTTCTTGGCGGCTGTTTGCTTAAAAATATTAGGGTTTCTTAAATTAACTTGTTATTCTAAAGAAGTTGTTCGTTGGTTAATCGTTTTACAGTCTACTGAATTAAATTAAGAATTTCATTGTGGGCTGGCATTTTATACTTGGGCTTTTACTGGACCTACTTATGTGTGTTTTACTTGGGCTCTTTGGAGAATTCGGTGACAGAGATTGAAAAAGGAAGAAAAAGAGGATAAGGGTGGCAGTTTAGAAAAGGGCAACACATCTTCTTCACACACAGATACACATACCGTCAAAAGAAAAACACATAGCAATTAAATAAAAAAAAGGGCAGCGGCGATTAAAGAAAAACACAAACACACAGATATTTTTTTTTTGCGGCGGAGGAAACAAAAATTAATTGGGTGACAGCGGCAAGTTCGTTTGATTCAGCGGTGGAATTGATTTGGCGATAAATCAGAACACATCTTCGTGGCAGTGGCGGCGAACACATCATCTTCGTCACTTGTTCGTTTAGCATCATCTTCGTCAAGGCGGAGATAAAGAAAAACGAAGAACATCCTCGTTATCATCTTCGTGGCTGTTGAATCTGAATACATCTTCGTCTCATCTTCGTGAAGAAACACATCTTCGTGGAAAACGGCGATTGAAGAGACGAACAT
Organism: Senecio squalidus; assembly: GCA_910822075.1. Lineage (NCBI taxonomy): Eukaryota > Viridiplantae > Streptophyta > Magnoliopsida > Asterales > Asteraceae > Senecio > Senecio squalidus. Next base: position 19,432,761 of record CAJVGC010000001.1, read on the forward strand.
CTTCTTCGTCAATCAGTTTCTTCGGCGAAGACCTTGTTCGTGGGTGTTTAGGAACATCTTTGTTATCATCTTCGTGAAGATTTTCTGCGTATCATCTTCGTTTGTTTGTTCGTTTGATGTTCGTTTGATCTAAGTTTAAATTCACTTTTGATGTTCGTTTGATCATGTTCGTGAATTGAGTTTGTATTTGTTGTTCGTGGGCGGAGACAAGTTGTTCGTGACTTTCTTCAGCAGATTACAACTCCATCTTCGTGATATTGTGCATAATCGATTTCATGTTCGTGGATCTGATTGAAAACAAGCTTGTGGACAACCGACCTCTTTACTGGACTTCTATTGGACTGGGCCTGAGCTTTTAAGTGGGCCTTTAATTAACTTGGGCCTGAGTTTTATTATTGGACTGGACTCAATTGAACATTGAATTTGGACTCGTTAATTTGGACTAAATTAATTGGACCGATTAATTGGACTTATTACTTAGACGATGGACTTAATTAATTTGACAAATAATAAAGAAATGGATTCTTTAAAATCCGATAGTCCACCTAAATTAAGTGACAAGTCTCTTTATTACGAATGGGCAGACAAGTTTGAATCTTACTGTAGGTTCAATGACGTACAAATGTGGGTGTGTATTCAAGAGGCATATGACCATCCACGCGCAACTACAAACGGTGTGACTTCTAAAATCCCAGTCGCTAAACTCACACCTGAGCTTAGACGAGAATATGATGGTGAGAACAGAGCATTGGCAAATCTAAAGATGGCCTTGCCAGCTGAAATGTCACATCTTTACAAGAACAATAGCCAAACTTCAAATGATCTATGCAATGCTATTGAAAAACAGTATGCTGGAACTGCTGCTCAGAAAAAGAGTCGAGGGAACCTTCTTAAAAGACAATTCGATACATTCAGATCAGGAGCAAATGAACCTTTTGAAGATACTGTCACCAGATACTACAATCTCCTTGCAGAACTTGCCAGATATAAAATAGACGTAGAAAGCAAAAAAGTTGAGAGATTTTTAGATGCTTTGCCTAAGCGTTGGGAGGGTTACATAAACTTAATAAAAGATGAAATTGATAAAAACACTGACGAAGCATTAACTTTGGAGAAATTGCTGGAACGATTCAGAGGTTATGAGTTGACACGTTTCACAACAACTATGATTGCAGATCATGCATTCAAGGCTTCAGTTAGTGATCAAGATACTGAGAGTATGTGTTCAGACAAAGAACGAAACGATGTTCGCAGTGAAACCAGTTGTACTGCAGGTGATTCTGGTACTGCAAGTGATCAAATGAAGAGAATATTCATGATACTGAAAATGAATCAAAGGTTTGCAGCTGTACGTTGGATCTATCTAACGAAAACTTTATCGCAAAAATGGCTGGTATCCAAACTGAAAAGTCAAAGGTACTTCTTGACCTTCAATCCGTGAAGGAGCTGTGTAAATCTTTCACTATTTTAACTCTTCAAAATGATGAATTGACTAAGTCAGTATCTACTTTGGAATCACAACAAACTAAACTTAAACATGAAGTGTCAATCCAAATTTTTTTAAAAGATGATATGTCCAAGAAATTTCATCGAAACGAAAAGGACAGAATGGAACTTTTGTCAAATGTTGGTCTTTTAACTCAAAAAATTGACATGTTATACGAATGTCTTGAAAACAAAAAGAAGAGTTTTGCTGCCAAAGTCCAAGAGTTGAATGAGTGTCAAGTATAATTAACTGAACAGGAAAGGAAGATGGAACAGTTCCGCACCTCTTCTAGCACATTGAACTCCATCATAATTCGTCAACGCGCTAGTGGGAACACTGCAGGTTTGGGATATAATGAAACACCTCCACCTTATAATCACAATTACAACTCTCTTAAATCTGAATGTGACGTGAAGGAAAACAGTGGTGACTCTTCTTGTGAATCTTCCTCTACAAGGGACGATCAAACTGAGTCAAGTGTTTCGGAAACAAAAATGAGTACATTAGCTGAAAAATCAAAACCCAAACAGCCCATGGACGACTTGAAATGTTTTAAATGCCGTGAACATGGTCATGTGGCCTCGGTATGTCCAACGAAGAAGCAAAAGCAAGCCGACAGATTGTGCTCTCCGAAGAAAGAGCAAGCTAGCAGATCGTCGTCACCGAAGACGAAACAAATGGCTCGTTCTCATTCACCTGTACGGAAACAGATGCCTCAAAAGTGGATTAAGAAACAGGAACACACGGGTGTTTCTAATGATTGTTCTTTTCAACGGCGTCCATTTCGACCGTCTTTTAGAAGTTCTAATCCATACTGCCCGAGTCAGAAAGTAAATTCCTTTTATCGGGAATCGAGTCAGAGAGCGAATTCATCTTATCGGCAATCGGGATCCTTTCGTCCACCGAGGAACCACCTGAATTCTAAAGTTCAAGATACTGTGACTAAAGATGATGGTTTCTTCAAAGAATTTGTCTACGTGAACGAGAGAGGTCAATCAAGACGTGTTATGGCATGGGTTCCCCACCATAACTGATCATTGCTAGTTTAGCTGAAATCTTTTGTAATCTTGTATATTTATCTTTATGAAAATTAGAGTCGACATGAATAGCTCAAAATTTCGTGTCGATGTCTTAAAAAAAAAAAAAAAAAAAAAAAAAAAAAAAAAAATTGATGAAAATTAGAATCGAAATGAAACACTCAAAAATTTCGTATCGATATCTTAAAAAAAAAAAAAAAAAAAAAAAAAAAAGTTTTACTAACTTTTGTTTGCAGGTTGTGCGCTTACGAAACTTCACTCTTGAAAACTGCTGTTTGAGACGTTGTTCATCGTCAGACATCTCAGGGGGAGTTTTGTTGTCATTTATGGAAGCTCGAGGAATACAAGCAAAAATGATGAACTTAGTTGAGTCAACTCGTGATGAAGACTCTGATAAAGAACGAAGTTCACAACAACAAATGGAGCTGCCTAACTATTCACAAGCATTAATGGAGAAGACTAACTCTTCACAAGCGTAAACGGAGAAGACTGAATCTTCACAAGCTTAAACGGAGAAGACTGAATTATTGCAACAATTCAGGGGGAGTTATTCAAGACAATGTTGAGTTAGAAGAACCTGCAAGGAACATAAGGAGAAAAAGACTATAAAGACTCTGAGCGTATAACGGAATCTAGAAGCAACAGTCAAGGGGGAGTTTGTTGGTGCAATATCTGTGACCGTTGTTCTAGATTAGTTAAGTCTTTAGTTATAGTCTATTTAAGTTTGTAATGGCCCAATAACATTGTATTGTTAAGTGGGCTATTTAGTCTGTTATGGGTGTTAATGGACTTTGCATAGTCCATGAGCCCATTAGTGGCCCAAGCCTGTGAACATGTCTCTATATAAAGAGACATTGAGTTCAGGTTTAGGGCTAATCAGTTAGTTAATGGTTTATGAGCAGAGACAGACTGAGAGAATTCTGCGAAAGGCTATTTATTGTAATTGAATGATTCAATTAATAAGATAGTCAGAATTCGGTAATTGTGTTTATTGTTATTATTGCATTCGATTATTACTTGTTTGATATACTGATTACGAGATTCCGCCTCGTAATTAGTTAGTTTAATCCTGTAGATCGGACCACTGGGACCTACAATATGCTACTGGGCCGATACGCTCGATAACTTCGAATGGTCCGGTATACCTTGGGCTTAACTTCCCGCGCTTCCCGAAGCGAACTACCCCCTTCCATGGCGATATTTTGAGAAGCACCCGATCGCCAACTTGGAACTCGAGGGGTTTCCTTCGGTTATCGGCGTAGCTCTTCTGCCGGGTACGGGACGTCTTTAGTCGTTCCCTGATAGTAGTAATCTTGTCGATGGTTTCCTGTACGATGTCGAGCCTTGTGAGTTGTCGATCGCCAGCTTCTAGCCAACAAAGCGGCGACCGACACTTACGTCCATATAAGGCCTCGAACGGAGCGCACTTGATGCTAGCGTGGTAGCTGTTGTTGTAGGAAAACTCGACCACGGGGAGGTGAGTTTCCCAACTTCCTCCGAAGTCAACTACGCATGCTCTTAGCATGTCCTCAAGTGTTTGGATCGTCCTTTCGCTTTGACCGTCGGTCTGGGGGTGGTAAGCGGTGCTAAGGTCTAGTCGTGTCCCGAGCGATTTCTGAAGCGCGTTCCAAAAGCGGGACGTGAACCGACTATCCCTGTCATAGATGATGGAGAGAGGTGTTCCGTGGCGAGAGATAATCTCGTTGATGTAGATTTGCGCGAATTTCTCCATCGAGTGGTTCTCTCGTACTGGTAGGAAATGAGCAGACTTTGTCAATCGGTCCACAATTACCCAAATCGTGTCGTTACCCTTTGTCGTCCGGGGCAACTTGGTAATGAAATCCATGGAGATCTGTTCCCACTTCCACATAGGAATCTCCGGTTGTTGTAGTAGACCTGAGGGCTTCTGATATTCCGCCTTGACCTTCGAGCAAGTAAGGCACTAGGCTACGTACAAGGCGATATCCTTCTTCATGCCCGGCCACCAATAATATTCCCGAAGGTCCTTGTGCAATATGTCGGATCCTGGGTGGATGGAGTCCCGGGAACGGTGGCCCTCGTCCAAAATTAGCTTGCGAAGATCTTCGGATTTCGGAATCCAGGCTCGGCCCTTGAAATAGTGGATTCCGTCCGATTTGAGTTCGAATTCCTTCTCATGATTGTGCAACGTTTCGCCCTTCAAGTTCTCGGGTCTCAACGCTTCTCGCTGAGCCTCGACGATTTGCGTTTGAAGATTTGTCTGAATCTGAATACCCAATGCTCTAACCCGAGATGGTCTTACCCTTTCCTTCCGACTCAGGGCATCTGCTACTACGTTTGCCTTACCCGGGTGGTACTTGATCTCGCAATCGTAGTCACTCAACAGTTCGATCCATCTCCTTTGCCTCATGTTGAGCATCTTCTGATCTAGAATGTGTTGAAGGCTCTTATGATCCGTGAAAACCGTGCACTTAGTACCATACAGATAATGTCTCCAGATCTTTAAAGCGAATACGACGGCTCCCAGCTCTAGGTCGTGTGTGGTGTAGTTCTGTTCGTGCACTTTAAGTTGCCTTGAAGCGTAGGCGGTGACTTTATCCTTCTACATAAGGACACACCCAAGTCCTTGATGGGATGCATCGCAGAACACCACGAAGTTATCCGTACCCTCCGGTAGGGACAAAATCGGTGCGTGGCAGAGCTGGTGTTTAAGTTTCTGGAAGGATTCCTCTTGCTTTGTACCCCAAACAAAATCTTTGTCCTTCTGAGTGAGCTCGGTGAGTGGCTTAGCGATCTTCGAGAAATTCTCGATGAACCTTCGATAATAGCCGGCCAACCCTAGGAATTGACGAATTTCCGTAGGAGTCGTTCGAGCTTTCCATTTCTCGATCGCTTCGATCTTAGCCGGATCTACATGGATCCCTTCTTGGTTAACCACATGACAAAGGAAATGTACCTCCCGGAGCCAAAATTCACACTTCGAGAATTTGGCGTACAGTTTCTGATCTCGGAGGAGTTCTAAGATGAGTTTCAGGTGTTTCGCGTGATCCTCTTTGTTTCTCGAGTAGATAAGGATGTCGTCAATGAATACGATCACGAATTTGTCCAAATATGGTCTACACACCCTGTTCATCAGATCCATGAACACCGCTGGTGCGTTGGTCAGACCAAATGGCATGACAAGGAATTCTTAATGACCGTAACGAGTTCGGAACGCGGTTTTAGGAATGTCGGTCTCACTGACACGAACCTGATGATAACCCGAACGGAGGTCGATTTTTGAGAAATAAGTTGCACCCTGCAACTGGTCGAACAGGACATCCTCGGAAGTGGGTATCGGTTCTTGACGGTCAGTTTGTTCAGTTCGCGGTAGTCGATGCACATGCGAAAGGATCCGTCTTTCTTTTTAACGAAGAGTATTGGGGCTCCCAGGGGGACGAGCTTGGACGAATAAGACCGTGATCCAAGAGTTCCTGTAGCTGTTTCGATAGCTCTTGCATTTCCGGTGGGGCTAGACGATACGGTGTCTTAGCGACCAGTGTTGCGCCAGGAACTAGGTCTATCCGGAATTCCACTTGTCGATGTGGCGGTATCCCGGGTAAATCTTCGGGAAAGACTTCAGGGTGATCCTTGACTACTGGGATATCTTGTACTCGGATCTCCTTGGGTTTACGTTCGACAGCGTGAGCGAGGAATGCGTCAAAGTCCTTCTCGAGGTACTTGCGCATTTTCATGGACGACACGATACGGCGTTGTCGTCCAGGTTTGTCTCCTTGAACAATTAGAGTTTCGGTGTCAGAGAGAGGGATGCAGATAAGTTTGTCGAAACCGACGATCTCGGCTCGGAAACGAGATAGTCAGTTCATTCCGAGGATTACATCAAATCTTTTTAGCTCGATCGGAATTAAGTCAATGGGGAAGGTTTTATCGGATAGGCATATGGAACATCCTAAGATTATATCCTTAGCTTCGAACTCTTGACCGTTAGCGTACTCTATGGTGAAGCTATCCTTAAGAACTTTAGATCCTAAATTAATGAGGGGTCTAAATTCTAAGGATACAAACCTTCTTTCAGCCCTTGAATTGAACAATACTGATGCATGGTGGTTATTTACTAGAAACGTACCGTTCACCGCGTTTGGGTCCTGCCGGGCTTCCTCAGCTGTGAGTGCGAAGGCACGTCCTCGACCTCGCCCGTCTTGGTTCGGTTGGACGTTCTGGAGTCTTGGGCAGGCGTTCCGGAAGTGCTGATCACTCCCGCAGTCGAAGCACACCGGCTTCTGACCTGGGACTATCACCCTCTCCGTACAATATCTAGCAAAGTGCCCTACCTTTTGGCACTTCAAGCACACCGGGCAGTTCCCGTGGTGGTGGAAGTTGCACTTGTTGCACTTGGGGTTCGTCCCCGTGTAAGCTCGGGCTCCAGTGGGTGGTGGTGGAGGTGGTGCTACAGTAGCCACTACGAAGTTTCGGGCGGTCTTCTTCTTCTTGTTGCGGTCGCTTCTCCTGGGGGTTTGATCAGACTTTCTTTTCTCACCCGACTCCTTCTTGGAGGATGCAGGAGAGGTGAGTATATTGCTTGTGAGGCGGTGAGCTAGAATGATGGCACTCTGGAGAGTTTGAGGTTCAGCTGAGATGACCATTCCTCTGATCTCAGGAACAAGACCGGAGACATAACGGTCGATTCGGTTTTCTTCAGGAGTTACCAACCTCGGGACCAGTCGGGCCAACTCATGGAATCGGGTAGTATACCCTTCGATGTCGTTTCCGATCATCGTGTGATCCCAGAGCTCCGCCTCGAGCTTCTTAATCTCCCCTTTGGGGCAGTACTCCTCTATCAGAAGGTTCTTGAATTGGTCCCATGTGAGGGCATAGGCGGTCTCGCGTCCTCTGTTTCGGACCACGCTGTTCCACCATGTCAAGGCCTTTCCGTGCAGTACGCAGGAGGCGTACTCCAGTTTGGCAGCCACAACACACCTGCTGATGTGCAGAACTGACTCCATGCTCTCAAACCAGGACACGAGTCCTACAGCACCAGTTGTGCCGTGGAATTCCTTAGGCTTGCAGGCCATGAAACTCTTATAGGTGCAGGTAGGGGGATTTGGGTTTTGGTGTTGGTTCTGATTGTTTTTCTGGTTCTGGTTATTGTTCGGACCCTACTGCTGCTGCTGCTGCTGTTACTGTTGCTGTTGCTGTTGGTGGTTGTTGACGTTAGCGTTGATCCCTGCAGTGATCTGAGCCATCATGTTGGGCATAGCTGCGTTCAACTGAGCAGCAAGTTTCTCAGCAATGTGGTCAGCATTGGTGCGCCTAGGTGCCATGATTCTACAACACGAAAAATAGATTCAGTTTTAGAATGCACGAACGGAATATGACAAGAATATAATCTAATGAACAATGATAATGCGCGGCGTCGGAGACCTCACAGAGGAGGAGCCCTTGTTGCTGGGCCTCCTCGGATAGTCCTCTTACCTCGCGGTGGAGGTGCAAGAAAGCGGCAGGAGGGGGAGGCTGTAGGGTAGGCGGCATCCTCTGCCTAGCTGCGTCAGCGTCACGGGCCCGTTGCATCTCCTCACGTTCGAGTTGTCGCTCCCACGTGTAGTGGTCCAGCATGGAGGTGCGTGGAGCCTCGGGATGCGGGTGCCCGAACGGAAGGTGGGAAGGTGTAGGTCTGGACGGACCGGCCTGCTGTCCAGCCATCCTATCCGGCAAGCGGCCCGGAAGGATGACCTGTTTGCGGGCGGTCTGTCGAGTACGTGGCCCCTGGTACTGGTGTGGTGCGGCAACGGGTACCGGTGGAGGGGGTGGTAGCACCGTCCTCGGGCTGGACCCGATGTTGCTCGAGATCGCCATGGAGGTGTCCTCCGTGGGATCGGTGGTCTGGTGGCGTTGACTTTCCGAGGCGGTATGGCCCTCAGAAGCCTCGCGGGATGAAGCGGCTCGTGGTAGTGAACGAGACTGGGATCGCGATGGGGATCGTGAGCGGGAAGAGTGAGACATGGCGGATCTGCGAACAAGGAGTTTCGTAAGTACGGGGAAACAAAATAGCAGTAAAGGAAATGTGTAATGAAATGCATGTACGGGTCAGTCGCGTGAGATCGGGAAATGATAAGACATTTTCGACTCAAAAACCGTTTAACGATAGTAATTACGTTCCGTCCTTGCATAATTCATTTTGAACTAGGCATGAGTGATCAGGTCATGCATAGTTAAAAAAATAATCATGCAATCGCGAAATTAATTCGCTAAGGTTCGAACCCATAAATGATTTTCCGAAAAAGCCTTGGTTATAGTTTGGTTTCGAAAAAAAATATTTTGAAAAATTTTTAAAACCGTTTTCACTATAACCTGTGCTCTGATACCAAGTCTGTCACACCCCGCTATAGCGGAAACACGAGATGTGAAGAGCTGGAATATCATTACACGGGTTATAACAAAAATAACGGTTCAAGTCATTGATTAAAATAAAATTTGTTCACAATCCCAAAACAACCAAGTAATTTAACGTTCAATACAAATACATAAAATGAAGTTTCAAATTAAAATTCCCAAAATAAAATAGGTCTTTCCCAATATATGTCTCACGCAACCATCTTGACTCATCCATGCCATGCACTTCGTTCTTACACTTAATTTCCTGAAACATAAGATAAAGTGTCAACTACAATAAAGTAGTGAGTGAGTTACAGTTTGAGTTTCTCGACAAAGGTTTTCATGAAGTATATATATATATAAGTAAAGAGTTTCATAATGAAAGGAAAGCGGAGCGGCGCCTAAATAAATATATACTTTAAAAGTTTCGAACACACACAAGTAGAACAATACTCGTAACATAAAAGTAATTGCGGAATCAATCGCTAAAAGAGAGTATATGCGTAAATAAATAAGTAACTAAATTAACATCTTGTATCAACCTCTTGGCACAATATAACGTAAGTTTACACTAAACCGATTGTCTGGTCAGAACACGCCCCAAAGTTTCACTAGAGATGGAGTTCGTCTGAACTTAGTAATATGTACTTAGGTCGCGAACCACAAGTAAGGAGTGACCTCTCCTAAGTATCGATACCCATAATACTAACGGCTATTGCTAATAGTGAGTAATGAATCTGATCTAAAAACGGGGCACTTTGAACTCTTTGTCTAAAAACTGGTAGTAAGCACTTACGGAGTTTATATTCTCATCAAGGGTTGGTTTCGCATACAATTAACCTTAATTTAGTTAAGCCATTTAACGGGGGCAAGCCAGTAAGCCAATAGGGGCATTAAAAATGTTTTACGCATATAAGTTTTACAAAGTTTCCAAAAGTTTCACAAGTTTCCAACAGTTTCACAAAGTTTCCAACAGTTTCATAATAGTTCCAAAAGTTTCATACGAGTTGCAAAAAGTTCATAAAAGTTTCGAAGACAAATGAATCTTATGTTTCCCCCAAAAATAAGTATTTAAAACAGTAATTAAAGTGGGGTTGTAACTCACGGGTTGCGAAGATAAGTCTCGAGTAAAGAGAGGAGCGGAACGCGTCGGGAATCAAAGACGACCTAAAACGCCAAATTTTGTGTAAGTATAAATTGTATGATTTAAGTTATGTTAAAGTTCCATTTTAACATTTTTAGGGTTAAATCTTTATACTTTAAATTCTGTCCAAAAGTTTCAATACGAAAAATTATGTGTTATTACGTGTTCAATTACGTTTTAATGTCCGATTAGTCCGATTATGTACAAAAAGGGTCGATGTCCAAAGCCAAAGTGTATAAGTTACAAAAATATTAAGCCACTGAGTTTCGGTATAAATTACGGTGAAATTTGGGCAGCGCTTCCGCGCTATAAAAATTTAGTCCATTTCCACAAACACTTTCCCGCTTTAACAATCATTTTAAACCATATACTCTAACAATACCATAGTTTTTATCCATAAATCTCATCCAATTATTATCTTTTATAAAAACAGTAAGTTCTCAAAACATACATTATGTGGTAAGTTTCTTCGGTCACCATTTTAACGTTTAAGTTGCAAAACGACAATTTTTGGTGAACAGCGAGATCTAGACAGCGGCTGGAGATATTCAGTCGCCGGCTGGAGGCCTTCGGCCAGTTTCATCTTTTCAGTATTTTTTTTCGATTTTTAAGCCATTTTAATGATAGATTCTTACATGCAAACTGTTATTAGTTAAATATATTCATTTTAGAGTCAAAATCACAGTTTCTTTATGATCTTTTACATCAAAATGTGGATCTATGTGAAAAATTCGTTTTTAAGTAAGAAAACGTTATAAACTTTCATAAAAACAACTTTTTAGACTTTAGATCGTCCATGCAAGTAAATATTTAGGAAACAACAGTAAATTAAAAGAGTTTTACCGAGGGAAAGATTTAGGTGACCGTTTGGATGAGAGAAGCCTCAAAGTGGTAGAAAAACTTCTTCAAAACCCGATTTTATGCTTCTTCCTTGTTACCCTTTTGTCTTAGGACGATTTGTAGGTGTTTTTGATGGATGATTTTGTGTTTTAGTTGTTGTGAAAAGGGGAATAATCACTGTTTTTGCTTGGGAGAATAGAGAGAAAAATGGGAGTGTGTGTGTGTGTGATTTTTGAAAAGTGATATGAAAATGAAAAGTGGAGTGTGGGAAAGGTTATTACTGCCCTAGGGAACCCAAATGGCAGTGATAATTGGTCCAATCCCGTTTAATTGTGTTGGTCCTATCAAAGTTCAGGTATAAATGAGTCATCAAGCCACAGTCGGCGGCTTTCAGCCGTCGTCTGGAGGGCATTTCCCAGCTCGGTGACGTTTTAAGTTTTCCGTTATTGTTAAGTGTGGACTAGAATTTTGTTAGTTCCCGTTATGAACTTAGTCAAGTTCTTTGTATAGTTTCTTGGTGTTAGGATTTATAAGTTGATTCCGACTTTGGTTCCGACACAATAGTATTCAAAATAAAGTACGAACAAGAACGATACGATCACGATAAAATGTAACTAAAGATTTGTACCGATATAACAATAAGAATCACCTGAATTTCGGACGGTTGTCACACATGCATCAAATATAAATTTACAACAACAATATAGGTTACAGAATTTTAAAAGATATTCTGAATTGAATGCATTTCTCCTTGTCGTTGAACAAAACAATGAATTTTTGATGAAAAATCACGAGTCCCGTCCTACATGATCATTAGCATTGCCTGAAGCAAATGATGCAAACATAGATGGTTCAAAAAATAATATGAGTGGACGGGGACGTGGTCGTGGACGAGGTCGTGGACATTTTGGCCAAAACCATCCTTATTGCCACAACCATAATTCTGGTCGAAACCAAAACTTTGGTAGAGGGAAATCTTATGGGCGTGGGCGTGGTCGTTCAAATTATTACCATGCTCCCCAAAACAAAAAGTTTCACCCACAAAGAAATTCCAAAACGACAAATCATGGTGATGGAGCAGGTCCTTCTCAGAATCATGAAGATATTTTTTTTAGATGTGGTGTAAAAGGAAATTGGTCTAAAAACTGTCGAACGCCTCACCACCTCTGTGAACTCTACAAAGAATCCTTGAAAGGAAAAGATAACGAAGTAAACCTTATTAATGATCTTGAGTTTACTAAAAGTGAGCTTAATGCTTCAGATTATTGAAATAATCTTAACCTTTTGGATTGATATGGATCTTGATACCCTCTATTTACTAAGTTTATGTTTAGTAACTATATTTATGTTCCCATAACTATGTTTCTCTTTTAAAACTATGTTTTTCAATTTCTTAACTTGTTTTTGTCTTCCATGTAATATTTATGCAATAAATGTACCTTTTGTTATTATCTAATTTTATCATTTCTTATTTTTTTTTTTAATATTTGAACTTTGAAATGAGTTCCACTGGAATACAACATCAAACAAAGGTTGGAGATCTCTGCATATCAGATAGTGGTACCACACACACTATACTGAAAACTAAGAAATATTTCTCTGAGCTGAAACCTACAAAAGCAACCATTCGTACTATATCAGGTCATGTAGACTTGATAGAAGGAATGAGAAAGGCTAATTTTATGCTACCTAATGGTACAAAACTTTTGATAAATAATGCTTTATTTTCTCCAAAGTCGTCGAGAAATTTATTGAGTTTTAGTGACATATACCTTAATGGATATGATACTCAAACAGTGACTATAAGTCATGAGAAATATATGTATATTGTTGAAAAGAACAAAGTTCTAGAAACACTACCAAGACTTCATTCTGGTTTACATTATACACATATACATGTCGTGGAATCAAATATGGTAGCGAAAGAAAAATATAGTAATCCTGGAATAATTACTTTATGGCATGACATATTAGGTCATCCAGGATCAACAATGATGCGAAGGATAGTTGAAAGTACTCATGGACATCCATTGAAGGATCATAAGATACCTCAATCAGGTTCAATAATTCAATGCACATCATGTTCTCCTGGAAAATTAATTGTAAGACCTTCACCACTTAAAGTTGAAAATGAATCACCTATGTTTCGCGAAAGAATTCACGGTGACATATGTGGACCAATTCACCCACCATGTGGACCGTTTAGATATTTTATGGTTTTGATAGATGCATCAAGTAGATGGTCTCATGTTTGCTTACTTTCAACTCGTAATGCGGCATTTGCAAAATTTCTGGCTCAAATTATCAAGTTAAGAGCACATTTTCCTGATTACACTGTTAAAAGGGTAAGACTTGATAATGCTGGTGAATTTACATCCCAAGCATTTGCACTGTGTTCTCGAGATTTTTTTTTCTGAAGAAATGAAAGGAAAGGAAAAGAAGCAGGAAGAAAATAAAAAAGGTAACGTGTTCCCGAGTTTTTAAGTGGAGAGAAGAGATAAGAAGTGGAAAGAAAATTTGTTCCATTTTTCTCTCTTAATTTTCCTTCCAAAATTGAGAAGATTTGGAAAGAAAATTATATTTTGTATATTTTTAAAAATTAATCCCCAAATTATCTTTAAACAAATATATATTTTTTATATACATGTTTATCTTTTTCATCTTTACTCGATACAACCAAGTCGAATCGAATTGCTAAATTCCTCATATTTTATTCTTTTTGTTTTTGTTTTTACACAAGTGAAAATTTTTAAACAATTTATCATATATGTTTTCCGTTAATTAATTCGTGTATTTTGTAATGCTCGTTTGATCTTTATGAGTTTTTTAAATTTATTTATATTGAATTGTTTTAGTTTTGTTTATAAAGTTCATCACTTGTTTTTCGTTAATTAATTTGTGTGTTATGTAATGCTCGTTTGATCTTGATGAGTTTTTATAATTTGTTTATATCGAACTTTTATTTTGATTTTTCTTTACTTTCTTTTCTTTCCAAATACTTCCACTCGGGAACGCGTTTTTTAAAAAATAATCTCCTTTCTTCTCTCTTCTTTTCTGTTAAATTATTTTATTTTCACTTCTTTTCACTACTAGAAACAGGGCTATCCTTGACGCGCTTTTTATGACCTACGCCAAAAGATGACGCGCAAAGAGCAACGTCATTAAATAAGAGTCATATTGGGTAAAGGGATGACGCGTTTTCATATGTGTCATAACGTATGGGTCATAATCAGTTAAAATTTAGATTTCGAGATGACGTTTGTTTTTCTTCGTCCTAAATAGGAGTCATGTATGTTTTAATGTAGCACACCAGGTATTAGTGAAAATTATTTTCAAATTTTATTCTAAAATTTTCACCTTATAAACTCCCGCTTATCCTTACTCCCAAATTATTTTCAATTTTTCATTCTAAAATTTCCCTTTTATAAACTTCCCCCCAATCCCTCAATTAATTTTGATAAAACCTAATCCATCTACCAATTTTCCCAACCAAATTAACTAGTTTCTTTTTATCTCTATCACACACACTCACGCACACTCACAGAAGAAAATGGAGAAAGCAATCGAGAGACAAAATGGAGATTACATCTACAATCGCAACAAATCATCATCCTCTGATTAGGTTTCCTTCTTTCTTTCAGTATATTTTTTAAAACCTATCTATATCTATATCTATATATATGTGTATATGAATATGTATATATACTTGATTTGAAGAGTAACTATTTGTTTAAATCGGATCTTTATGTTGATTTTGTATATAGCACATTAGATCTGCGTGCACAGGAAGATTTTGTTAGTAAGTTAAGTGGTCATAAATCAGAGGTAAATTAATTTATTTATTATCAATTTCGATAACCTCGTGTGTTTATTATTGGTTACTGTACATCAACATAAACTGTCAATGGCTTCTTTCTTATCCCAATTTTTTTATACATGTGTTGTAGGTCTGTGGACTCAGGTGGAAATGATAACAGGGTAAGAACTAATTTATTTACTCCATTAATTTCTTTAGAGTAAGTAATCAATTTAATCATTTTATTCTTTTCTTGTTGGTTTATATGTAGCTTTTTGTTGTTGGTCTATGATTTATTGTTTCATTTTGTTGTTTTATTTTGTTGTTTTTGTTTTTGTTTTTTATACATATAAAATACTGATATATGTATATGTATATATATATATATATATATTTGTGTATATATAGGTTTGATATGAGCTAATCTGTTCATTTGATTAGTTAATTAATTGCTGTTTATAGGTATATATATATCAGGAAAAAGGTTTGTAAACTTGGTATATGTATCAAGATTTTAGGGGGTTGTATTGTATCTGTATCAGTTTGTTATGATTTTAGAGTTGTTTGTATAGTATATCAGTTCACTTTGACTCGGTTCATAATTATAAGTAATTTAGTTGTTAATTGAGCAGTGTCATGCATTAAACAAGTTTATGATGTTAGCATTCTGGATGTGTGATTAACAATGTCCCGAGACATTAACCATCACAGTTTTGTAGAACCGTGA
The DNA here is from genome assembly GCA_910822075.1 of Senecio squalidus. Classification (NCBI taxonomy): domain Eukaryota; kingdom Viridiplantae; phylum Streptophyta; class Magnoliopsida; order Asterales; family Asteraceae; genus Senecio; species Senecio squalidus. Next base: position 19,448,142 of record CAJVGC010000001.1, read on the forward strand.
AGCTGAATTGGGAAAAACATTCTAAGGTTATAGCTTGTGCCATCCGCCCATCCCTCTTTTTGTGCTTCAATTTTTTTTATATATCTTAATTTATGTACTTAGCAGGCTATGGATAGCTCTCCAGTCAGTACAGGAGCTGCAAACAAAGTTTCTCCTATAAATACATCAACTTCTGGTATGCTTTTTTTTGTCTTGATCAAATCTGTTAATGTAAATAGATCTCTTAATATATTAATGTGTTTTTGTTTATCTATTTGGAGGGTCTCAAAAGGTATATGCATATAAGATGGTGCGGACTGACTTACAGGATCCTTCTGGGAGGTTGCATGCCTACATGCAAGTAAAGGCTTCCAGAAACCTTGAAAGCAAATGTGACTTGAATTCTTTGAGGTAGGATAAATAGTCTGTGAATGGTGAATTTCCGATGCACTTCTTTGGGTCTTTCATATATGGATAAAGAATGTGTTGATGGTGATCAGGCACCAGCTGGTTCATGATCACTAGCGGTTGGTCTTTGTAAAATATAATTTCTACAGTATATATACATATACATATATAATTTCTAAAGTAAAATATAATTTCTAAAGTAGTGTCTTGTTATTTAATGATCTTGAGACTTTGTTGATAGATCTACTTGACCAATAAGTTTCTGTTTATGCACTTGCAGGCAATAGTAACAGAGGAGGATGACATGGATTCCATGGCTCATAGATTACTTTCTGCAGCTGTACATGGATTTGCGTATACCTTGTGAATGTTTGTATACTGGATTTGATCTTTTCTTCTAATACTTTCACAATGTAAAACAATGCCTTAATGTATGTGATTTTAATGTATTGGTAATGAAAATCTTTGTTAAACAAGTGTGATGTAATGAAAAGCTTTGGTGATTGAGTCACATAAGAATGTGGAGGAAAGTTTTAGAAAATGGTGGCTGGCCGGATGGTAGTCGCCGGAATCAATTTTTTTTTTATATATATAAAAATTATGACGCGCTAATACGAAGGTCAAAAAGGAGAGTCATATAACGTGGGTCTTAAAACGAAGGTCAAAAAAGAAAGTCATATAACGCGGGACATAAGTGCGCGTCATTCAGCTATGACGCTTCTTTGCGTGTCATGAAATATTTATGACTGGTCCATCCTTGACGTGCATTTGCGCGTCATAAAGCCTCTTCTTGACGCGCATTGCGCGTCATTAATAGCCCTGTTTGTAGTAGTGTTTCTTCTCTCGCTAAACTCAGGAACAAGGTGTTGATGACTATTGTATGTCTGTAGGGATTGTTGTTGAACATCTAGTTGCTCATGTTCACAAGCAAAATGGTTTAGCAGAATCACTGATTAAACATCTTCAACTAATAGCTACACCATTAATAATGAGAACAAAGTTGGGGTCATGCAATTTTACATGTTGCATCACAGATTCGTTTAAGACCAAGTGCTAACCATACGTATTCTACCATGCAACTTGCTTTTGGGAAAGAGCGAAGCATTTCTCACCTTAGAGTTTCTGGTTGTGCTGTATATGTTCCCATTGCACCACCTCAACGAAAAAAAAATGGGACCTCAGAGGAGGTTAGGAATATATGTTGGATATGAAACATCTTCTATCATAAGATATCTTGAACCACTAACAGGTGACGTTTTTACAGCACGTCTAGCTGATTGCCAATTTAATGAGGCAACTTTTCCAACATTGGGGGGGGGGGGGGGGGGGGGGGGGGGGGATCAAAGAAAAAGATGTTTCATGGTGGAACCTTATTTGTTGCATCCTGATCCTCGCACCAAACAATGTGAAACAGAAGTTCAAAAGATTATGCACTTGCAACAAATTGCAAATCAATTACCCTATGCATTTGTTGATACAAAAAGAGTGACCAAATCATATATACCAGCTGTTAACGCTCCAGCTCGAATTGAGATCCCAGATGGAAAATATGACGATAAAGTCACTCAAGAGTTTAAACACGCTTGAAGCGTGGAAGACCAATTGGTTCCAAAGATAAAAATCCCCGTAAAAGAAAAGGTGCAGAGAATGCAAATGATCACGAAAAAAGTGTTCTTGAAGAAACACAAAATATCATCATTTCTCCAGTAGAGGAAATGAATGATAACAATAAAGAGATTGCAATCAATTATGAAAATACGCATACATTATGGAACCGAAGCGAAATGGAAAATATTGATGAAATATTTTCATATAATGTTGCATGTGAGGTTATGAAAGAAAGTGATGATCCTGAACCTCAGTCTGTTATCGATTGTCAAAACAGACATGATTGGGTTAAATGGAAAGACGCCATGCAAGTTGAATTAAATTCTCTCAATAAACGGAAGGTTTTTGGACCTATTGTTATCACTCCCAAATCCATGAAACCTGTAGGGTACATATGGATATTTATACGTAAAAGAAATGAGAAAAATGAAATTATAAGATACAAGTCCAGACTTGTGGCTCAAGGTTTTTCTCAAAGATCGGGGATTGATTAGATGAAACATATTCTCCTGTTATGGATGCTATCACTTTTAGATATTTAATTAGTCTAGCAGTTTCTAAGAATTTAGAAATGCTTCTCATGGATGTTGTTACTGCTTACTTGTATAGATCACTAAATGGTGATATCTATATGAAGATCCCAGAAGGATTTAAAATGCCTGAAACATTAAGTACAAAACCCAAAGAAATGTACTCAATAAAATTACAAAGATCTTTATATGGTTTAAAGCAATCTGGACGGATGTGGTATAATCACTTGAGTGATTATTTGATAAGCAAAGGCTATACAAATAATCGTATTTGTCCATGTGTAATTTATTAAGAAAACAACATCTGGATATGTGATCATAGCTGTCTACGTTGATGATTTAAACATTATTGGAACAACCACTTAAATTAATGAAGTAGTATTACTTTTAAATAAGGAATTTGTAACACTAGTATTTTAAACACACAAAATTTTTTTTTTTTTTTTTTTTTTTAAAACATTCTTCAATATATACATAACTTAACCAAAATGGGAGTTATCGTTTACTTCTACTAAAATAACATTTAACATGTTTAGAGCGGAAGCTCGTTACAAAAGAGTTAACTTCATATCTAGGTCCCCATCCATTCTTCCTATGCTTGCCTTGCAAATTCGAGATCCTTTTTACCTACTAACATAACAATCAACAATGTACATTAGCATTAAGCTAGTGAGTATACTTAATAACATAATGATACATCTTCAAGACTATTCAAAGTCTTGCTACATACCCTCGCGGTATAGAATTTTAGCTAACTCTACTCTTTCCCGACTATTGAAAGTCGATTCTACTTCTCCATGACACATAAATGTCTTCTCCATTCTTCTCTATCATAATGATAAGTTAATATATCATTTCTCTACTTAAACTACCTTAAAATGTACTAAAAACTGGTCTAGGGGTCGAATGCGACGCATTCGGACCCTTAGGCGACGCATTCAACATGACAAAACTCAACATCAGCCTCGGAGCTCAGAATGCGGCGCATTCAGCCTACAGGCGGCGCATTCTGGGCTCATCCTGGCTAATTTTCGTTTTTCAAACGTTTCCTGCACTTACATGTTAGTTTACACCACTTTAAATCCTTATTTCCGCTAACAACACTAACTATAACTTGGAATAACTTACCTATCAATCTTTAATACACTAATACAAAGTTTAAACACAAAACCATATGAAAATGAGTCTAGTATACTGTGACAACCGTCGAAACTCAGTTCGAGAACGCTAACTTTTAACCTCGATACGCTATACTTGCTACTTGCTATAACTAACTTTAGGTGTTACGTGGTTACGTAGACACAACTCTTTAAGCTAAGCTCGATGTAACTCACGCAAAACTTTTAACGTAGGTTTACGTTACTTAAACTTTAAACGTGCGTGTCTCGGAAACGGAATCGGAATCGGAATCAAACCAACAATTGAACTCTAAATACCAAGAAAACAACTAAGGAACTTTCCTAAGTTCATAACGTATCATAATTAAGAACTTTCAGTTAACAAAAAGGTCCAACGAAGCAAAAGCGTAAAAACAAAAATCAGATAAAATCTGATTTTTAGCCCGGTGCGCAGCACCTGCTTTTTGGTGCGCAGCACCGGATGACAGTTTCACAATAATTACATTTTTAGTCCTTATCTCGTTTTTATAATAAATCCAACCAACCAAACACGATTTTTTACACATTATTACTGAGTTTTTGGCAGAATATAGACCCCCTATACCATCATTTTCTTTTATTTCCTTCTCATTTTTATAAAACACAAACACACACTAAAAACACACAATCACACCTACACTCCCTTTTCTCTCCATTCTCTCTCAAAGAACTCTTTCATTTCCAGAAAATACAGCCACATAAACCCATCCTTTCACCATCAAAAATCATTCAAACAAGCAAAGGAAGAAAGGGGATCAAAGCTATTTCGATTACAAAACGTTTTCTACACTTTTGGAGCTCTAAATCCGCCTAGACCATCATCTAAACACTTTCATTCGGTAGAAACTCTTCCTTTTTACTTATATTACTATTATAACCAATTGCATGTATGATCCAAGCTCTAAAATCAAGTTTTGATGAAGTTTTATGACCATTTTTATACAAAAACGGGTTTTTAATTAATGATGCTTAGATCTTCAAATTTATGGATAAAAGTTACATATAAACTGAGAAAATGATGATTAATAAGGTTTATAACAATTGCATGTCGAAATCTACCATCAAGATAACCGATTTAACCACCAAAAACGATTTTTGGAGAAGACCAGCAAGCAGGTGCTGCGCACCTGCTAACAGGTGCTAAGCACCGAGCAGGTGCTGCGCACCATGAAGCAGGTGCTGCGCACCATGAAGCAGGTGCTAAGCACCGAGCTGCTGGCAGCTCCAAAAATCGTTGTTAACTTGATAAAAATCGCCACTTTGAACTTGTTATCTCGAATCTGAATAAAAGCTATTGTAATAAACAAATACTTGTGTTTGGGATGACTTATTTGACATATTACATTTAGATTAAACTTGGTGAAATAGCTTAATAAGTGTTATAAAAATTGTAAGCGGGAAAGTGTTGAAAATTTGGATTTAGAAACTATAGTGCGGAAGCGCTGCCCGATTTTTGTAAAAACTAATTATAACACTTAAACAATAAACAAATCGTTGACTAACGAGTATAAAAGTTAACAAGTAATAATACTTACGCGAAAACTTGGTATAAAATAGGATTCCGGTGATTCCGAGCACCTTTGGAGCTTTTCCGAGCACGCTACGATCTTCGCAAACAGTGAGTTACAAACCCCTACTCTTTTAAACGCTTTTAATACTTTTTGGGGTGAAATGCGAGTCTTAGGCTTAACTATATGTAAGCTGAAAAACGCTTTACTACTTGAATGCTAAACGAAAACTATTGTGAAACGCTTTGCTACTCGAAAACTATTGCGAAACGATTTGATACTTGAAAACTATTACGATACGCTTTATTACTTGAATACTATTACTAAACGATTTGATACTTGAATACTTTTACGAAACGACTTGATAGTTGAATACTATTACGAAACGATTTCATACTTGAAAACTATTACGATACGCTTTATCACTTGAATACTATTACGAAACGATGTGATACTCAATGCTATTACGAAAACACTTATGTATTTTGAATGCTACTATGAAATGCTTTGATATTTTGAATACTAAAATGAATAACTATTTTGCCGGCATTGTTGAGGGTTTTGCCAACAATTTCGAGGGCACGAAAGCTATAATTGCCAATGACTAAAACAATCGATCGTCATGTTGCGGACTTTGTACAACATGGACGTGAGAAACCACTGAAAATTCCCGAAAACTACCAAGGACATTAGTTGCTATTAATCCCTTTGGAAAGGACCGTTAGTAGATATGGATAGCGCTATTAGGGTAGATTGACCCTCACCACAACGACCTATAACGATGGTGCATAATACTAAATGGGTAGGCTTTAGGCTTAGCAACGATCATTGGGCAATACTAGGATTGTCACATAGTCGCGCTATGTGGTCAATGCCTACGAACACGAAAACTAAACTACGCATTGCTATGCGTCAATCTTTTGAAAGTTATACTTTACGCATGGTTATGCGACTACTTTTGAATACTATACTTTACGCATGGTTATGCGGCTACTTTTGAATACTATACTTTTCGCATGCTTATGCGACAACTGCATGAACGCTATATTTTACGCATTGCTATGCGTCGAAACTTGATTTACTTATACTTTACGCATTGCTATGCGTCAACGCTTTGATTACTTAAAACTTTGTAGCTCACTAACTACGTCTCCCGTAGTTAACACTTGACTCGTATTTTCAGGTTACGATTAAGCTTGCTGATGACTTTATGCTTTGGGCTGATGACTTCAAGAATGGGAAAGGGTTCGGGTGGCTTGGCTATGAACACTTAACTTGTATTTCGGATATGCAAACGATGCTTTAAACATTTGTAAACCTTTGAAGCTATGTTTCTTTTAATATAATTTGGTGTGGAATTATAAACTTGTGTATCTAATGCTATTGTTTTTCACATTCCGTGTTTCCGCTTTGGCGGGGTGTGACAGACTTGGTATCAGAGCGCAAGGTTATAGTGAATACCGATTTTTCAAAAATCAAACTATAACCAGTTCTAAAACGAAAGATTTTATTTAACCAAAACGTGAAGGCATTGTTTAACTTGAATTATTCGTAGCCTGATCACCTATGAATAATTTGGACTAAATTATGCCGGAACGGGATTGGTAAACATTAAACGAACCTTCCCGGGAAATTCTTGAAGTCAGACCCACTCAGACCTAGATGCTATACTTAAGATACTCTATGTTCTCAGCTTATTACTAACACTAACATGAGCCGTATCTTCGAAATAACTCGTTACCGATTTAGGGTAAGTCGAGAGGGAAATAGATAGCTATGTCAGACAACGAAACGCTATATACTTTAGACTGATACTAAGATAACATTAAGACTTAGTGGGAATTTGATCCCATTCACCTTTCTATGATACGACGAAAGGACGAATACAACCGTGTCAGACAACGAGGTAGATACCCGACGCAAACTCTTGAAAACTCACATTTTCCCTACGAACCTGATATACGATAGTGATACGTTATGAAGGTATAGGAGCGTTGAATTAACATTATCGAAATCCATTCATACAATCGTAAACTATTACATTACCGTATAACGACTCGGATCTGGACTGGTTTATACTGACCCATGTCGACTATTTCTCCCATTCTTTAGGTGGAGACAACACATTCTCGATTATCAACACCGTACACACAACACATTCTCGACTATCGACACCATATACACTGATCCCACTAATATTTACGCGATACCCTTTTGTGACAACTGGGAAGTATTCCCACATCACACATGAGTGTAGTGCAACTCGACATACTAAGTGATGCACCCAAGATATCCGATAGCTAAGGACTGACATTGGAAGACATGATGGATTCATGCGACAAGTTTACGGATCTCCAGAAATGATCCAGAAGTCGATGTATCATGACACTCGCATTCACAAACTATCACTCGACATACTTCATGCCAAATAAACGATACATAGGGCAGTCCGGACAACTCGATGCTAGTGGTGGAATTGCTACACGTAAGAGTTTTGAAAATCACTGTTATCGCTCGCTCGCCTTAGTGCACCCAATATAGTAATCTTTGGTCGACACGAATTCTTAATCTAAATCGCATGATATGCCCCTAGCATAAACATGTATGCCGCATACCTTACTTTCATTTTGTGACATTATAATCACGCAAAATAATGTACAATACTTGATGGTACTCGATTGAAGGACTAGCATTTATGAAATCGCAAGGATATCGCAAACTTATTTGGGGAATCGTTGGTCAGTGTGGATTCCTAGACTCGAATGCAGATCTAAGGTGACTTCAAAACAAGGTAGGTTTTGGAAGCATACCCTAAAACGAAGGATCATCACGAAGGTATGATCACATTCTTATGATTACGATAAACTACGGAATAGCTATTTGTCAAACATGTTGAAGTCATGTCTCTGCAAGGAATTCATCTAAACACCTGCTCTACAATAAGACCTTATTCACGCAAGGAGACATGGAAAGGACAACCCTAAAACGTATACCCGAAAAACACTCACAACCGAGGTAATAGCTCGTTGCTATTCAACCAAGAAGGTGCCCAAGGAAACCGATTAGTAGTAAGGGAGTACCGGAAGTATTTCCCGGTGACTCGCCCAAGCTATTACTAGTCCATTTAAGTAAACTTAAACATTACCTCGATACTCAACACAACTTTGGCATCCCGAGCATCATACGAGTTAGAGCCTTCGTTATACGAACTGAGGAAGCGGGATACGACCCCCGAGTAGTTGCAGCTCTGACACAGTAATAGAAACGAATTGGTTGACCATTCAAGATGCGAAAATCTTTTGCTTAGATAAGACGATTAGGATGCCGTTAGAAGATGGGAAGTAGTTGATAGTACAAGGAGATAGGCTGGGATAAACTTCGAAACTTGTACCGGTGATGAAAACGCGCAAATACTTGAATAAGGGCTGCTTTACATCGTTAGTAAACGTAAAGGACAAACAAACACAAGCAGCAGACCTTAAGGACATGCCGATAGTTAGAGACTATCCGGAGGCATTTCCCAAAGAACTACTAGAACTACCACCACCGAGGCAAGTGGAGCTTAGAATCGAAGAAATTCCTGGAGCGACACGAGTGGCAAGGACGCCATCCCAACTAACTCCGACTGAGATGCAGGGACTATGCAACCAAGTTCATGAATCATTGGATAAGGATTTATCCGACCAAGCTTATCACCATGGGGAAAGCCGATCTTATTTGTTGAAAAGGGATATGGATAGTCCCGCATGTGTAACGACTACCGAGTATTGGATAAACTAACCGTCAAGAATCGGTACCCTCCTCCACGAATCGACGATATTTTAATCTACTCGCGCACCAAAGGAAAATCGCGCAGAGCACTTAAAACTATTATTGGAATTACTCAAGGGACAACAACTTTACGCAAAGCTTGCAAAGTGTGAATTATGGCTGCGTAAAGTCAAATTTCTCGGACACGCAGTTAATGGATCCGGAATTCACATTGATCCATCAAAAATCGAAACTATACGGAATTGGGAAACTCTCAAGAGTCCGACAGAAATCCGCAAATTTTTAGGACTAGCCGGTTAATACCGATGATTCATTCAAGACTTATCCAAAGATAGCTAAACCCCTAACAAAGTTAACGCAAAAGAACAAGAAGTTCAACTGGGGAGATGCACAAGAACAAGCCTTCAATATCCTAAAAACGAAACTATGCAATGCCCCAATTCTAATTCTTCCTGAGGGAAACAAAGACTTTATAGTGTATTGTGACGCATCTAACCTAGGAGTAGGTTATGTATTGATGCAACAAAATAAGGTCATAGCATACGCATCGCGACAACTCAAGAAACGGGAATTCAATTACGCTACTCGCGACCTATAATTAGGAGCGATAATTTTTTCCCTTAAAAATCTGGAGACACTATCTTCAGGGAACCAAATGCACGGTATTCACGGACCATAGGAGTCTGCAACATATACTAGATCAGAAGCTACTCAATATGAGGCAAAGGAGATGGTTGGAACTCCTTAGCGACTACGACTGCGATATTAAGTACCACCCTGGCAAGGCAAACGTCGTAGGAGATGCCCTGAGTAGGAAGGAGAGGCAACAGACGACTCGAGTACGTGCATTAGGAATTTACCTTAAACCCGATTTGAGAACGCGCATAGCAAGTGCCCAGCATGAGGCTTTGAGAGCAGATAACATAAAGGTCGAAACTTTGCACAAACACAACAAGGATTTGTAAAGAAGAGCGATGATGTCTACTAATTTAGGGATCGAGCCTGGATTCCTACGACCAACGAATTGAGAAAGACCATTATGGATGAAGCACACCGAACACGATATTCCATTCATCCCGGGAAAAGCAAGATGCATAAGGACCTCAAGGAACATTATTGGTGGCCTGGAACGAAAAGAGACGTTGCCTTATACGTAGAGAAATGCCTCACTTGTGCGAAAGTGAAGGCCGAATATCAAAAGCCATCCGGATTACTACAGCAACCCGAAATTCCCGAGTGGAAATGGGAACAAATCACAATGGACGGTCACAAAGTCACCTCGAACATCAAAGGGTAACGACATGATCTAGGTTGTAGTAGATCGACTAACGAAGTCAACATACTTTATTCCCATCGAGGAAAGTTTTAACGTGGAAAGACTTGTCCAAATATACATCAACAAGGGAATGACTCGTCACGAAATACCCACGTCAATTATCTCGGACAGAGATACTCGCTTCACTTTCAGATTCTGGAAGGCATTCCAAGAATCTTCTGGCACACGATTATATTTAAACACGGCTTACTATCCACGGACCGATGGTCAAAGCGAACTCAATACAAATCTTAGGTGATATGCTAAAAGCATGTGTTATCGACTTCGGAGGAAGTCAGGATAATCATATACCACTAACGGGATTCTCCTATAGCAATAGTATCGCGCTAGTATCAAGTGTGCGCCTTTTAAGCTCTTTACGAAACGAAATGCGAATCTCCACTGTGTGGTTGGACCCAGGAGATCGACAACTAACTAGCACGGATGTGGTGCAAGAATCGATCGATAGATCACGACGATAAAGGAACGACTAAGACTACTAGAAATCGTCAAAAGAGTTACGCTGGGATGCGTAGAAAAGACTTGGAATCTCAAATCAATGACAAAGAAATTCTTAAGGTGTCACCTTGGAAAGGTGCAATACGCCGCGGAAAAACACTAGAAAGCTTAACCCCAGATACGTAGGACCATTTGAGGTACTCGAAGGAGTAGGTCCAGTTGCGTGTCATTGGGAACTACCACAAGAGCACGATAACATACATAACACTTTTCATGTGCCGATACTGAAAGGTACTCCTCGAACGAAACACTTATCACACCTTTAGAAGAAGTACAACTAGACGAAAAGCTCCAATTTATCGAGGAACCGATTGAAATCATAGAACGCGAAACTAAAAATTTAAGACACAGTAAAATCCCCATAGTGAGGGTGCGATGGAATGCTAAACGAGGCCCCGAATATACCTGGGAACGAGAGGATCAGATGACCCTTAAGTATCCTCATCTCTTTACTTCTCCCACAACGAATACTACAAGCTGAAATTTCGGGACGAAATTCTTTCAACGTGGGGAGAATGTGACAACCGTCGAAACTCAGTTCGAGAACGCTAACTTTTAACCTCGATACGCTATACTTGCTACTTGCTATAACTAACTTTAGGTGTTACGTGGTTACGTAGACACAACTCTTTAAGCTAAGCTCGATGTAACTCACGCAAAAATTTTAACGTAGGTTTACGTTACTTAAACTTTAAACGTGCGTGTCTCGGAAACGGAATCGGAATCGGAATCAAACCAACAATTGAACTCTAAATACCAAGAAAACAACTAAGGAACTTTCCTAAGTTCATAACGTATCATAATTAAGAACTTTCAGTTAACAAAAAGGTCCAACGAAGCAAAAGCGTAAAAACAAAAATCAGATAAAATCTGATTTTTAGCCCGGTGCGCAGCACCTGCTTCTTGGTGCGCAGCACCGGATGACAGTTTCACAATAATTACATTTTTAGTCCTTATCTCGTTTTTATAATAAATCCAACCAACCAAACACGATTTTTTACACATTATTACTGCGTTTTTGGCAGAATATAGACCCCCTATACCATCATTTTCTTTTATTTCCTTCTCATTTTTATAAAACACAAACACACACTAAAAACACACAATCACACCTACACTCCCTTTTTCTCTCCATTCTCTCTCAAAGAACTCTTTCATTTCCAGAATACAGCACATAAACCCATCCTTTCACCATCAAAAATCATTCAAACAAGCAAAGGAAGAAAGGGGATCAAAGCTATTTCGATTACAAAACGTTTTCTACACTTTTGGAGCTCTAAATCCGCCTAGACCATCATCTAAACACTTTCATTCGGTAGAAACTCTTCCTTTTTACTTATATTACTATTATAACCAATTGCATGTATGATCCAAGCTCTAAAATCAAGTTTTGATGAAGTTTTATGACCATTTTTATACAAAAACGGGTTTTTAATTAATGATGCTTAGATCTTCAAATTTATGGATAAAAGTTACATATAAACTGAGAAAATGATGATTAATAAGGTTTATAACAATTGCATGTCGAAATCTACCATCAAGATAACCGATTTAACCACCAAAAACGATTTTTGGAGAAGACCAGCAAGCAGGTGCTGCGCACCTGCTAACAGGTGCTAAGCACCGAGCAGGTGCTGCGCACCAGGAAGCAGGTGCTAAGCACCGAGCTGCTGGCAGCTCCAAAAATCGTTGTTAACTTGATAAAAATCGCCACTTTGAACTTGTTATCTCGAATCTGAATAAAAGCTATTGTAATAAACAAATACTTGTTTTTGGGATGACTTATTTGACATATTACATTTAGATTAAACTTGGTGAAATAGCTTAATAAGTGTTATAAAAATTGTAAGCGGGAAAGTGTTGAAAATTTGGATTTAGAAACTATAGTGCGGAAGCGCTGCCCGATTTTTGTAAAAACTAATTATAACACTTAAACAATAAACAAATCGTTGACTAACGAGTATAAAAGTTAACAAGTAATAATACTTACGCGAAAACTTGGTATAAAATAGGATTCCGGTGATTCCGAGCACCTTTGGAGCTTTTCCGAGCACGCTACGATCTTCGCAAACAGTGAGTTACAAACCCCTACTCTTTTAAACGCTTTTAATACTTTTTGGGGTGAAATGCGAGTCTTAGGCTTAACTATATGTAAGCTGAAAAACGCTTTACTACTTGAATGCTAAACGAAAACTATTGTGAAACGCTTTGCTACTCGAAAACTATTGCGAAACGATTTGATACTTGAAAACTATTACGATACGCTTTATTACTTGAATACTATTACTAAACGATTTGATACTTGAATACTTTTACGAAACGACTTGATAGTTGAATACTATTACGAAACGATTTGATACTTGAAAACTATTACGATACGCTTTATCATTGGAATACTATTACGAAACGATGTGATACTCAATGCTATTACGAAAACACTTATGTATTTTGAATGCTACTATGAAATGCTTTGATATTTTGAATACTAAAACGAATAACTATTTTGCCGGCATTGTTGAGGGTTTTGCCAACAATGTCGAGGGCACGAAAGCTATAATTGCCAATGACTAAAACAATCGATCGTCATGTTGCGGACTTTGTACAACATGGACGTGAGAAACCACTGAAAATTCCCGAAAACTACCAAGGACATTAGTTGCTATTAATCCCTTTGGAAAGGACCGTTAGTAGATATGGATAGCGCTATTAGGGTAGATTGACCCTCACCACAACGACCTATAACGATGGTGCATAATACTAAATGGGTAGGCTTTAGGCTTAGCAACGATCATTGGGCAATACTAGGATTGTCACATAGTCGCGCTATGTGGTCAATGCCTACGAACACGAAAACTAAACTACGCATTGCTATGCGTCAATCTTTTGAAAGTTATACTTTACGCATGGTTATGCGACTACTTTTGAATACTATACTTTACGCATGGTTATGCGGCTACTTTTGAATACTATACTTTTCGCATGCTTATGCGACAACTGCATGAACGCTATATTTTACGCATTGCTATGCGTCGAAACTTGATTTACTTATACTTTACGCATTGCTATGCGTCAACGCTTTGATTACTTAAAACTTTGTAGCTCACTAACTACGTCTCCCGTAGTTAACACTTGACTCGTATTTCAGGTTACGATTAAGCTTGCTGATGACTTTATGCTTTGGGCTGATGACTTCAAGAATGGGAAAGGGTTCGGGTGGCTTGGCTATGAACACTTAACTTGTATTTCGGATATGCAAACGATGCTTTAAACATTTGTAAACCTTTGAAGCTATGTTTCTTTTAATATAATTTGGTGTGGAATTATAAACTTGTGTATCTAATGCTATTGTTCTTCACATTCCGTGTTTCCGCTTTGGCGGGGTGTGACATATACTCACCTTGATGTCGAATTACTTTCACTATCTTTACGTTGCTTTCCCCTTGCCTTTATCTTTCAAATCTGAGTTACAAGGTCAAAATTACTAAAACTTCAATACTCATAACCACATAACTAACAACTTTATCATACATTCTCTTCTAACAAACTTAACATAACTTGGTTAAATCGTTTTCTACCCATCATGTCACTTTTGAGGTCTTTGACCCGTTAACTTTTACATATACATGGAAGCATTTCAAATTACTATCCATTTTATACACACATCAACAATACATAAAAATGGTCATTTCTTTCTCTTTAACCAATTTCTACCCATTTGCTACTCCTTGGGTCATTTGACCCTTTTGGCAATACCAAATGGAGAAATCATAACACCATATTCTATCTCCTTCATAGAACTTAAACATACAATTCTAACATTAAATTAACATACACAAATGCTCAAATTAGCAATTCTCAAGATTATCCCCAAATTATAAAAAACCTAATTTTATCAATTAAGTATTTCTGCTCTTCAATTAAACATCCAAATAGTGTTATAACACATAGCACAAACTCAAATTCATCAAATAATACCAAATATATATATATAAATTTACCTTCTCCACTCCAATGCCAAATTAGCTAAATTCCTTTATCTTCAAGTCTTAATTCTTTATACACTTCACCAATTTAACACTACTTTGAAGGAAATTGAAATCTCTCTTAGCTTAAAATCACTTACACACACTCAAAACACATACAAGAACATCAGAATTTGACACCTAACTATCTTACTCATACCAATTTTCGGATTTACACTTTTAGTCCCTCAATTTCTCAAATCTTTCTAATTTACAACAATTACTAGAATTATTAACTAATTAAGTCCTTTCTAACTAAAATCAACTATCTTTCTTACAATTCTAGTCCTTCACTTATATAACTTCTCAAATAATATAAATATAACACATTTATATTATAAACAATTAAATACTTACGAATTATTTAAATTTCCGAAAACCGGGATGTTACAAATCTTCCCTCCTTCTAAAGATTTCGTCCCCGAAATCTATTCTTCGAACAACTTGGGATAAAATTTCTTTATTTCATTCTCCGACTCCCAAGTAAATTCCGATCCCTTTCTATGCCTCCATTGAACCTTAACCATACTAATTTGTTTATTTCTAAGTTGTTTTATTTTTCGATCGAGAATGGCTACCGGTTCTTCTACATAATTTAACTTCTCATCGATTTCTATATCATCTAGTGGAACAAATGTTGTTTCATCCGCAAGACACTTTCTTAAATTAGGATGTATCTTACTTAAAACTTCGGGTAATTCTAATCGATAAGCAACTTTTCCGATTTTCTCCAAAATTTTAAATGGCCCAATAAATCTTGGACTTAATTTTCCTCTCTTTCTAAATCGGATTACTCCTTTCCATGGGGAAACTTTCAACATCACAAAATCACCAACTTCAAATTCTATCGGTCTCTCCTTTTATCGGCATAACTCTTTTGTCGATCTTGAGCCATCTTAAGTCTTTCTCTTATTTGATCTATCTTCTCCGTTGTAATTTGTACAATTTCTTTTTCTCCCAATTCTCGTTGTCCAATCTCGCCCCAACATATTGGTGTTCTACATTTTCGTCCATACAACATTGTATAAGGTGCACAATCTATACTCGCTTGATAGCTATTGTTGTAAGAAAATTCTACTAACGGTAAATGATCATCCCAATTACCTCCAAAATCTATTACACATGCACGGAGTAAATCAACTAATGTTTGAATTGTTCTTTCACTTTGCCCATCGGTTTGAGGATGATAAGCCGTGCTAATATTGAGTTTCACCCCTAATTCTTCATGAAAGCCCCTCCAAAAGTGAGAAGTAAAACGTGTATCTCTATCCGAAACTATCGAAATTGGAACTCCATGTCTTACCACAATCTCTTTCAAAAACAATTCCGCCATTTTCTCCGAAGAAATAGCTTCCTTAACTGGTAAGAAAAGAGCACTTTTAGTCAATCTATCCACAATTACCCAAATAGCATCATTCTTTCTTCTAGACTTTGGTAATTTCGTCACCAAATCCATAGTAATATTCTCCCATTTCCACACCGGTATTTCTAATGGTTGCATTTTTCCATAAGGCTTTTGGTGCTCCGCTTTAACTTGTAAACATGTCAAACATTTTTCTACATATTTCACTATATCTCTTTTCATACCCGGCCACCAATAGTCTTCTTTAAGATCTCTATACATTTTCGTACTACCGGGATGAATAGAATATTTTGACTTATGAGATCCGTCTAGTAAAACTTTCTTACAATCCGATGTATTCGGAATCCAAATTCTTCCAAATCTAGTCTTTAAACCTCGACTATCTTCCATTAGGTTTTGCACTTGACCCACAATTCTTTCTTTCTTCCAATTTCTCCTTCTTAATTGCTTCTAATTGAGCTTCTTTAACCGAATCAAAGAAATTAGCATTAATAATCAAAGCTAAGGAGTAAAGTTTCATTTCCGGTTGTGAACTCTTTCTACTCAATGCATCCGCAACAACATTTTCTTTTCCGGGGTGGTATCGTATATCACAATCGTAATCCTTCACCAAATCTAACCATCTACGTTGTCTCATACTAAGATCATTTTGAGTAAAGAAATATTGCAAACTTTTATGATCCGTATAAATTGTACATCTTTCTCCATAGAGGTAATGCCTCCATATCTTTAATGCAAACACAACCGCCGCTAGCTCCAAATCTCGTACCGGGTATTTCTTTTCATTTTCTTTCAACTGTCTCGAAGCATAAGCAATAACCCTTCCGTGTTGCATCAAAACACATCCTAAACCGGTATATGAAGCATCACTATAAACTACCAAATCTTTCGTTCCATCCGGTAAAACTAACACCGGTGCTTCACTTAACTTCTTCTTTAAAATCTGGAATGCTTCTTCTTGTTTTTCTTTCCATTCAAACTTCTTATTCTTTCTAGTTAACTCGGTTAAACTTGAAGCTATTTTAGAAAAATCTTGAATAAATCTTCGATAATACCCCGCAAGACCAAGAAAACTACGGATTTCCTTCACATTTTTCGGAGAATTCCAATTGACAATTGCTTCAATTTTCGCCGGATCCACTTTTATACCTTCTGCATTTACTACATGACCCAAAAATTGAACTTCTTCTAACCAAAATTCACATTTAGAAAATTTTGCATATAATCTTTCTCGTCTAAGAATCTCCAACAATTGTCGTAGATGATCCGCATGTTCTTCTTTACTCTTTGAATATATCAAAATATCATCAATAAAGACTATAACTGATTTATCTAACATCGTTCTACAAACTCTATTCATCAAATCCATAAAAGCAGCGGGGCATTTGTTAAACCGAAAGGCATAACCAAAAATTCATAATGACCATACCTCGTGCGAAAAGCTGTTTTCGGTACATCTTCTTCCTTTACTTTCAACTGATGGTAACCCGACCTTAAATCTATCTTTGAAAAGAATTTCGCTCCTTGTAACTGATCAAACAAATCATCTATCTCGGTAACGGGTATTTATTCTTGACTGTTAACTTATTAAGTTCTCGTAGTCTATACACATACGCATACTACCATCTTTCTTTTTCACAAATAAAATCGGTGCACCCACGGAGAAGAACTAGGACGGATAAAACCCTTGTCTAACAATTCTTGTAACTGACTCATTAATTCTTTCATTTCGGCCGGAGCTAATCTATATGGAGCTTTTGCTACAGGTGCAGCACCGGGAATCAATTCTATTCTAAACTCTACTTCTCTTTCTGGCGGCAACCCGGAAGATCTTCGGGAAATACATCTACATATTCATTACTACATCTACTTCTTTTAATTCTTTCTTATTTTTCTCTTATCTACCACATACGCAAGGTATGCTTGACAACCTCGGGACATATATCTTCTTGCTTTCATTAAGAACAAACCGAAATTTCACCACTCTTTCTCCCATAAAAACAATTTCTTTTCCTTCTAATCGGTAACTTTAATAATTTTAATCTTACATAAGATAATAGCATTATTCTTTTCTAACCAATCCATACCTACTATAACATCAAATTCTCCCATGACCATTGGAATCAAGTCTATCGTAAATTTTGTTGATCTATCTCTATTGATTTCATGATAAACATCTGACACAAGAACAATTCGATTATCCGCCACTTCTACTTCTAAGGATGTTCTAGCTTACTAAGGGGCTTAGAAAACTTCTTACAAAATTTACTTGACACAAAAGATCTATTTGCTCCCGAATCAAACAACACATAAGCAGGTTGAGAGTTTACAATGAAAATACCTGAAACGACATCAGTCGATTCTTTTGCTTCTACGGTTGTGATTTGAAAGGCACGACCACGGCCTTTATTATCTTCAGCTTTCTTTCCACTACCTCCTCCTTCAAGAAGCAAAGGAGCTTTCGGTCCTACCAACAACTTCTGATTCTGCGGCAACTTTGGGCATTCACTTTTAATATGCCCCGGGTCCTTACAATAGTAGCAAATCCTTATTGGATTAGGACATTCACTACTAATATGACCCGGCTTCCCACACGTATAGCAACCCATTTGACCGAATTTGCATTCTCCCGAATGATTCTTACCACACTTTCTACAACCATAATCTCTTCTTGATGACTCTTTCTTTTCAAATCTTCTTCCCGAACTTCTACCCTTTTGTTCTATCGTTGCTTTTTATACGGTTCTTGCACATATCCACCTTGCGTTTCTTTCTCTTCTTCAGTTCTATTCAAAAGATCTAACTCTCTCCTTCTTGCCGCTTCACCATATCCTCAAAAGTCTTAGGATTATTAGTGGAAACGTGTTCTCTGATGTCGGGACTCAACACAAATAACGATCCATCTTCATCCGTTCACTTACAACATATTCTGGACAAAACCCCGCTCTATCAAGAAATTCATTAGTAATCTCATTCACGGTTTTACTTCCTTGTTGTAATGAAAATTCGAGTAATTTGTTCACTGCCGAAGGTGGACAGTAGTACTCCATAAATCTCTTTTAAATCTCCCCACGTCATCTTCACAATCCCTTGAGCCGGGAATAACCTCACTATAGACTCCCACCAACCTTTAGCTTGATTTCGAGTAGGTTTGATGCATAAATCACCTTATCTCATCCGCACACTTGCAAGTTAGGAATGCACCTTCTACTCCATAACCCACCGCATACTAACAATGGATCATCTCTCCAAGAAAGAGTGGTGGATTACAGCTTGCGAAATCTTTATACGTACACCCCTTCTTATAATTTCTGTGGGTCTTCTTGATGATCAAATGATCACCTCACTTCCTGAATCTTCTTTCTCTTTCTGCTTCAATTCTTTCTCCGCGAGCACGCGGTCTATCTTCTCATCAATAATCTCTACCACATCATCTCTCACCCGTTTAATAATAAACGGTATTGCTTTCTCAAAGGCTTGGCTAATCTCCTTAGCCCAATCGTTTGCATATCTACTTCCTTGTGACCATCATCATGATGGCTACCTTCTTCTTCCATTTCTACAAACTGAAATTAATTCAGTTAATAATGACATATAAAACTATAATCTATACACAATTATAG
>CAJVGC010000001.1:19468044-19564565 GCA_910822075.1 Senecio squalidus
AACTTCGCTAATTGATCTGTACGGTGATTACTCTATCAGTTAGATCCTTTACCTAGCCTAAGAGCACCCGGAGTGATAATCACGATTCTAATGATTCTGGGATTACTTTTGTTGATGTGTCAATGAGAATCATGATTATGAGATTTTGGGTGGTATGATAATGAGGATTGTGGTGATTGTGGGAGTTGTGGGACCCGGGTTTTTTTTTTTTTTTTCTTAAAACATTTAAATATAAGATTTTATTGTAATACAAAACAAAACTACAATAATTAAAATAAAAATACAAAACAATAAAAAAAATACAATACAATAATTAAAAAAAATACAAATACATAAAATAAAAAAAACCTAACGTTGTCGAGTTTGTGGGCAAATAAGGTGGCATGGTCCACGTCCAAGTAGCGTCATAATAATAATTGTCAAAGTAAACAATCACTTCGGGTGTAAGAACAAGTCCAACTTAATCCGATGATGGTAGAAAAAAGACAACTTGTGTTACATTTAGTTTCTGACGATTCAAGTGAACCAACCGCCTCTAACCGAATGCCAAGTCGATTCAAAGTGACTTCCGACACTCCAACAGTTGGATCGAATGCCAACTGTTGAAAGGGCGGAGCTCAGAATGCGGCGCATTCAGCCCACAGGCGGCGCATTCTGGGCTCATCCTGGCTGATTTTCGTTTTTCAAACGTTTCCTGCACTTACATGTTAGTTTACACCACTTTAAATCCTTATTTTAGCTAACAACACTAACTATAACTTGGAATAACTTACCTATCAATCCTTAATACACTAATACAAAGTTTAAACACAAAACCATATGAAAATGAGTCTAGTATACTCACCTTGATGTCGAATTACTTTCACTATCTTTACGTTGCTTTCCCCTTGCCTTTATCTTTCAAATCTGAGTTACAAGGTCAAAAATACTAAAACTTCAATACTCATAACCACATAATTAACAACTTTATCATACATTCTCTTCTAACAAACTTAACATTACTTGGTTAAATCGTTTTCTACCCATCATGTCACTTTTGAGGTCTTTGACCCGTTAACATTTACATATACATGGAAGCATTTCAAATTACTATCCATTATATATATATATATATATATATATATATATATATATATATATATCGGGAAAATGCACCAGATGACCATTGTACTACACAAAATTATCCGTCTAAGTCATTGTACAAAGTTTATGTCTATTTACATCACTATACTCCATTTGACCGTTTAAATAAACGACTTTTTTTCACTCAACCGGTCAGAAACCGGTGACGTCACTCCCCACTAATTCTCTCTCTCCCTCTTTCATTTTTATAATACCAAATCTAATTGGGATCATAACTTTAATTTTTTATTAAACCCTAATCGTAATCGTCTTCCTGGATCATCGATCATCAATCAAAATTGGAAATCGTGGAGCATGCAATTATGATAACGATCAACTTTCATCGTGGTGGTAGGTTTGATAAAAATCCTTTTAGTTATGAGTACGATATGCTAACCGTTTTGAAGGATGTGGACATACATTCCATGAATTTCAGTAAGTTTAAATCTTTTTTAGAAGAATCATCATCTGCATTATGCAATTTTATCTTTTTCCTTGTTCCTGGTAAAGATTTAGAGTCTGGATTGAGGCATATGAAATCTGATAATGATGTAGTTAGTTTTATAAAATTTGCTGAAGACAATGGAGGTTTGATTGAGGTTTACATTGGCCACTCTGAGTGTGAGATAACTAGGGAACTGATAGGAAATGGTGGTGTAACTGATAGGATAGATAATGTTGAAGTAGATAGTGATAATGAAGATGAGGATGAAGATATGTATGATATGTACTCTTCGGATGAGAGTGACACTGCATCTGTAGATCATCTTTCAGAAGGTGAGGATGAGGTTTTTGAAGTTAGGAGTACCAAAATTAGTATGCCTAAACCTAAGAAGAAAGTAGTTAAAATGTTTGATAAAACATTTTTGTCTAAGATTTATGGTGGTTTAGATACTGAAAAATGGTTTGAGAGGGAAGTTTGTGTTGAAAGTGAACATGGAGCAGATGAAAATGATGGATTGGGAGGGCCAGTGCATGATCCTAGCATTAAATGGAAGTACATGAGACCACAATTAGGTGAAAGGTATGAGAATCCACAGCAATTGAAAAGGTGTTTGGCTTTCTATGCTCTTGCTAATGGATACCAGTTGTATTACACAGTTAATGATGGTAAGAGGCTTTTAGCTAAATGTAGTAAAAATGTAGGTAATGGTCCCAAATGCACTTTTAGACTGTGGGCATCTTGGATGCAGAAGGAAGAAAAAGGAAGAAAAAGGTTAAGTTGCAGGTGAAGCTGCAGTCAATGTCACTCCCAAGCAAAGGAATATAGTGAAGCTGCAGTCAATGTCACTCCCAAGCAAAGGAAGAAAAAGGTTAAGTTGCAGGTGAAGAGGAGGCCACCTTCAGAAAGGATCAAGATTGCTCATTTCAAGAAACCATTGTAACCAGGTCCTGGTTTAACTCCTGATGATTGTATATCACTTGATTAGGAATGTAGTATGTCTGATGATGATTGTATATCAATGGAACTTAAGAATGTTGTCTTTTGGTAACTTTATGTTGGCTGTTAAGGTATGATGTAGTAGGAACTTATTAACTTTGTGCCACTCTATGTAAATTATGCCACTTTATGTTGGCTCTTTTGGTAAGTTATGGTAAAGAATGCCTCTTTTGGTAATTTGTCATTTGGTTTGTTTTGTTTAGGTAGTTTTGGTAATTTGTCATTTGGATTGTTTTGTTTTGGTAGTTTTGGTAATTTGGTTGTTATTGGGTAATTTGTCATTTGGTAATTTGGTTGTTATGCAGTAAACAGTCAAATGGGTTGTTTCAAATGGGTTGTTTTGGTTGGTTTTGTAAACAACAAATTGGGAAAAATTGGTCATTGCCATATACCATAAAACAGTCAAATGGGTTGTTTTGGTTGGTTTTGTACACAACAAATTGGGAAAAATTGGTCATTGCCATATACCATAAAACAGAAATACAGAGTGTTACAAAGTGTTACAATAGAAAACAGAAATACCATTACAATAGAAGTAGAAAACAAAGTGTTACAAATCCTACAACAAACAACAATCTTAAATAAAACAATCGATTTGCAGCTTGTTTTTTCACCATCTCTAAATCAGCTTCCAACGACTTCACCTTCGAGTACAATTCAAACATCCTTGCATTATACCATCTGTTTGGTAGCTCCGGATCAAACCATTTAAAAAAATTGCAATTTTTTGTTGGATCCTATTAAAGAGATATCCACGATGAAAAAAAACAGAAGAAAATCGAGATGAACAAAAACAGTAGAAAATTTGGGACTTACAAGATAGTTTGGACAACCTAGAAATCGTCTTCTTGGATTGATTGATGTCCACGACGTCCAGCATCTAGCATTCACTCCACAATTACAAACTCGTAAATCCATCTTCCCCAATTGAACTCTGCAAAAATCCCAATTCATAAACCCTAATTTGTGGTTTATAACGTTCAAAATATAAAGTTTGAGAAAAAGGTGACGTGGCGGTTACCAAAGGGTTTCAGGTCACCAAAATGATTTATTTAAACGGTTTTTAAAAGTTAAGGTTGTAATTTAAACGGTCAAATGGAGTATAGTGATGTAAATAGACATAAACTTTGTACAATGACTTAGACGGATAATTTTGTGTAGTACAATGGTCATCTGGTGCATTTTCCCTATATATATCAACAATACATAAAAATGGTCATTTCTTTCTCTTTAACCAATTTCTACCCATTTGCCACCCCTTGAGTCAATTGACCCGTTTAGTAACTCCAAATGGAGAAATCATAATACCATACTCTATCTCCTTCATAGAACTTAAACATACAATTCTAACATTAAATTAACATACACCAATGCTCAAATTAACAATTCTCAAGATTATCCCCAAATTATAAAAACCTAATTTTACCAATTAAACATTTCTACTCTTCAATTAAACATTCAAATAATGTTATAACACATAGCACAAACTCAAATTCATCAAGTAATACCAAATATATATACATAATTTACCTTCTCCACTTCAATGCCAAATTAGCTAAATTTCTTTATCTTCAAGTCTTAATTCTTTATACACTTCACCAATTTAACACTAATTTGAAGGAATTGAAATCTCTCTTAGCTTAAGATCACTTACACACACTCAAAACACATACAAGAACATCAGAATTTGACACCTAGCTATCTTACTCATACCAATTTTCGGATTTACACTTTTAGTCCTTCAATTTCTCAAATCTTTCTAATTTACAACAATTACTAGAATTATTAACTAATTCCGCCATGTCTTACCACAATCTCCTTTAAAAACAATTCCGCTATTTTCTCCGAAGAAATAGCTTCCTTAATTGGTAAGAAATGAGCACTTTTAGTCAATCTATCCACAATTACCCAAATAGCATCATTCTTTCTTCTAGACTTTGGTAATTTCGTCACCAAATCCATAGTAATATTCTCCCATTTCCACACCGGTATTTCTAATGGTTGCATCTTTCCATAAGGCTTTTGGTGTTCCGCTTTAACTTGTAAACATGTCAAACATTTTTCTACATATTTCACTATATCTCTTTTCATACCCGGCCACCAATAGTCTTCTTTAAGATCTCTATACATTTTCGTACTACCGGGATGAATAGAATATTTTGACTTATGAGCTCCGTCTAGTAAAACTTTCTTACAATCCGATGTATTTGGAATCCAAATTCTTCCAAATCTAGTCTTTAAACCTCGACTATCTTCCATTAAGTTTTGCACTTGACCCACAACTCTTTCTTTCTTCCAATTCTCCTCTTTAATTGCTTCTAATTGAGCTTCTTTAACCGAATCAAAGAAGTTAGCATTAATAATCAAAGCTAAGGAGTAAAGTTTCATTTCCGGTTGTGAACTCTTTCTACTCAATGCATCCGCAACAACATTTGCTTTTCCGGGGTGGTATCGTATATCACAATCGTAATCCTTCACCAAATCCAACCATCTACGTTGTCTCATACTAAGATCATTTTGAGTAAAGAAATATTGCAAACTTTTATGATCCGTATAAATTATACATCTTTCTCCATAGAGGTAATGCCTCCATATCTTTAATGCAAACACAACCGCCGCTAACTCCAAATCTCGTACCGGGTATTTCTTTTCATTTTCTTTCAACTGTCTCGAAGCATAAGCAATAACCCTTCCATGTTGCATCAAAACACATCCTAGACCGGTATATGAAGCATCACTATAAACTACCAAATCTTTCGTTCCATCCGGTAAAACTAACACCGGTGCTTCACTTAATTTCTTCTTTAAAATCTGGAATGCTTCTTCTTGTTCTTCTTTCCATTCAAACTTCTTATTCTTTCTAGTTAACTAGGTTAAACTTGAAGCTATTTTAGAAAAATCTTGAATAAATCTTCGATAATACCCCGCAAGACCAAGAAAACTACGGATTTCCTTCACATTTTTCGGAGAATTCCAATTGACAATTGCTTCAATTTTCGCCGGATCTACTTTTATACCTTCTGCATTTACTACGTGACCCAAAAATTGAACTTCTTCTAACCAAAATTCACATTTAGAAAATTTTGCATATAATCTTTCTCGTCTAAGAATCTCCAACAATTGTCGTAGATGATCCGCATGTTCTTCTTTACTCTTTGAATATATCAAAATATCATCAATAAAGACTATAACTGATTTATCTAACATCGTTCTACAAACTCTATTCATCAAATCCATAAAAGCAGCGGGGGCATTTGTTAAACCGAAAGGCATAACCAAAAATTCATAATGACCATACCTCGTGCGAAAAGCTGTTTTCGGTACATCTTCTTCCTTTACTTTCAACTGATGGTAACCCGACCTTAAATCTATCTTTGAAAAGAATTTCGCTCCTTGTAACTGATCAAACAAATCATCTATCCTCGGTAACGGGTATTTATTCTTGACTGTTAACTTATTAAGTTCTCGGTAGTCTATACACATACGCATACTACCATCTTTCTTTTTCACAAATAAAATCGGTGCACCCCACGGAGAAGAACTAGGACGGATAAAACCCTTGTCTAACAATTCTTGTAACTGACTCATTAATTCTTTCATTTCGGCCGGAGCTAATCTATATGGAGCTTTTGCTACAGGTGCAGCACCGGGAATCAATTCTATTCTAAACTCTACTTCTCTTTCTGGCGGCAAGCCTGGAAGATCTTCGGGGAATACATCTACATATTCATTTACTACATCTACTTCTTTTAATTCTTTCTTATTTTTCTCTTTATCTACCACATACGCAAGGTATGCTTGACAACCTCAGGACATATATCTTCTTACTTTCATTACAGAACAAATCGAAATTTCACCACTCTTTTTCTCCCCATAAATAACAATTTCTTTTCCTTCTAAGTCGGTAACTTTAATAATTTTAATCTTACATAAGATAATAGCATTATTCTTTTCTAACCAGTCCATACCTACTATAACATCAAATTCTCCCATGACCATTGGAATCAAGTCTATCGTAAATTTTGTTGATCTTATCTCTAGTTGATTTTCATGATAAACATCTGATACAAGAACAATTCGATTATCCGCCACTTCTACTTCTAAGGGATGTTCTAGCTTATTAAGGGGCTTAGAAAACTTCTTACAAAATTTACTTGACACAAAAGGTCTATTTGCTCCCGAATCAAACAACACATAAGCAGGTTGAGAGTTTACAATGAAAATACCTGAAACGACATCAGTCGATTCTTTTGCTTCTACGGTTGTGATTTGAAAGGCACGACCACGGCCTTTATTATCTTCAGCTTTCTTTCCACTACCTCCTCCTTCAAGAAGCAAAGGAGCTTTCGGTCCTACCAACAACTTCTGATTCTGCGGCAATTTTGGGCATTCACTTTTAATATGCCCCGGGTCCTTACAATAGTAGCAAATCCTTATTGGATTAGGACATTCACTACTAATATGACCCGGCTTCCCACACGTATAGCAACCCATTTGACAGAATTTACATTCTCCCGAATGATTCTTACCACACTTTCTACAACCATAATCTCTTCTTGATGACTCTTTCTTTTCAAATCTTCTTCCCGAACTTCTACCCTTTTGTTCATATCGTTGCTTTTTATACGGTTCTTGCACATACTCCACCTTGCGTTTCTTATTCTCTTCTTCAGTTCTATTCAAAAGATCTAACTCTCTCCTTCTTGCCACTTCAACCATATCCTCAAAAGTCTTAGGATTATTAGTGGAAACGTGTTCTCTGATGTCGGGACTCAAACAACATAAATAACGATCCATCTTCATCCGTTCACTTACAACATATTCTGGACAAAACCCCGCTCTATCAAGAAATTCATTAGTAATCTCATTCACGGTTTTACTTCCTTGTTGTAATGATAAAAATTCCCGAGTAATTTTGTTCACTGCCGAAGGTGGACAGTAGTACTCCATAAATCTCTTCTTAAAGTCTCCCCACGTCATCTTCACAATCCCTTCAGCCGGGAATAACCTCACTATAGACTCCCACCAACCTTTAGCTTGATTTCGAAGTAGGTTTGATGCATAAATCACCTTATCTCTATCCGCACACTTGCAAGTTAGGAATGCACCTTCTACCTCCATAACCCACCGCATACTAACAATGGGATCAATCTCTCCAAGAAAGAGTGGTGGATTGCAGCTTGCGAAATCTTTATACGTACACCCCTTCTTATAACTTTCTGTGGGTTCTTCTTGATGATCAAAATGATCACCCTCACTTCCTGAATCTTCTTTCTCTTTCTGCTTCAATTCTTTCTCTGCGAGCACGCGGTCTATCTTCTCATCAATAATCTCTACTACATCATCTCTCACCCGTTTAATAATAAACGGTATTGCTTTCTCAAAGGCTTGGCTAATCTCCTTAGCCACAATCGTTTGCATATCTACTTCCTTGTGACCATCATCATGATGGCTACCTTCTTCTTCCATTTCTACAAACTGAAATTAAATTCAGTTAATAATGACATATAAAACTATAATCTATACACAATTATAGTTTATACGTCATACATATATACTTTCTAACTTTCTTTGTCCCTTGTCCTTAATATGCTTCAATCATATTGGATACACATAATATGTCCAAAATTAGCGTTGGCCAGACGTTAATTTTAACATATTAACTCTTGTACATCCAATACCATCAATGCATAATTAAGACTAAGGCAAATAACTCTTTCTCAACAATTAATCTTTCTTACTCTTATCTCTTCCGCAAGGCAAGCTTCTTCCCCCCCTTACAAAGCCTCAGCTTGGGTTTAAGTATCAACCGAGATACTCAACTCACACAAGCCAAGGCTCTGATACCAACTTGTAACACTAGTATTTTAAACACACAAATTTTTTTTATTTTTTTTTAAACATTCTACAATATATACATAACTTAACCAAAATGGGAGTTATCGTTTACTTCTACTAAAATAACATTTAACATGTTTAGAGCGGAAGCTCGTTACAAAAGAGTTAACTTCATATCTAGGTCCCCATCCATTCTTCCTATGCTTGCCTTGCAAATTCGAGATCCTTTTTACCTACAAACATAACAATCGATAATGTACATTAGCATTAAGCTAGTGAGTATACTTAATAACATAATGATACATCTCCAAGACTATTCAAAGTCTTACTACATACCCTCGCGGTATAGAATTATAGCTAACTCTACTCTTTCCCGACTAATGAAAGTCGATTCTACTTCTCCATGACACATAAATGTCTTCTCCATTCTTCTCTATCATAATGATAAGTTAATATATCATTTCTCTACTTAAACTACCTTAAAATATACTAAAAACTGGTCTATGGGTCGAATGCGACGCATTCGGACCCATAGGCGACGCATTCAACATGACAAAACTCAACATCAGGCTCGGAGCTCAGAATGCGGCGCATTCAGCCCACAGGCGGCGCATTCTGGGCTCATCCTGGCTGATTTTCGTTTTTCAAACGTTTCCTGCACTTACATGTTAGTTTACACCACTTTAAATCCTTATTTCCGCTAACAACACTAACTATAACTTGGAATAACTTACCTATCAATCTTTAATACACTAATACAAAGTTTAAACACAAAACCATATGAAAATGAGTCTAGTATACTCACCTTGATGTCGAATTACTTTCACTATCTTTACGTTGCTTTCCCCTTGCCTTTATCTTTCAAATCTGAGTTACAAGGTCAAAAATACTAAAACTTCAATACTCATAACCACATAACTAACAACTTTATCATACATTCTCTTCTAACAAACTTAACATAACTTGGTTAAATCGTTTTCTACCCATCATGTCACTTTTGAGGTCTTTGACCCGTTAACTTTTACATATACATGGAAGCATTTCAAATTACTATCCATTTTATACACACATCAACAATACATAAAAATGGTCATTTCTTTCTCTTTAACCAATTTCTACCCATTTGCTACTCCTTGGGTCATTTGACCCGTTTGGCAATACCAAATGGAGAAATCATAACACCATATTCTATCTCCTTCATAGAACTTAAACATACAATTCTAACATTAAATTAACATACACAAATGCTCAAATTAGCAATTCTCAAGATTATCCCAAATTATAAAAACCTAATTTTACCAATTAAGTATTTCTACTCTTCAATTAAACATTCCAAATAGTGTTATAACACATAGCACAAACTCAAATTCATCAAGTAATACCAAATATATATACATAATTTACCTTCTCCACTTCAATGCCAAATTAGCTAAATTCCTTTATCTTCAAGTCTTAATTCTTTATACACTTCACCAATTTAACACTAATTTGAAGGAATTGAAATCTCTCTTAGCTTAAGATCACTTACACACACTCAAAACACATACAAGAACATCAGAATTTGACACCTAGCTATCTTACTCATACCAATTTTCGGATTTACACTTTTAGTCCCTCAATTTCTCAAATCTTTCTAATTTACAACAATTACTAGAATTATTAACTAATTAAGTCCTTTCTAACTAAAATCAACTATCTTTCTTACAATTCTAGTCCTTCACTTATATAACTTCTCAAATAATATAAATATAACACATTTATATTATAAACAATTAAATACTTACGAATTATTTAAATTTCCGAAAACCGGGATGTTACAGAATTTGAAATGAAAGACCTTGGAAAAACCAAATATTTTCTTGGTTTACAAATTGAGCATATACATAATGGAATACTTGTACATCAATCAAATTTTACCGAGAAGGTTTTAAAACGTTTCAACATGGACAAGGCAAATCCTTTAGATCACTCAACATTGACAATGATCCATTTCGTCCTTGCGAAGAAAACGAAGAAGTTCTTGGTCATGAAGTACCATATCTAAGTGCAATTGGAGCTCTTATGTATCTTACTAATTGTACTAGACTTGATATTTCTTTTGCAGTAAATTTGTTAGCAAGATTCAGTTCATCTCCCACCAACCGACATTGGAACGGAATCAAACATGTTTTTCGAAACCTTCGAGGGACTGTTGATTTGGGTTCATTTTATTCTAACAATTCCAAACAAGGGACCTTATAAAGATTTGGGTTCATTTTATTCTAACAATTCCAAACGACAGAACTAAACATATACCACCAAGATTTTTCTCATACACACGAGACCTTATAAAGGATGATCAGATTGAAATGAAATATGTTCAATCTAGCAAAAAATCAGCAGATCTTTTCACGAAGGCACTTCCTACTGCTACTTTCAGAAAGCATGTCTATGATATTGGAATGAGACACTTGCATAGTACGTAACAGTTTACGGATGTCTAAATGAAGGGGAGTCAACTATACACTGCACTCTTTTTCCCTTAGCTAAAGTTTTTTTCC
This sequence comes from Senecio squalidus, assembly GCA_910822075.1. NCBI lineage: Eukaryota > Viridiplantae > Streptophyta > Magnoliopsida > Asterales > Asteraceae > Senecio > Senecio squalidus. The sequence continues at coordinate 19,478,986 of CAJVGC010000001.1, forward strand.
CATTGGGTTTTTCTTTGGCAAGGTTTTTAACGAGACAGTATTTATAGTTGAACTCTGATTTAAATTGTGACATTCAAGGGGAACTGTTATGAATTATTGATTCAAGTGGATGAACACATTGTCAAACTTCATGTCCAATCCATGAGACTATTACCATACATACTTGTCTAGTAATACTACTAATCTTGATAAATAAATATTGTATATTAATAGTATAAATACTACATCAAGTATAAGATAATGGACACCTCATGTATACACTTTTATAAGTTATACATTATTTCTCCCATATTGTTTTTCTTAATCTTAAGTTAACTAATATATTTATTAATGACACCATAATAATAAGTAATGTATAACATTTCTATCTATATAAAATAAATAGCACCCCACACCTTCCATGAATTGTTTTTTTTTATATATTTGATGACAAGGCAGTGTGATTGAAGCAGGGATACATTTGTCTTTTGGAAACAACCTAGGGTTTTGTGTGACATGGGATCACACACCCATATATATAAAATAATAAACTCCCCTTTATTATTCCTCACAACCGCCGTTTGTAGAGAGAGAAAAAAATGGGAGTTTTCACATTCGTTTGCAAATCATCATCAGGCGGCGCGTGGACTGCAAAGCAGTTGAACGGCGACCTTGAAGGCTCAGGCGAGTCAACCTACGCGCTTCAAAGAAAGCTTGTTCAATCCGTTCTTGCTACTGATTCTTCCGGTGGTGTTCAATCTTCTTTCAGCTATGTTCTCCCTAATTCTGCTGTTTTTCAGGTATTTTTATTTTGTTCTATTTTATTTTTATTTTATTTTATTTTTATTTTATGTTATGTTTTGTCAGTACTGTTGTTTGGTTGGTTGGTTGGTTGGTTTGTTCCTATGACTTTTTTTTTTATTCTTGTCTTTTGATCTGTATTTGTTTATTAAAATGTTATTATTATTATTATGGTAATTACATGATCAACTCTTTAATATAATACTATTGAACAAAGGTGTAGATTTAACATTTTCAGTTACATTTTTTATGGAAAAATTTTGATATTAGTTTGAATCATCTACGCTTTTCTTATAATGGTGCGTTTTTGTTAGTGTTGATATGTGTTTTCTTCTCATATAATGGAGCGTTTTCGTTCGTGTTGATATTTGTTTTGTTAGATGAGACTTAGTTGTTCATTATCATTGTTGTGTTCTGTAGTATCTCACATCGAACATCTCTTGTTTTATTTCATTGATTTATATTTTTGTACTAATTATTTTATTATCCGGTAAAAATAGGCGTTTTACAAGTTGTCTGTATATTGTCACAAGAACGTCTTTGGTCAATTTATTAATGATAAATAGTTTGAGTTTGATACACACGATAATAGCTTGAGACTACATAAGGACGTCTATATATGTAGTATTTTTCGAAAAGGCCTGTTTATTTAGTTAATTATTTGATTATCTGATTATCACTATCTAAACACCCCTGATGTTATTACTAAGCGAAAGTGCCTTTATATCTTATGTTGTTGAGTGCTATTTAACAGAATTTGTAACTTTACTGTGTGTTATGTTGGTCTAGATATAGGATTATTTAGTTTATATCTAAAGGCAGGAAAACAATTCTTATTCGAAATACATTGTTTTGTGTAGGTGATTATTGGTGGAGGTGGTGGTGGAGCCTCGTTCGGAGGTGGAGCTGCAGCAGCATCCGCACCTTCTGGTGGTGCAGCTGCTGCTGAGGCACCTGCAGCTGAGGAGAAGAAGGAAGAGAAAGAAGAGAGTGACGATGACATGGGTTTCTCCCTCTTTGATTAATTTGTTTCTGTTTGATAAAACTTTGGTTGTTCGAAAGTATTTACTCTTGTCGCTTCATATTATGAAGTTTTGATTTTGTTGCAAAGCTCTGTTTTTATGATGGATGTTTATGTTTCTGGTATTGAAGTTTTATTTCTGATTGATTGACGTGTTTACCTCTGTCGTGGTGCATTCTCTTTATATCTTTTTACTTCAGTGTTGTATTCCTAAACCCATCGAGTTGGTGTTTATTTTAACCTGAGGGTTAGTGAATCAATCTTTAATAGCGTACATGTAAATAAAACGTCAAATAATCAAAATTTGCTTTAGCTGCATTAAAAACCAATTCATTTACACATGTTGAACAGGCTTCGAAGTTACCAAATGGAAAGACATCGTTCTGGGTTAAAAGAATCACCAATTTGGCTCGAATAATTTAAAATGATTGTTATTTTATATAGGTTTGGGTTGTTAACATGTTCATTTCTTGTTTGATTAAATATACACCAAAGGTCGTATTATTTGTCTATAACCTCTAACTTATATAATAATGTCTTATGTCTTAATTAAATTCAGAATCCTAGATTTGACCTCAAATGAATATGTTTACACAACTAAAAAGATATTTCTCCCTCTCCTTCCTTCAATACAAAAATTCAAGAACACAACGAAAGAGTCCATAAGTCATCGTTATAATGAGGTACTCGAGTTGGATTGTTTGAAACAATATCAATTGACAATTTGAGATTGAGTTTCGAAGAATGCACTTTAAATGGACTTTTCACGTGAATGGTGTCATTATTTTGGACAAAATAGAAAAAAAATATCATCAGATTTTTTTTTCCCGTCTTGAACTTGCATATTAGAAGAAAAGTATTTGAAGATCACATACGAATTCGTAAATCCCTTCCAATGGTTGAATAAAATCGACTGGTAAGTTATTGTCAACTTAACACCAATACCAAAAGTAACTGACCACTGTCAACAATGACCCGTTACTTAATAATTATGGACCCACACCTTTCGTCCATTGCTCCGTCGTTTAAACAACACCCTCAAACTGATTCCCGGATCGACCGCCCCATATCATTTAGCGTATGGACCCTTGTAGCATTTTAAAGCTATGTTTGTAAATGGCACATTCACTAATGCGGTCTATATTTAAGGTAACATAACAACCGGATCTTCCCTATTTTGTTGTGAGCTATGTAGAATAGTTATGACTTATGATGACCATTACCACAAAGAGAGCGAAAATGTTGCTAACATAATTGTTAGGGGTAAGAACCACATCAAAGTTTAAATCTATTAACTTTCATGGAGTTTGCTTTGTATTACAAATACTATTAAGAATAATCATGACATAAATATGTTCAATTTTGTTTTTCTTGAGAAGAGTACTCGTGTATTGCAGCAGAATCCTAAAACGTACATATTTTGTTTTATATTTAGTTATAAGTCGATACATGGAGCCGAACCCTGTTTGTTTCATAAGAAAGGATGAAGAAAGTAATTAATAAAAAAAAAAAAAAATAAAGATAAGTAGCGTTAGCTATAAGAAAAGTCAAAACTTGTGACTAACAAACGTAATTATCTTTATTTAATAGCATCAAAATAAAAATAATAAAAAAGATAATACGTTACATATACCAACAAAGTGAAGCTACAATGGGACAGCATGAATTGTAAAACAGAGCATATTTTTTTTTTTCTTTCCTTTTTTATTTTATGTTAACTTTTGCCTTCGCTGTATTTCTTTTTGAAATTTTAGATTTATATTTTTTTCTATAGTTTACGCTATTAAATAAGGTTAATACATGATTATTTTGACCGAATGTTAATTTTGTGTTTAATCCTTTTCTTTATGGGTTACGTTTTTATCTTTTCAAACAATTTGTTTTACCTTTTATATTTTGTATTACGCTATTAAATAAAGTAGTTACGGCTTCATTTCGCTTGTCTGTTGATTTTGTGTTTTAGCTTATTTGATTGGGTTGCATTATTTTCTTTTAGGTTAGACTAATAAAGTAGTTATGTATTGATTTCGATTGATTATTATTTTTTAATTTTCCTTTTTGGGTTATGTTTTTGAACTTTTCTTAATTTTAGGTTGTTGCTTTTGTTTTTAGACTATCAATTAAATGTAAGTTGTTGGGGTATAATGTTACTACTGGTGAAGAGGGTTTATACTATTCACTAAGTAAGTTACTACTGGTGAGTATTACTACTAGTGAAGATGGTTTCTACTGGTCACCAGTCAGTGAAGTTACTACTGGTCTACACTATTACTACTGCTACTGCATGGAGTGCATGAAGTTTCTACTGGTCTGTTACTACTGTTTTGTTGATAATGTTAGCGCATTGTTAGCAGATAATTATATAGATTTAGATAATTATCAAGTAGATTCTAGAGTTGTAACCCGATTATGTTTAGGGTTTGTTAGCCTCAAGGTCTATATATATATATATATATATTCTTATATCGTTGTAAATATACGTCTATTAAGAAACCCTAATTCTAATAGATTGAGGCTGTTGGTGGAATTCTTGTATTCTTTATTGTTTAACGTTTATTCATTCGTATTCATATAAACTGTTAATCACTGATCCTTATTAATATCAAAGTGTTGATCCGCTGCAACTTCTTTGATAGATCTAGATCTACACGTTTGTTTATACAAACCTAGTTCGACAGATTCTGACAAGTGGTATTAGAGCACAAGGTTGCTCTAGATCTACGATTAACAAGGCGTTTAACAAGTTTTTCACACAAACCAATCAAAGATGTCTGATCTCACTGAAGGCGTTCAAGCTAATAGGGTTCCAATGCTCACATCATCAAACTATGATATGTGGAAGAGTCGTATGTATCAATACATGCTTCAAAGAAATTATTCTATGTGGAAAGTGGTGAAGAATGGTGCTAAATCTGTTGCACTTCCTGGACCAGACGTCAAATCTAAAGGAGCTGCAGGCACATCTCAACCGCCAGCCACTGAGCAAGAAAGGAGAGATATTCATAATGAATGCCAAGCTTTAAGTACCTTACTTATAGCTATACCTAATGAATATCAACATTAGTTTAGAAACTTTACTGATGCTAAACTTCTATGGGAAGCTTTGGTGAAACGATTTGGAGGAACAACAAGCACTATGAGGAACCAAAAAGATCTGTTAAAGCAACAATTTGAAAATTTCACGTCTGTGAAGGGTGATACTTTATCTCAAACGTTTGACAGATTCAATAAACTGATTGGAGAGCTATCGAGCATGGGGGTAAACACTGCTCAAGATGACATCAATAGAAAATTTCTCAGAGCTGTAGGAGAAGAATGGACGATGTACACTGTCAGCTACAGGCAAGGCAATACACTTAATACCATGGAGATTGATGAACTCTACAATGAGTTACGTGTTTTTGAACCTGAAGTTAAAAGACCATCAATCTACTCTACCTAGAACGCTGCCTTTGTTACTACTACTAGAGCTGGTTCATCATCTGAGACTGGGTTTACATCTAAAGAATCAAAAGGAAAACAAAATGATGAGAGTGTAAGGGAAGCATTCTTCGATAGCCATGAGAATTCTGGGCTAGTAATTGAAGACCTGGAGCAAGTGAATGCTGATGATCTGGAGGAGATGGATCTAAAGTGGTAGTTTGCTATGTTAAGTGTGAGAACAAGAAGATTCATTCAAAGGACTAGCAGGAACAACTTTGTAGTACGAAGAGGTGATAACACTGGCTTTGATAAAAGTAAAGTGAGGTGCTATGACTGCAAGAAACTGATATCGCATATTTATACGTTTATTTCTATGCGATATTTGGTCGTTTTTCATAGTAAACATGATGGATATGATAGGTTTTTACATTTAATTGTGTGGAAAAGTGTTTTTATCTATTTTACAGGTTTACATGATCGGGAAGTGGAAAAGGATGAAGAAATGGACTTAAATGACGAACTAAAGACGAGAACTGAGGTGGTGCTGCGCACCAGTGAGAGAGGTGCTGCGCACCGAGGAGTTTGAGTTGGTTTTGGAATAGGATTCGTAAATGACGCGGTGCTGAGCACTGATGATGAGGTGCTGCGCACTGAAGAGGATAATCATGAAGTTGTCGAGTTTGAGTCGAACACGTTTTCCTCTTTGCTTTTGCCTATAAATACAAGACCAATTCGGCCAGGAAAAGAGATCAATTATTATTCTAAGGTTCTGGAGCTGGTTATTACGTTTAGAAGCAAGATTCAAGGCTAGGAAGATCACTTTTTCGGCTAACGGCGATCACGACACGTTTGGAGAAATTCTCCGTTTGTTCTTTTCTTGTTTTGAACTATTTTCCAGAATGTTTTCTAACACTTTATTTGCTGTTTCAGACCTAATCATGAGTAGCTAAATTTCTTTTATGCTTGTTTGAACACGTATCTTATTTGAAGTTCACGTTTCGTTTATTGACTATTTATGTTTTTGTGTTTAATCGGTGATCCTTATTTGCTTAAGTTTTAGTATATTATCTTTAAGTTGTTTATATATAATTTGCTTAATCAACATTCTAGGTATTCGAGAGGAATCTAGATAGATTAAATAGGTTGTATGAAATAATCGTTCGGTCTATAATCGGTTTAAAATTACTAGGATTCGAGAGGACTTAGTAATCACAACTTAGGTAATTAAACTTAATTGAGTAAGTCTATTTGTTAAGATTCGGAAGGACTTGATAATTAGAGGAGTTATTCGAGAGGAAACTCTATAAGATTAAATCACTAAAAACAGGCTTGGTACTTATTGCTTAATTATTAATAGTTATAACTGTATTCGAGAGGAACGGTGTAATTGGAGGTAATTAAAGTTAATAAAAGATTCGAGAGGACTTTTACTATATTTTAGAAGTTTATTATTTAGTCAATTTCGTAAACGTGAATGGAAAATAAGTGAAGTGTCAAACAGGTATATTTTCTCCATTATTTGATTACATCAATTACTTTTTCGATCGATTTTAATTAATCACTTTCTTTTTAATAATCACTTGCAATTTTAGTAAATCTTTTGTTACGATAAAACCCCCCACAAACAACTAGTATTGCTAATTAGAAATTCAAAACAAATTAGTCCCTGCGAACGAACCTATACTTGCTTTTAAACTATATTATATACGGATAGGTCCACTGCCTAGAAGTGTGTAATTGCGTGAATTAGTAGGTTAAATTTAAGACTAGATTTTACACATCAAGTTTTTGGCGCCGCTGCCGGGGACTGATTTTTCGTTTTTGTTTCGAATTTGTGATACGATCCTTTTGAGTATTTATTTACTTAGAAGTTACTTTTTATTGTCATAACACCGGTACGTTTTACGCTTTTCTTGTTTTTGTCTTTTCAGGTATTTCAGGTAGTTGATGAACACAAAGGCTTCGGGATTACCACTCGCGAGTCCAAAGTCAAATCCAGGAGTATCAAAGAGGCGAGGCAAGAGGAGAGGCAACTTATCGCTTCAGACACCACCAAGTTTTGATCAAGTTTCACCCGTCAAGTTTGAAGACATTGCGTCTTCAGAAGAAGGAGGAAGCAGTTCAGAATCAGAGGTCGAAGAAGTATTTTGTGAAGACAAACCGGAACAGCAACCAGCTATGGACCCTTTGGACACACCAATGCACCGACGGGCCGCAGCTGTAGCAGTGCCACCCACCCGAGGGTCGGCAATCACCACCCCGGACTTGGGTGAGGATTTTGTTGTCAAGGGTCACCATCTCAAGATGATCCAAGACAACACGTTCGATGGGCGATACAATTCAGATCCGCATAAACACATAGCCAAATTCAACGAGCTGTGTGAGATGTTCAAATACGGTCAAGGCAAAAGCGATGGTGTCAAGCTGAGGTTATTCCCTTCGTCTCTCACCGGAGACGCGAAGGTTTGGTTCGAGGAGCTTAATGAAAATTCAATCACCACATGGACGCAAATGCGCGAGACCTTTATCAAAAGATTTTTCCCACCCGCCTTGGGTAGGAAATTACTCAGAGACATCAGAGGATTCCGACAGGAAGATGGAGAGACTTCCACTGAAGCATGGGCTAGACTAAAACAGATGCTGAGAGGTTGCTATGGTCACGGATTGGGCAAGGACAACATTATTGAAATTTTCTTCTACGGGTTAACCAAGGAGTCTCAAAACGAGTTGGATCTAGCCGGAGGAGGAGATTTCATGTATAAAACCACCAACGAGGCATACAACCTAATGGAAGACAAGCTGGTCATAAGCCTATCAAGGGAGTATCGAGATGATGGTCGAGGTCGAAAACACAGAGGAGAAGTTGCTCAAGCTGAGAGTAGCCATGAAATATCCTCGGTAGTTCAAGAGGTCAAGACATTAGAAGGTAGAATTGATAAGCGCATGGGACGGATAGAGAAGGACATGCACTTGGTGAAGAATGGATGTGAAGGATGCGGAGGACCTCACTATGCTAGTGAGTGTAATCAACAAGTGGAGGATGCCAACTACGCACATTATGGTTATCCTAATCGGGGATCAAATTGGCCACCTTACAGAGATAACCACAACCGGGGTGACAATCGGAACAACGGATGGCAAAGAAATAACACACGCTCCCCACCACGACAAAGATACGATCCACCGAATAACGAAGATGAAGATCCAAGCCTTAAAGATCTTTTGAAATCGTTCATCAACACCCAAAAATCAACCAATGACGATGTCCGTAAACAATTTAAAGTTTTAAATGATCAAATCGAGCAAGGACAGAGAAATCAGCAGGCAGCACATCAAGACTTAGAGAGACGGTTCGATTGGATGAACGAGCGGAACTCAAATCGGCAACCGGGCCAAATACCAAGCAATACTCAACCAAATCCACGACAACAGAATCAGGGAAATAATTCCACCAATCAAATACCAAAATATCAACATCCTGGAAGAACCGAAGGACCACGAGACGGAATGCCACCCTGCCAAAAACACAGAGATGAACATGTTAATGCAATCACTACACCCTCGGGACAAGCTTATGGAGGAAATCAGGACGAAAATGGAGGAAAACAGCCAGGTGGTGCGCAGTGTAAGAAATAAGAATAATGCAAAAAGTTCTCTTATTGCTTCCCCCCCTCACCTATTTATAGGCAAGGGGGGGTAAATGTGTATTACATCATAATAAGAAACCGTAACAACTATTCTAAGTTCTACAATTTCCCCCTTTGGTATGGTTTCTTAAAAAAACATAAATTCAAAATATTCAATTACAATGCAAAATTAACTACTGAGCTTTTAGTCTTCTAATCTTGAGAAATATGAGCTTGATCTTGGTTGTCTTTGAGTTCAGGATACAGTTTAGCACACTCGTCTTGCTCCTGCTGCTTTTCTTGCTTTCGTCTTGCTTTGATTGTTGCATATATGGAGTATCTGTTTTCTCTGATCTTCAAACACATTTCGGAAACCTTTGAATGAATTTTCTGCTTTCTAGGCACTTCTCGATCGCATCCTTTCCAAGCTCATATTCTATTCTTTCTGCTTTCCACCTGATAGCTTTAAAGTCTTCAGTCATTTGAGCATACCCATTTTTGATGATAGCATTGATCTCGTCTCTGATGAGCCTGAGGGTTCCTGTAGAGAAGTGATGTACTTCATTGAAAAACATAACCACATTACCCTTCCAGTGTGGACTTGTATATACAATCCCTTTGCTTCCGATGTTCACTATGGTCCATTTACTGACATGACTGAATTCGAATGACTGTTGTGGAGCTGCCAAATTCACCTTTCCTTTGCCACCTTCAAGAGCCATCTGAAAGTCTTGAAATGAAGCTTCTTTCACTTTCATTTCCATGAACCGTTTTATACGATCTTCAGCAAGTCTGTCGACTCTTGTTTTTGTTGACCATCGTTTCATGGACATGAACAGGTGTTCTATATCATTTGGATGTAGGTTGGCGAAGTCAGCTTCAGAGAAGTCGTGCACTTTCCCATTTGTTCGAGCAACTGTGAAGGTGGTATACTCAAGCCCGTTGTGAAATTTTGATTCAATTTTTCGGACATTTGAGATTGGGTGGGCTGAGTATACCTGTTCAGGTTCTTTATGTTTTTCATGAATGAAATGTTTGAATTTAAACCAGAGCTCCTTTTCAACTTTGGTGTATCCATGAAGTCGAGTTTCCCTGATTTTTCTTGGAGTTTTGACATAGAAGTCCCGAACTTGATCCTCCATGAAAGGTTGATTGATTCTTTTATGAATTACTTTCTCTTCATCAAGATCAACGTCAGTAAACTTTGGTTCTCCAAAATCATTTGTTAGGGCGTACCTGTAGAGTTCAACATGCTCCTTTTGAAGTTTCCTGTTCTCCCTTTGCATCATACTTTCATAACACGCTCTTACATCACTCTGTTTGAGTCGATTCTCCCAATCGTACTTAGGTGGATACCAGTTGTCTTCATCTTCATAATCTGTTATTTCTCTTTTACGAGCACACACCACACTGTTGTATGCATCAACTAACTTTTCATCCTGACCGAGAACCATTGCTTCATGGTATAACTGCTCCATTCGTTGGTTTTTCGTTTTCTTACTTGTGCTTGTCTTTTCTTTGGTTTCCCCTGTGCTCTTATCAGCATTTATGACTCTATCACCTGAACCCTCCACATTTTTGTTTTTCTTTGACCGGCGCTGCTTTTCCCCCTCATTCGGATGATTATCAGGATCATTATCTGAATGTCGCCGTTTAGTACCCTGCGTCTCAACCCGAAAATTGGCTTTCAATCCTCTGTATTTTTCAGCAAGAGCTGTGAGTTCTCGGAGCTGATTGTTAAACAGGTCTTCCATGCTCGTTGGTTGAAACGCATCATCTATTGCAAGAGCATCCAAGATCATAGTATCTCGAGCGGAAGGTTCGTCAGTGTAAATAATGCGCCCGAGTAAGGCAATTTCAAGTACATCCCTAGGTATAGTGTTCAACAGTTCTTGCACAACATCGGATGAGAGGTTTTCAGTGGTGGGTTTCGGAGCTGGTTCCGGGGTTTTAGTTTGCACAGCCTTGGTTTCCAGAGTTTGCTTCATCCTTAGTTTAATCGGAACTGCAGGGGCAGCGGGGGAGGAGATAACAGGGGGAGAAGATGAGCTTACCCGAAGAGGAGATGAAATGATTGGAGCCTGTGCATGCTGCTGATGTTGTTCTACCATATCCAAGTGAAGATTTATCCGAGTATTGAGATTCATTGGCGGGACCACCTGTTTTCCTTTTCCGCGCGTATCCTGATAATGTGCTGGTTTGAGAGCAGCGTCAAGCATCCATTGGGGTAACCCGGGATCACTGAGATTGCCCGTTGCCGTATCTGTCTGTGACACAAAGTCACGTCTAGACGAACCTGCATCGACCGTTGGCATAATGTTAACGGAGGCAGGATTTCCGGTCGATCCTCGGAAGCGTTCGGCTTGCGAACGTCCTACAACCGTTCCGCTAGTGTCACAAAGACGACTAGATCTGGGAGCGACATGTGTAAAGTGAAATCGTGAGGGACCAGACTCGTGTACGACCGAAGGCGGGAGTCGGGAATGTTGACTCCCTGTTTCAATAACATCCGGCTCCGAAGGAGGGGACGTTAGCAGATGTGGGCTTTTTCCCGTGCTTTGTGAAACATCATCCAGTGGGGATGACGAGTGGAGATGAGTGGTATACGCCGGGTGCATCGATGGGGAGTCGATGTCTTGTTCAATACGCTCTGTCGACATACGACTGAGTGTAGCGGATGTGGTGCCTCGGTGTCTAGTCCTAGGCTCGGATGGGGCTTTTATATTTTTCTTTTTGTCCCCATATTTTTTACTCTCACCCTTCCTCTCTCTTTTTTCAACTCCTCCCTCGTATGCGCCCGAAGGACTCGCTAGTACAAGTACTGAGCTAGTGTGTACTGGTGCCTGTACTACCACATTGTTACCATCACCCCCTACTTCTGTATCATCATCATCATCAGAACTAGATTCAGAGTCCTGATGATCAGCATCCTCCTCACTCTCACCTAAACCTAGACTCTCACTACTGGAAGGCGCTAGTTCTCGAGGGGAAGGAACAATCGGCTCTGATCGTTCCGTACGAGTGGGCGGATTCCTATAGGCTATCAAATGAACATCATCCTTTGGTATGCGCGAAAGTAGGTGGTCGGGGATAGGCATCCCTGCTTCGGCCGTCTGATTAGGTCGTGGGCGGATGACCGGAGTGAAATATGCAGCATATGTGTAGTCACCAATTCGTTTGTTCAGGTCACCCGGGGCTTTCTGTAGGATTATACTAACTATCATCTGTAGGAAGCGTTGGTAAGGAATATACGGCTTTGAAATTTCCTTCTTTTTTTGTTTGCGGGTTTTTGTAGGTAGAGAATGTGCAATCGCATCTTTCCTTTCTTCCTGCTCAAAATACTGGTTTTTATGGTCTAGTAAGTCCCGAAGATCATCGAAGATGAGGCGAGCAATATCAAATTTCTTGTTAAAGATAAATGTGATCCATATGATGACGGTTAGTCGATTCGCATAATCTTTGCCACCGGTTTTGGGCGTGGTGGTGTGTACCATTAGTTGTAACAAGAATTGCCATGGTTGCGGTAGTAGATCCCAATCCATTTTGAGAGTGCGTAAAGTCCCTCGATAGCCCAATTTATAAATCCATGGGAAAAGGTCGGCATCCTGTTTCGGTATTTCCTCGAATTCATCATAAGTTGGTAGATCTAGAAGTTCCCTGAGTTGCTCAACTGTTAATTCGACTCTGTAGTCGTTAAGCTCACAAACTATCATTTCCTCAATCGGGTCCGCAGAGTCAGAGTTATCGGCCGCCTGATAACGCATGTGATACCATAAATGCTGCAAGTATACCCGTGGAACCTGTGGATGACTGACAAAGAGTTTTTTCCATTTGATGATTGAGAGGATTATGGGATACGGGCATTCATGTGTCTCAAGATCAATGGTGGAGTTGTTGGGTTTCATATCTAGCCATAAACGAGTCGGGTGAACCACTTCCTGAGAAGGGAAGGCCGGAGAGAACATGCGTCGTGCAATCGGAGCAGTGTAACCTTCCATTTGATGAACTGATGGGGCGTTTGAGATAGGTCGAGTTGTTTTCTTAGTGCGCGCCATCATGCACGAGGTGCCTGTTTCAAGCCATACAGTGCCTTTTTGAGTTTGTAAACATCATTCGGACGATGCGGATCAACAAAACCTTCTGGTTGTTCAACATATACTTCCTCCTTGATGTCGCCATTAAGAAATGCTGTTTTGACATCCATTTGATACACAGTGAAATTCTTTGTTGCTGCATATGCAAGAAACATGCGGATGGCTTCAATCCTAGCCACTGGAGCAAACGTTTCATCGTAGTCGATTCCTTCCTGCTGAGAATACCCTTTAGCCACAAGGCGTGATTTGTTTCGGATCACAACCCCATTTTCATCCTTCTTGTTTTTGTGAAGCCATCGTACCCCGACAATTGACCGATTCGTTGGTCGTGGTACCTTTTCCCACACATCTAAGCGCTTGAACTGATTCAACTCCTCTTGCATGGAGTTTATCCAGTTTGGATCTGTAAAAGCCTCCTTGGTATTTTTGGGTTCAAATGAGCTTAAGAATATTAAGAAGAGACACTCATTAGCTGTGGCCTTTCGAGTTCTGACACGAGCATTCACACTTCCAATTATTTGGTTTGGAGGATGAGATTTCGTCCACATCTTGACCCGCTCAGCTAGGGGCGGAGGAGGGAGAATGATTTGAGTATTGGCAGGTGGCGTAGAGATCGGAGTGCTCGAAGACGAAGATGGAGGAGTACTCATAGAAGAAGATTGTGGAGTAGTAGGTTCTTCTGTGTCGTCCGCCTGATCAGGAGAGGTTTCTGTAGAGTTAACTTGAGATGAGTCGGGAATTGTAGTGTTCAAGGAATCCTCAGTGGCTTGTTCCTGTTGTGTACTAGACACATCTTGTTGATCAGATACAGTGGGGGTTTCCTGTGTTGTATTTCGAGTGCGTCGCACGGCATCATCATCGAAGTAATACAGAGTGTCGAAGAAATGATTCGATAGTGGTGGAGAAGTATTCACTGGAGGGTCGGATGTGAAATGGTCGGATTTCATTGTGCCGAATTCATCAAAAGATACATTAACACTTTCCACAATCACCCGTGTGCGAACATTGTACACCCGATACGCCTTTGATTCCGAAGAGTAACCAACAAACACTGCCTCATCCGCCTTATCATCAAATTTCCGCAATTGTTCTTTATCATTCAGTACAAAACATTTACATCCAAATACATGTAGATACTTCAGATTTGGGGGACGTCCATTCATCAATTCATAGGGAGTGGTCAGAAATCTTTTATTGATTGTGGAACGATTTTGTGTGAAGCAAGCAGTGGAAATGGCCTCAGCCCAGAAGGAAAGTGGTAATTTGGAATAGGAAAGCATTGTACGTGCAACCTCCACCAGTGTCCGATTACGCCTTTCAACAACTCCATTTTGTTGTGGAGTTCGAGCCGCTGAATATTGATGTGTGATACCCACTTTGTCTAGAAACTCATTGAGTGTACTATTTTTGAATTCAGTGCCATTGTCAGACCGAATAGTCTTCACACAGTGCTCAGAATGTAATTGCTTGTTCTTTATGAAAGAAATCAAAATATCTGGAGTTTCTGATTTTGAATGAAGAAAGTACACCCAGGTGAATCGAGAAAAATCGTCGACAATGACTAGAACATACTTCTTCTTGCTCCGACTCTCCACTTGCATTGGTCCGCACAAATCCATGTGGATCAGTTGAAGGACATGCGTGGTATCCCAGACTTGCTTTGATGAGTGTGATGCTTTAGTTAACTTCCCTTTTTCGCATGCATCACACAATTGGTCCTTGACAAACTTGAGTTTTGGAAGTCCGGTGGCTAAACCTTTAACTGCAAGTTTCGTGATGTTGTTGAAATTCAGATGTGATAGTCTACGGTGCCATAACCATGTGTCTTGAGATTCAGCCTGAGACAAGAGGCACACGGTTCTGTCTGGTTTGAACTGCAACATATTAATCGTGTAGAGGTTGGTTTTTCGCGTTCCTGTGATCATATTCTTGCCCTCATAGTCACGAACTGCGCAAGTTGTTTTTCGAAAGTTGACTTCAAGATCTTTATCACAAAATTGGCCAATGCTGAATAGATTATGATGCAAGTCCCGAACATACGCAACATCCTTGATGGTGATGTCGTCGTATTTCAAATCACCATTTCCTTCAATGGTACCAAAATGATCATTCCCAAACCGAACGGTGCCCATATATTTCTGCACAAAATTAGACAATAACGCCTGTCTCCCGGTCATGTGTTTGGAACAACCTGAATCCAGATACCACACATGATGTCCCTGCACAAGACCAAACAAATTACATAGATTTAGGTACCCACTTAAAAATGGGTCCCTTTTTGTTAGCAAGCACAGGACGATAAGAATCATCAAAAGTTTCATCATAATGAAAGCCAAAATCAAACATTGTTCCCAAACATTGTCTTCCAAATTTCGAATTAACAAAAGAAAAATTGTTTTCTAATCCCTGTTTATTACAGACTTTATTAATGACAAATAATTTTGACTCTTGATTCGTCTTCTTTGCTCTGGTCTTGACTCCTCTTTGCTCACTCTTTGGCACCCAAACTCCCGTTAATTTCCCTTTCCTTGACGCTGAAACACTGTGAACATGATTAGTAAGTTGTTTTGATGGATTAGTAACCCTAGATTGCTGTATACCTCGGGTAATCACTGGTGTCGGTGTAGGACCCTTAGTTGCAGCTTTGGTAGGCACTTTTGATGGTGGAGCTACCTTAGCTTGTGGTGCAACTTTGGAGTCTACGTATGACGATGTAATTACCGTAGATGGTTTGGCAATTGTAGGGATTGCTTGTTTTGGTTTTGCAAAGAAATGATCAAAAGAGGCATCAAAAGTTTCATCTGAATCAAACCATGCATCCATGTCTTTAGCAGTAAAATGAGGTTTTGTTGCCATTTTGGTAACATCCTGTTTAGGTTTAACTGCTTGAAATGTGACATGTTTGGGAGATTTATTCTTTGAGTGTGTATTTACCGAATTTATCCGTTTTAGTGAACTTTGAACCGAGCCAGGTTCCATTGATTTTGTTGTGGACTGAATCTGTGGAGGTGGTGGTTTAGAATTTTTAATAGGAGGATGAGTCGGTTTACACACACTTAGGAAGTCAATCCGTTTTTGCAACTGTTCAAGAGTTTGATCTTTTTCATGTAAAGCCTTTTGATAAAACATGACCTTTTGATCAAATTGAGTCTTAGTAACGCGAGCATTTGTGGAACTGGACTCATTTGAAATTGATTTGATATGTTCTTGTAGAATACAAAACTTTTCCCATAATTTCTCATATTTCATCCTATCCATGGACGTGTTTTCAGATGACGCAATTTTCTCTAACAGTTGACGTTTTTCATTTTCAAAGTGAGTGGTTCGACATTCCAACGTTTGTTCAAGGTCCGAAAATTGTTTTTCTAAAATGAGTGTTGGAACGTAGACTTTTGGAAAAACTACTTGTTTCATAACATCATCAGAATGAAGGTCCTTTTCAGTGTAACTTGGAAAGTTATCGTTAGAAAGAGGAATTTTCCTAGTTTTGTAACTTTCATTTAGTGATTTGTAGTCAAAAGATAATTGCGTTTTATTGAAAAGTGGTCGTTTGGAATCCTCATGATCTTCAATTTCCTTGGATGATCTAATGAAAGACATTGTACCATCTGATGTGCTCAAAGATTGTGCGTCATAAAGACCGGGAGCATGATACATGGCTTTCTTTAGATATTTTGGATTATCATGACCTAACCCTTCTTGTGGTTCGAAAAAGCGAAACTCTTTTGGTTTGTTTGGAAAGATGAGCTCATTTGTTTGTTTTCGAAAACATTTTTGCGTTAAAGGTTCAAGTTCAACTTCAAGTGCTTGTGCTTTTAAAGATTGAATTTCCAGTTTATGACCGTTCAATTGTTCCAGAAGACATGTGTTGTTCAATTCATTGGAAATGGTGATGTCAAAAATATGAGTTTGCAATTCTTCTAGATGTTGTTCTAGAATCAACGTTGGTGTATAGTATAACACTTTCGAAGGTTGCAAACTTACATTCTTTTCATTGGAAAAAGTAGAAATTGAATTGTCGGGGGTTCTAGCAGTTTTGTTTGGTTTGTATGTATTTGGAGAATCCTGTTCAAAATATTTTTTATTTGTTCCATAATACTCAAAACCCGTCTGACATTTAGTTCCCCTTTTACGCTTTACGTCCTCACATGATTTTTCTTCTAAAATTTCCTCATTTGATGCATTCACAAAAACTAACCTATCAATATTTGCTCCTAATTTGATGAAATCAAAATCATAGAGAGAGCAACATTTTGATATGGCTCGTTTGAGAAATTTCGGGTTTTCAACGAAGGTTTCTTCATCAAAACCAAGACCACCCTTGTTGTGTAAAAGTTTTATGGTTTCGGTCTTGTTTAAATGAATAGTTTGGTCCGTTTGGCCTCGTTTGACAAATTCTAGTTCCAAGTTTTTCAATTTTGAGCATAGTTCCACGTTTTCTTTGGAAATACGTTCAACTTCACGCTGGTGGAAGCTACTATCATTTATCAGTTGTTGACATTTGATAGTTGCTTCACACACACTTTCGTTTGCAATTTTCTCATTCATCTTTTGAGCCAAAACTTCGTCCGATAGTTGTTTAATATTGCTTTTCATACTTGAAAATTCCGAAACATATTTGTTATTTTTCTCAATAAGTTTCAAATTTAGGGTTTCAAGATCTTTAATTTGAAGTTTGGTACGAAGTTTTGTTTCAATAAGTTTCATTTGAAAAATGCAAGTTTCCATTTTAGCCGGATCATAGATGTATTGATATACCTCATCTTCATCGGATTCCTGGAAGTCAGTGTCTGCCATCAGTGACATGTGGGCAAAGTGTGCACTTGCTTGTTCTTCATTGTCAGAATCGCTCATCCAGTGTGCATCTTCAGTCATAAAAGCTTGCCCCTTCTCTCCTCCGGATTCCTTTCTCTTCTCATACAACATCTTCTTACGGTAGTATTCAAAATTTTTCACCACCTTCATCTTACAGTCTCTAGCAAAGTGACCTGGCTCCATGCATTTGAAACATATCACAGTGCTCTTATCCTTTGCTATTTCCTTGTTAGGCTCGTCTTGAGTGAGTTGAGGAATTGACTGTTGACCTTGATTGTGAGGAGCTTGTGAGGGGTTATATGAAGATCGACCACGATAGTTGTTGTTTTGAGTTCTTTGAGACGATTGAAATCGTTGACCATTTGACCTTCCAAATTTCTTCTTCTGAACCATGTTGGATAGTAGAGCAATCATTTGTGAAATTTCTTCCTCAGAATCTTCATCAGAGTTTAGAGTCAGATTTCCTTCCATTTCGTCATCTGGGAATGACACAGAGTATTTGGAGGAGGATGGCTGGATATTGTGCAGAAGTGCTTTTGATTGGGATGATTTCTCACTCCTGGATGATTTCTTTTGTATTTCATCGATCTTGTTCAAAACGAGAGCTAAAGGATCGCTTTCCTTCTTTGCCTTAGACTTTGTCTCTTCGACTAGTTCCATTACTTCCTCCTCATTTTGCATCAGACATTCAAACACATCATGTACTGGAGTTGTCTGAATGTTAATGTTCTGCTTTAAGTTTGAGGTGAACCGTTTCCAAACTGGCTTCACTGTATTCATGAACTTCACATTGGCTTCGAGATGAGTCTTTACGAATCCATTTTTCCTCAGCTCATTGAGTAGCCCACAAAAGCGATTGTAGGTTTGCTCAAGCATCTCTCCATCTTGTGCTCGAAACTCTTCAAACTTATACATGGCCCCAATCATCTTTATACTTTGACCAGCTTTGCTTCCCTGAAGTTGCTTGGTTAACTCATCAAACATTTCTTTGGCGGTTCTGTGACTGTCGATGTTCATGAAGATGTCATTTGGAATTGCATTCATGATGTGTGATCTTGCTAGCCGATTTGCTTTGTGATAATCCTTTTCCTCGTTCGTCATTTGAGTGAATAGCTTCTCAGTTGTCGTCTCACTCTCAGATCCATCTTCGTTGGCAATCTTTACCATTATTTTCACTGGACCATTCATAATAATTTCTAACATTTGTGGACCCAAGTCTTGTCGTTCAATGAAGTCCAAAAACCGTGCTCTCCATTGTTCATGGTCACCACGGAAGAGGACTGGAGGTCTCGTTTCTGATCCAATTGACATTTGATCTCTTGACGTCATTTTCTTAATTCTTGTTGATCGTTTTATACTCTTTGTAAAAGTTCTAAGTTTCTGTTCGTCTGTGACTGAAATGAATTCGTGTATGCTCAAATATGGTTCTTATGTATGAGTTCGACTTTCAAGTCGTGTGTATTAGTTCGTGTATGTTGAATTGCAATTCGTGTGAAGACTTAGTCAAATTTCTCACGTTTTCGAGATAGTTATATAACTTATCCCAGTCAAATTGCAATGTCCTCAGATGGATTAAACACCTTACACGAATTAACTGATTAGACTAGAAATCCTTCTTACAAATATACAAATTGTATTCTTGTATGTTGAAAACGTAGTCTAATGGTACACGAATTGGCTATTAGACTAGAAATCCTTCTTCCAAGGATACAAACTGTATTCTTGTATGTTGAAAATGTAGTCTAATGGTACACGAATAGACTATTAGACTAGAAATCCTTCTTACAAGGATACAAAATGTATTCGTGTATGTTGAAAATGTAGTCTAATGGTCTATTTCCAGTCTAATGAACGGGTACTTTTGAGAGTATAACGCTCTGATACCAATTGTAAGAAATAAGAATAATGCAAAAAGTTCTCTTATTGCTTCCCCCCCTCACCTATTTATAGGCAAGGGGGTAAATGTGTATTACATCATAATAAGAAACCGTAACAACTATTCTAAGTTCTACACCCAGCACCAACCTGCTGGTGCGCAGCACCCAGGTTCTGAGCATAATGGTGCGCAGCACCGAGGTACTGGTGCGCAACACCGAGCTGCTGAACCGATTTTAGATGACTTCGAGATCGAGGACGATGAGGACGAGGCACCACAGGTTCAACCCAAGGCAAAAACACCTGAACCAGTGGAGGAAGTTCCAATCAAAGCTTATAAACCTCATATCCCATATCCTCAACGATTACGAAAAGCAAGAATGCGGGAGCAGTACGGTAAATTTTGTGACATGATTAAATCTGTTAATATTAACGTTCCTCTTGTTGATTTAATTGCAGGGATGCCAAATTACGCTAAATTCATCAAGGAGCTGGTCACGAACAAGGGAAAGCCATCGGAGGAGCAAGTCGCCTTCTTGAACGCAGAATGTTCAGCTTTGGTGAAAAACTCGATACCACCAAAATTGGACGACCCATGGAGTTTTCTGATTTCTTGTAATTTTAGTGATACCTATAGTTGTAATGCATTGGCCGACTTAGGAGCTAGCATAAATTTAATGCCACATTCATTATATGCTAAACTTGCTTCGGGAGATTTAAAACCTACCAGAATGAGTATCCGACTAGCCGACCGATCATTTCAATATCCGTTAGGAATTGCTGAAAACATGCTAGTAAAAGTAGGAAAATTCACTTTCCCTGTTGACTTTGTGATTCTAGAAATGGAAGAAGATGTCACTGTGCCACTTATTTTAGGTCGACCATTTTTAAACACTGCGGACCCAATAATTCGTGTAAAGGACAGGGAGATTTCTTTGGGGGTTGGGGATGAACGAATTTCATTTTCTGTTGATAAAGCCCCAAAACATTCATACTCCACTGATGAAACCTGTTTTCGTATTGACATTTTTGATGAAATGTTTGATTTAGATGTGCAGGAAATGCTTGGAGGACAAGTTGTTGTTGAAGAGAAGGAAGATCAGGAGCTCGAGGATTTTGATCCCATCTTGAAAATGGTGCTGGAGAAATTTGAGAAAAATTCTACGAGCATGACATTTGAAAAATCCGACCCGGATTTAGAATTATTAGAAAATGAATACTTAATGAATAATCCGGGTGCAACGTTGTTGGAGGAAAGGATTCCATTTAAGGAAGAGCTCGAGAATTCAAACTCAAGTTTGGGGGAAAATTGTCACGGTATTTCTCACGACCCTTTTGATTTATTTTCGTTTACTTGTCGAGAAAAGGAGAATATTTTGCAGGAATTTGAGGATATCAGAGATGACACCGCATGAGAAGAATTTAAGAAGACGAAATTCAATGAAAGCAAAGGTGACGATGTTTGGGAAATTTGAGATGTTGTATTATTGATTTATGAGGCTCGAGAGTGGCACGATGCTTAGGTGAAGCGAAATAAGGTGCTCGATGTTGGAAAGGAAGCATTTCTTTGTGGTGATTCGGAGGATGAATTGGTACTTTTTGGAAAACACGTGGGAAAGAAAGGCGAGAGAAGTCTCGACCTTTACATGAAGGCATAAGTCGAGGCATATCGAGTCAAGCTAACGACTCGATCGAAAAAATTAGCGCTTCTCGGGAGGCAACCCGGGTTTTACTTTCTTCCTTTTTCTTTTGTATCTTATTTTTCTTTTTAGGTTTTTTTTTTTTTTTTTTTTTTTTAGTTTTTGAGTCGTTAACACATTAGGGACAATGTGTTACTTAAGTTTGGGGGGGTCATCGGGAAATTTCAAATTTTGTTTTTCGACCCTTAGCTTAGTTTCCATCGTGTTGAATTGTGTTAATTTGTACAGTTTTTGAGTAAAAAAAAAACAGAAAATACAAAAAAATTTGAAAAATTGAAAAAAACTTAAAAAAATATAACGTGTCTAGTCGGTAAATACCTTAAACTTTAAGCATAACCAGACGCATTTTTACCCCACTCAGAAAAATAGTGAGAATTTGAGCCTTTGAAAGCATTTATTTTTAATGCTACTTTTTCATTTCTTTGAGTGTGCCGATGGTGATGACTTTAGAACTTGACACTGTTATACATTTCGAGACCACATACGAGCAATTACATTAGGGTAACTTAGTGTAATTTGGTACAATGATAGGGGCAATTAGGATTAACCCATTTGATTAGCCTTTTCGTTTCTTTTTATATATTTTCCGCCTAACCCTTGTAACGCTTACTTTTAGTGTTAGAAACTCTAGTAAACCACTTTGCGCCTAAACCGTTTCGTTTCTTTAACACTACTATATATTTTGTACACTCGCCTTATTTTCGTTTCTTCTTAGATTAGATCCGAACTTAGTTTATTGATTGCTATTATATATGAAATGAAGTTAGAGTATATTAAGGCATAAAAGAAAAGTTATATTATTGCCTTGTATTATTTTGTATTTGGAGAAATAGTTAATTATTAGCCTTTTGAGCATGTGTACTTACCATGAGAAATATTATATTGTAAGGCATGTACTAGGCTGAAGAATAAAAAAGTGAAAAAGAAAGAAAAAAAAATCGGAAAAACAGAAAAGCGAAAAAAAATTAGTTGTATAGTTTAAGAGAAATAGTGTATTCTGAGTCGTGTATTATATACGAAATTTGTATATTCGGAGAAAAAAGTATAAGTTCGAGAAAATTGAGCAATTCAGTTCGTTAGAGATTTTATTTAGTTCGGATTTAATCTAAGCTTTCGTATATTTTTAATTAACCCATTTACACTCCATTATATATTTTCACATGCCTTTACCTGTAAATTATAACCCGAATAAAAGTCCCCGTTTAGTTGTACCTAGACTCTAGTGGTGGAGATTTGATACGTTATCAAGCTTATGATAGAATATTCACCATGACTGAGCAATTGAGCGATTCTACAGAAATATTTTACACACCCTTTTAGATTAGTTTGAGAGATTGTGTGATTTTACTTCCCATAAAAATCGTGAGGTGTTTGGTTATGTTAATTTTGGCTTTGATACAGTTTTTGCTTGAGGGCAAGCAAAAGGTTAAGTTTGGGGGGATTTGATATCGCATATTTATACGTTTATTTCTATGCGATATTTGGTCGTTTTTCATAGTAAACATGATGGATATGATAGGTTTTTACATTTAATTGTGTGGAAAAGTGTTTTTATCTATTTTACGGGTTTACATGATCGGGAAGTGGAAAAGGATGAAGAAATGGACTTAAATGACGAACTAAAGACGAGAACTGAGGTGGTGCTGCGCACCGAGGAGTTTGAGTTGGTTTTGGAATAGGATTCGTAAATGACGCGGTGCTGAGCACTGATGATGAGGTGCTGCGCACTGAAGAGGATAATCATGAAGTTGTCGAGTTTGAGTCGAACACGTTTTCCGCTTTGCTTTTGCCTATAAATACAAGACCAATTTGGCCAGAAAAGAGATCAATTATTATTCTAAGGTTCTGGAGCTGGTTATTACGTTTAGAAGCAAGATTCAAGGCTAGGAAGATCACTAACGGCGATCACGACACGTTCGGCGAAATTCTTCGTTTGTTCTTTTCTTGTTTTGAACTATTTTCCAGAATGTTTTCTAACACTTTATTTGCTGTTTCAGACCTAATAATGAGTAGCTAAATTTCTTTTATGCTTGTTTGAACACGGATCTTATTTGAAGTTCACGTTTCGTTTATTGACTATTTATGTTTTTGTGTTTAATCGGTGATCCTTATTTGCTTAAGTTTTAGTATATTATCTTTAAGTTGTTTATATATAATTTGCTTAATCAACATTCTAGGTATTCGAGAGGAATCTAGATAGATTAAATAGGTTGTATGAAATAATCGTTCGGTCTATAATCGGTTTAAAATTACTAGGATTCGAGAGGACTTAGTAATCACAACTTAGGTAATTAAACTTAATTGAGTAAGTCTATTTGTTAAGATTCGGAAGGACTTGATAATTAGAGGAGTTATTCGAGAGGAAACTCTATAAGATTAAATCACTAAAAACAGGCTTGCTTAATTATTAATAGTTATAACTGTATTCGAGAGGAACGGTGTAATTGGAGGTAATTAAAGTTAATAAAAGATTCGAGAGGACTTTTACTATATTTTAGAAGTTTATTATTTAGTCAATTTCGTAAACGTGAATGGAAAATAAGTGAAGTGTCAAACAGGTATATTTTCTCCATTATTTGATTACATCAATTACTTTTTCGATCGATTTTAATTAATCACTTTCTTTTTAATAATCACTTGCAATTTTAGTAAATCTTTTGTTACGATAAAAACCCCCACAAACAACTAGTATTGCTAATTCGAAATTCAAAACAAATTAGTCCCTGCGAACGAACCTATACTTGCTTTTAAACTATATTATATACGGATAGGTCCACTGCCTAGAAGTGTGTAATTGCGTGAATTAGTAGGTTAAATTTAAGACTAGATTTTACACATCAGAAACTTGGACACTTTGCTAGGGAATGTCCAAATAGCAAAGATGATAATCAAAAGCAGCCAACTCAGCGCAACTCAACAAGTTCAGGCAACAATTATCAAGGAAGATCTTCCAACCCAACTTCTTTGGTTACTCAGGATGGATTAGGGTTTGATTGGAGCTTTCAAGCCAATGAAGAAATCACAAATCAAGCTCTCATGGCAGACATTGTAAAAGATGACATTCCAACTGAGGAATTAACTGAACTTTGCACTCCCGCATGCATTAAACAAGTTAGGGATTATAGAGAACATAATAAACTTGTTTATGAATCATTACATAAGTTAGAAGAAAGAAAAAGAGAATTGTCAAAAATAATTGCTAATTTTGAACAACAAGTAAAAGCTTATGTTAAGAATGAAACAAAATATCAAGAGGAATTAGCAATTGTTAAATGGGAAAGGGATAATGCACTAGCTAAGGTGATTAAAGCAGAAGAACAAGTTCAGGAAATTAAGATTGAAAATGATCAAATTAAGCTTAGTATTAAGAAGTATGAAAATGCTTCCAAACTGTTGATCAAATTCTTAAATCACAAGTGCATGGTAACACCAAGAATGGGATTGGGTATAGCAGTGTGTCACCACCGTATAACAACAATTATATTCCTCCCACTTTAGACTCTAGTGAAGAACTGAGTGAGGAAGAAATTGAAGTTAATACACATGCTAATGCAGATCCTATGAAAAATAAAATTCTTTTGAAAAAACCTAGAGTCAATGAAAAAGTCAAGGAACAAATTGTTCAACAGGAGCAAAAGAGTGACTCTAACTCTAGTCAAGGTCCCACTTTTCATCAAAATCTCAAAAACAGCCCACATGTTTATAAAGAAAGAAACTGGCATTACATTGGACAAAATCAACATGTCTAACCATGCAGTTGCATGTGTAAACAGGGACATGCATTACCTGTAAGGGGAAATGTAAGGAACTGGAATCAACGTGTAACTCAGCAAAAGGGTCAAAAATTTCTTTAAACGATGTGTCGTGTGTGGAAAATCAAATCATTTAACTGAAGACTGTTTTTATAACAAAATAAATAACCGTAATGGAATTGGCTTTAATAGAAACACATCAAACACAATCACACCACCCAGGTTTGGTAGGACTGCTCAAAAGTTTGTGAGCAAAAGAAATTTTCAAAAGAAAAATCAAAAACCAAAATGCAAAGAAGTTAATACTGCCAGTAGAAACTATAGAAGAGTCACCCGTAGTAACTCTGACAGTAGTAACTCTGAATGTACTCATACAAGGAAATCTGTATATCATTTTAAAAGGTTTGATTATATAAATGAAAAAGGTAAACCCAAGACTTCCTTGGCTTGGGTCCCTAAAAGAAACTAACCTCTTATTCATGTGCAGAGCAAGCCAGGTATGAGGAGAGAAGATACATGGCATGTAGACAGTGGCTGCTCTAGGCACATGACAGGCAACAAGCTGAAGCTTCAAGATTTTGTTGAATATGATGGAGGCTATGTTTCATTTGGAGGAAATTCAAGGAGTGGTAGGATTACAGGAAGAGGAACAATCACTACAGTTACTTTTGAAAACGTTTTCTTTGTCAACGAATTAAATTATAACTTGGTAAGTGTCTCTCAAGTTTGTGATAAAGAGAACAAAGTGCTTTTTACTAAAACTGAATGTATCATTCTTGATCCTAAGTTTGAGGTAGTTGATGAAAGCATGATTCTACTAAGAACTCCTAGGAAAGAGAATGTTTACTGTTCAGACATGGGAAATAATGATTCTGAAACTAAAGAAAATTGTTTTATTTCAAAGGCATCAATTGATGAATCATCATTATGGCACAGAAGAATGTGCCATATGAATTTTAAAAAAACATGAACATCTTGGTGAAAAATGGTCTGGTCAGAGGTTTACCACAAAAGGAATTCACATGCATTGATCACTGTGTTGCATGTCTGAAGGGTAAACAACATAAGTCTTCTCACAAAATCAAAGATACAAATTCATATCTGTCAAGTTTGCACTTACTGCACATGGACCTTTTTGGTCCAACACATGTTATGAGTCTAGGAAAGAAGTCTTATTGTTTAGGTATTACTGATGATTTCACAAGATACACATGGGTTTTCTTTCTTGGATCGAAAGATGAAACATGTGATATTCTTAGATCCTTCATAACAAGAATTGAAAACAAGACAGAGAAGAGAGTGAAGATCATTCGTTGTGACAATGGAACTTAGTCCAAGAATCAAGAAATAGATGACTATTGCACTGCAAAGGGCATTGGAAGGCAGTACAATGCTCCTAGAACTCCTCAGCAAAATGGAGTAGCAGAAAGAAGAAACAGAACCCTCATTGAAGCAGCAAGATCGATGCTAGCAGATTCAAAGATTCCCATCACATTCTGGGCAGAAGCTGTGAATACTGCTTGTTATGTTCAGATTAGGGTATTAACCGTGAAAGCACATACAAAGACCCCTTATGAGCTCTTTCATAAGAGAAAGCCACTCATAAGCTTTTTAAAACCATTTGGGTGTCCTTGTACAATACTGAATACCAAAGAACACTTGGGGAAGTTTGACAGCAAAATCAATGAAGGATTCTTTGTAGGATACTCCACTTAAAGCAAAGCGTTCAGAGTTTACAATATCAAGAACAACATTGTGGAAGAAATCACGAATGTGACGTTCAACGAAAAGACATTAAATACTACTGGAGAAGGCCCAGATTGGTTATTTACTATTGATGAACTAACCAAATCGTTTAATTCTTATTTTATAAGTCAACGGGAAATAGAATATGGGAGTGGAGTTAATATTGGTGAACCAGTTAATACTGGTGAACCAGTTAGTACTGGTGAATCAGTTAAAACAGGTCAAACAGTTTAAACTGGTGCAACAGTTAATACTGGTAACACAGTTAACACTGGTACATCAGTTCCTACTGGTAACACAGTTAAAACTCATACATCAGTTCCTACTGGTAACACAGTTAAAACTGGTACATCAGTTCCTACTGGTAACACAGTTAAAACTGGTACATTTGTTGATTCTACTGGTGATGCTGTTAAGACTGGTCCATAGATTAATATTGCCCCATCTGAACAGACTGACAAATTCATCTATTTTCCATACGTCTCCATGGATCCTTTGGAGTCTTTCAGCCCACATCCACAGATGATGATAGCATCAACGACATGGAACAAGATTCTGATGGTGTTGAATCAAGCAGTAATAAGGACGACGAGATACAAGTTTCAGATGACGAAGAAATCATTACCAGTAGTAATCCAGAAGACAGCACACATTCTCCACAATCTGACACAAATGGATTTCCAGAACAGAATGACACCAATTTTACTGAAGACATCCATGAAGATCAATATCACACACAACGGGTTAATAAGAATCATCCATTAGAACAAATCATTGGTGACCTGAACTCTAAAGTCCAAACTAGGAGAAAGTTACATCAAAGTTTCAATGAGTGTCTATTTGTGTGTTTTCTCTCCCAATTAACTCCGAATAAGATCGAACAAGCTATTAAAGACCCCAGCTGGATTAAAGCGATGCAGGAGGAATTACTACAGTTCAAGCTCCAAGAAGTTTGGACACTAGTTGTGCTTCCCAAAGGAAACAAAGTAATTGGTACAAAATGGATCTTCAAGAACAAGACTGATGAAAGGGGAATTGTGATCAAGAACAAAGCACGATTGGTGGCTCAAGGCTACACTCAGGAAGAAGGAGTTGACTATGATCAAGTTTTTGCACTCGTAGCAAGAATGGAAGCCATACGAATTTTTCTGGCTTTTGCCTCATTTAAAGGTTTTACGGTGTACCAAATGGACGTAAAGAGTGCCTTTCTATATGGAAAGATTGAAGAGGAGGTTTATGTGTGTCAACCTCCAGGATTTGAAGACCCTGATCATCCAGACATGGTATACAAATTGGATAAAGCACTGTATGGTCTACATCAAGCTCCTAGAGCTTGGTATGATACATTATTCGTCTACCTTCTTAATCATCAATTCAAGAGAGGTGCCATTGACAAAACTTTGTTTATCAAGACAGTAGGAACGGACATTATGCTGGTCCAGATCTATGTGGATGATATTATTTTTGGATCTACCGATGACAAACTGTGTAAAGAATTTGAGCAAATAATGCATAAGAAATTTTAAGATGAGCTCAATGGGAGAACTGACCTTCTTCCTAGGACTACAAGTGAAGCAGAATCCTACTGGTATTTTCATTCATCAAGCAAAGTATGTCAAAGATATATTGGAGAAATTTGGATTTCAAGATGCAAAAAGTGCTAGTACACCAGTAGAAACCCACAAGCATTTGGAGGCTGATCCTGAGGGGGAGGATGTGGATGAGCATTTATACAGGTCGATGATTGGATCCATGATGTACTTAACTGCTTCCAGACCTGACATCATGTTCTGTGTGTGTGTGTGTGTGTGTGTGTGTGTGTGTGTGTGTGTGTGTGTGTGTGTGTGTGTGTGTGCATGCTATCAGACTCGTCCTAAGGTGTCACATCTGACAGCCTTGAAGAGAATTTTCAGATATCTGAAGGGCAAGCCAAATCTGGGATTATGGTATCCAAAAGATTCTCCATTTGAGCTTATTTCGTACACAGACAGTGACTATGGTGGAGAGAATCTGGACAGAAAATCCACATCAGGGGGATGTCAGTTCTTTGGATCTCGACTGATTTCCTGGCAATGCAAGAAATAGACGAATGTGTCTACCTCCTCCACAGAAGCAGAATATGTGGCTGCCTCAAGCTGCTGTGCACAGGTGCTTTGGATTCAGAATCAAATGATGGACTATGGTATCTCTTTCTTACACACTCCTATTTTTATTGATAATAAGAGTATCATAAGCATAGTCAATAATTCTGTCAAACATTCCAAAATCAAACACATCGAAATTCATTTTCATTTTATAAGAGATTGTAATGAAAAGAAACTTATTCAGGTGGTCAAGGTTCATACTGATAATCAATTTGCAGATCTATTCACAAAAGCATTTGATGTGGGCAGATTTACGTTTTTGATCAATAGTATTGGCATAATTAATCCTGTTTAAATTTATTAAAATGATGACTTTGTACTTCAATCATGTTGTAAATGGTGTTTGGGAAGTAAATACAGGTAGTTTTTGCTGTTAATCTTTAATACTGGTGGTTATTACTAGTCTCATTAATACTGGTAGTTATTACTGGTCATGATGATACTGGTGGTTACTCCTGTTACAGTCAATCCTGGTAGTTCTTACTGGCAATAGTTACTACTCGTATATGTTTAAAACAATTACTACTGATGGTTTCTTCTGGTAGCAGTTACTACTGCCAGTCGTTAATACCGGCGGGAGTTACTACTGCCTTTGGAAAGGTTTTTGATGTTTCTACTGCATGGACTGATTGGTAAAAAAACGATACACCTGGAATGAGTTTAACACAACAATAGCTACTGCTATGGCGTGTTTGGCTACAGGAAGGGTGTTCAATTTTTCCAACATGATTTTCAATGACCTAAAGTGGAACCTGGCTCACCCTGAAAACAAATTTTTAATGTACCCCAGATTTTTGCAAATTATTTTGGGTAAAGATATTGGTGATCTTTCCACTGAAGGTAAAGTCCTCCTCATGGATTCTTATTCCAAGAAAACGTTTTCTAATATGAGGAGGCAAGTAAAACAATTTTCTGGCAAAGTGACCCCATTATTCTCTAAAATGGTGGGTGTCACAGTTTCTAAAGGTGAAAGACCAAGTAACCCACTTGAGTCGCAAACCACACCTTATGGTTCATCATCCATCCCTGTTACAGATCAACCACCCAGTGCTACTGATGCACCTTCCACCTCACCTAAAAATATTCCTCTGAAGGAGTATGCTCGCAGGTCTAAGAGGGTTCCTTCACCTCTTGGACCAAAATCCAGAACAACTAAACCTACTTCTAAACCTGTTAAATCAGTTTTTACTGATTCAACTCCCAAAGGTACAATTGAGCCCTCACCCAGGCTCCCAAAGAAGGTGGTCCATAAGGAGGGGGAGACCATGTTGAAAGGGATCATACTACTGTTGTACCACCTCGTGGTGCACAGGACAGTAAGACTGGCAATAAGACCCAATCAACGGCAACTCTTAATGATGATGATTCTTTGGAATCATTATCCAGAGGACCCAGGTGCCAAGAAACCAAGGGGGAGGGTGATTCTTCTGCTAGGCAGGAGGAACCCTCTAAACCATCCAAGGAACCGTCTGATGTTGGTACTCAACAGAAAGAGGGGAGGATAGATTTCATTACTCAAATCTTGAATTGACGGAAATGTGCGTCAAGTTTACTAAGGAGGTGGTTAATCAAGAGGATGAGATAAAGCAATTGAAACAGATGGTGTTCAAACTGTTGAAGGAGGTGAAAAATTGAAGGTTTTCTATGAAGAAGCATGTGAAGGTGGCCAAGAAGGGTAGTTCAAAGTCTAAAGCATCTAAATTGACCAATCCTTCTGGTTCAAGCTCTAGTTCCTCAAATATGACTGATAAGAATGCTGCCAATAAGGGGGAGAATGTTGACAGAGAGGTGGAAAAAGAGGAACAGCAAGATGTTGATCAGGGGGTAGAACAGGAAGTTAAAATGCATGAAGAAAAGGTTGGTGAACAGGAGACTGAGCAAGAAGCTAATAAAGATAATGAAAAGGACGCTGAGAAAGTTAGTGAAAGCGAAGTTGAGAAAGAGGATAAAGTTGGTACTGATGCACCTGAAACTGAGGCTGAAGACAAATTCCCTGAATGGACTGATGAAGAAGATAGAGAAATAAGGGTTGTCACAATTGGAATGGATGAAGATGAAGGTGAAAAGCAGGAGAAGGAGATAGAAATAGAACGGAAAGTTTATATTGATGCACCTTATGCACCTTATTTTTCTGCAAACACTACATCTCCTGAATGGACTGCTGATGATCATAAGATCAGAGATGTTATTATGAATATGGGTGAAGGAGAAGTAGAAAGACAGAAAGCAAGAGATAAGGTTGATGAGATATTGTTGAGAAGTGAGCAAGTTGAAAAGGAAGGAGAGAAGGAACAGGAGAAAACTACAGAGCAGCAAGAGCAGACTGAGCAGAATGTTAGTACTGGTGGTAACGTTTCTACTGGTGAGAAGAAAGTTTCTACTGGTGAGACAGTTACTACTAGTGGTGCTGAAAGTGAAATTCCTACTGCTAATCCACCAGTAGCTCCTCTATCTGATGATGACATCACGTTGGCTACTGAGTTAAAAAGATTAAAACAAGAGAAATTAAAGCAGGAAGCTATCAGGAAGGAACAGATTGCTGCTGCTGTTGCTAGACAGAGAAAGGCTGCTGAAGGTAGACCTAAGGAGAAGCCAGTTACACTTAGTAATGGTGACTCTGCAGGTACTACTACTGAATCTAATGAACCTGTCATTCCCCCAGAGTACAAAGCAGACCAATGGGGTTTATTTAGACAAAGAAAGGAGTACAAAATGTATATAAGGATGAAGACCCAAATTGAAATAGTAAGGGGAAAGGAAAGATGAAAAGTAAGCAGGAAATGGAGGAGGAGGAGACTGAGATGAGGAGAAAAAAAGAGCCGAGGAAAGAGATGAACAGATAAGATTGCTGAATGAAGAAATGGCTGAACAGGAGAAACTCAAAACTGAGCAGGAAATATTAAAGAAGCAAGAGGAAGATGATGCCATTGCTGCACAGAAAATGGCTCAGGAGCATATTGAAGATGAGCTCAAGAAAAAGTTGATCATGAATTTGCTCAAAAGATGTTAGAGAAGGATGAGTTGTTGTTACAGAAGAAGAAGAAGGAAGAGGTCAGGAGAAAGAGCACAATAAGGAGGAATGTGACAAGAGCTGAAGACAAAAGGAAGTACACTGAATTTCTGAAGTCAACTGGGAAGTACAGTGGAAAGCAGCTAAGGCCAATGAAACTTGACACTGTTCTATACCTTGATGTGAAGGAAAAGAAATTGCAGAAGGCTGTAGAGGAGCAAGCTCAGTTGGAGAAGGAAAGAGCTTTGAAAGCTGCTCTTGATGGAGGTTATAAGGTGAGACACTTTGGAGCTGAACAGAGTGAGAAGGAAACAAGAAAGAAGAGGTGGTTGATGCATCTGTGCCTGAGAAAAACAAGCAAGCCTAGTAGTGTTCCTACTGCTAAAAGAACAAAACCAGCAGTGGAAACAGTTACTACTGGTAAAACAAGGGCAAGCACTGGTGAACAGGTTAGTACTGGTGTCAAAAAGATGAAATCAAGACCTGACAAAAGAGAATCTACAACAGACAAATCTCAGGAAAAGGAACAAGAAGACAAGAAGCCAAAGATCTTCAAGGTAAAGAAAGAGGATATTACTGGAGACTTTGAGTTTGGGTGTGTTCTTGAGATTTCAGATGAGCAAGTAAATGAAGCTGCAGGTAGAGTGTATGATGATATAAAGAGCTTGATATTGCATTCTAAAGACATCAATTGTGCTACAACATTTACTGAGATGCCTATTGTTGACTGGTATGCAGTTGTGATTGATGGTAAGAATGGGTACAAGGTAGTTAGAGCTTCAAAGAGCTTCAAGGTATATTACATCCATCTGGAGATTTTCAGGAACATAAGCAGGAGAGATTTGGTAGACATGTTCGTGATTGGTAGTAAGAAATATTCTCAAGGGCAAGGTACTGTTGCAGATTTAACGACTTGTTTATGGAGTTGCTAGAAATCATGTTTGAGCCTGAGAATGTTCCTGAGAAACTAGCAAGATTTACTCCTGTGATTGAATGGATACATTATAAGAGCTGTGGAGTTTACTCCTTAAGCAGAACTGATGGTACAACTGAGTATTTCTTGGTAGAGAAGAAGTATAAGTATGGCATCAATGTTATGATCAATATGTTGAATGTCAAGTTGAAGGCTAACCAAAATTCCGAAGAAGCAATTCAACTTTTATGGAAGATCAGATATCAACTTACAGACCATAGAAACTCTATGTAGGGATTAAAGGTTTTGGCAGCATTCTCCAGTTTTGTAGGAAGAAACTTGTGTTTATGATAGAAAACAGAAGTTTAGGGGGAGATTGTTGGGGTATAGTGTGTTACTACTGGTGAAGAGGGTTTATACTGTTCACTAAGTAAGTTACTACTGGTGAAGATAGTTTCTACTAGTCATCAGTCAGTAAAGTTACTACTGGTCTACACTATTACTACTGCTACTGCATGGAGTGCATGAAGTTTCTACTGGTCTGTTACTACTGTTTTGTTGATAATGTTAGCGTATTGTTAGAAGATAGTTATGGAATAGATTTAGATAATTATCAAGTAGATTCGATAGAGTTGTAACCCGATTATGTTTAGGGTTTGTTAGCCTCAAGGTCTATAAATATAGATCCTTATATCGTTGTAAATATACGTCTATTAAGAAACCCTAATTCTAATAGATTGAGGCTGTTGGTGGAATTCTTGTGTTCTTTATTGTTTAACGTTTATACATTCGTATTCATATAAACTGTTAATCACTGATCCTTGTTAATATCAAAGTGTTGATCCGCTGCAACTTCTTTGATAGATCTAGATCTACACATTTGTTTATACAAACCTAGTTCGACAGATCCTAACATAAGTTTTTAAACCCGTCGCAACGCGCGGATATAAAAAACTAGTATAATTCAAAACAAATAAAAAAAGTAAGCAGATAAACTAGTAGGTTCTCTTACTAAAGTAACGTTGTTTTTGATAATATGTTACCTTTTCCTCGTTTTTTGGAAACTGGATATATATCATAAGAGATTCTTACAAAATAAAGTGAAAAAAAATGAAAAAATAATTTATGATATGTGTAATTTTATATTATATTTATTTATTCAATTATAACAAACTTTAAAAAAGCAAGTTTTAATATGCATCAAAATATATGTCGTTTAGGGGTTGTGCATCAAATTCATTGTTTTTGTGCAGTAAATATTCAAATATGATGCACAACAATAAAACTACACATTTTTTTAAGTACACCAAAACTTCGTTTTTTAAAGTTTGAGATATGGTTAAAATGAACGATAGTACAAAAATTCTAACTTATAGATTATTTTTTAATTTTTTTATACTTATTTTACCTTATTGTTTGTTATACAAGAACGAACCTCTATCTTAAGAATATAAATGAATGTGTAAAAAGCTTCGCTAGCTATTCATGGTCTTTCTTTAGTTTGATTGTTGTTGGAGTATAGTAGTATTCAATCATACTCCAAAACATAGCAACTTATTGCACACCTTCGTCTCAAGCAACGGATGACACCTTCGGAACCATTATGGAGCACATCAACGGACAGACGCAAGATGAGATCCGCAGAGGGCGCTACACAAGGGCATAAACATTTAATGGTCTCCGTCATTAATACCAAACGTCTTTCTCGTCTAAAGATACATTTAATGCCCAGTCAGGTTGACCAAATTTGATAGTGACTACCCATCAAGTACACTAGAGGGTTGCATAGACGGATGCTCCAAACCGTAGAGATAGCGGGAGACATTCTAGTGATCAACGGATAAAGGAGGGATCCAAAAAGCGATGGATAAGAAAACGACAATCCTCCAAGCTATAAATACAAGTGATTGACACATTAATGAGATTCATCTATTCACCTATAAAATTCCTCTCAACATATTAAACTCTCTAGTCGACCTGATCATGATATTTCACTCATATACTGGCCTGGTCGACCCAATCATCCCAACCAGATAAGCTCATAATTTCCTCATTATTGCTATTCTCTATTCTTCATTAACCTCAATCTCAATTATGACTCATATTCACGTGCGAGCTTAATTGGGTGACATTCCCTCACTAAGTTTGACGCATTATGTATTTCTTGTTTCTTAGACTGGTAGCTACGGAAGGTTCAAGAAGGACTTGGAAGCAGCTACTTACACTTTGAAAAGGAGCTATGTACAGATGGGTGGTTTTTAATTTCGACAATTGCATTTTGATGTAATTACATCTTTCCTCTGTCCTACTTTTGGTCTTGGTTTCAAGTCTTTATGTGGTTGTTTGCTTGCCTAATTATACCTAGTAACTATGAGAATGGTATATACTAAAATCAAAGGTTAACTAATAAGAAGAAAAAAAGATTATGTCCAAATCATATATCAAACAATGAATAAATTAATTATGTTTTGAGCTTATAAGTTCAATACTTGTTTCTAATTCAGTTTCTTACAAAATTTATATGGTTTTGCTTTTTTTGGACATCATCCTGCACGGTTTATAGGTTCAAAATATATAGAAGACGCAATTGTGGATATATACTACGTTGAAAGGTTAATAAATATACATTTAATGGTGTTTGATTCATATTATCTAAAATAGTGTTAGTTAATAATTTGTAATATTTTTAAATTATGAGTGAATTGTAAATCAAGTTAAATGATTGATATCGCTCAATTATGCACATATATTTACGCGATATTTATTGTTTTTTGAGTCAAAATTATGATGGATATGCCCCGTTATACTTATATTTGTGTGAAAGTATGTAATTAGGTGGCAAGCATTGGAATGAAGAATGTAACGTCAAGATAGTCAAAATAACGCAAGGAAAGAAGCAAAACGCAAACGGATGTAGGCTGAACAACCACTGTGTCGTAGTGGTCATGAGTGCGACGTAGTGGAGGTTGCAGACAGTTACAATTTTTTTGGTTATTGTCATCAATGATTGGAGGTCAGGAGTTTGGTTGGCTTATTATCACTACATTTTTTAGTGGAGAAGAAAATCGAATTGGGGATTTTGGGAGAGCTTGGAGAAGAAAATCATTGGCAATTCACAATTCAACCATCAGAGTCATTCAAATTCTCATTACAATCACACTATTACTTTCGGTTTCATTACAATTGAGCATTTTTACTCAATTGTTCAACAACAATTTGGTACAATTTTGAATTCTTATTTTGGGTTATGTTTGATTACAATTATGAGTAGCTAATTTCTTTAAACATTTGCTTAGAATTGTGACCATATGTTTTGATTACTTTTGAGTTTTAAATATTTGATAGATCTGTGTAGTTTAATTGAAAATTCATTTAGGTTTAGACTTTACCTATATTATTAGATCACTTATATTCTCTATTTGGTATAAAACTTGAATATTTGAAAAGAGCTCGAGACTTTCCTAATATATTGAACGAAACATCCAACCGGTCTTTAGTTGGTGTGACTTATCAATATTCGAAAGGAGTAGGTAATAGTAATCGAAATAACAAAGTTTAAACACGAATGCTAGTTTATAAGTACGAGAAATCGGTTTAGAAAACTAGTAAACTATTCGAAAGGAAGTTTAATAAATTAATTCTTGCACATCAACTTGGTTCTTAAGGCGTAGTTATTTGAGGTGTCTACCATATTCGAAAGGAGTGGTTTCACGTTGGGTAATTATAGATAACTTGGTATTCGAAAGGAACTCGGTTTTATAAAAGAAGTAAATCAAACATTTCATTATCTTAGAAGAACTCATTACATTAGTGAACGGTCCAAACAAATGTTCTTTTAAATCTTGATTATTCAAAACATTTCTAAAGCGTTACTTCTTAGTTATAATACAAACCCCCACCTCGTTACTTGTTAACTTAGTTTGATTAAATTCTCAATTTACATAAGTCCTTGTGTTCGAACCCGAACTTGCCCAAAACTACACTATAACCGACAAGGATACACTGCCCAGTGTTGTAGTCTAGAGTAAGCTTTTCGGAAAACTAGATTTAACACATCAAGTTTTTGGCGCCGCTGCGGGGGACTAGATAATTGAGAGTTTAGTTGTTTGTTTTCTTTTGTTTATTTTTTTGGATAGTCTTCATGGTATTTTTTTGTTTGTGTTGTGATTTATAGGTTTTGATAAGTAGTGGATGTACACGAGGTCCAAGGGCAAACATATAGTTAGTCTATATTCAAATCCGGATAGGCTTTTTAGGGAAACGAGGGATAAAGGCGGTTCTTTATTCGAATTGTGAAGGTGAGTCTTCCGAGGAGGAAGAAATCATTTTGGAAAATAACATGGAAGGAGGAGGTGACGGAGGTGGCATTGTGAACAATAATCCACCACCAAAACCGTTTGACATACCGATGATCAATAGGAACCGAATAGTCCCGACCACTCAAGGTTCGACTATGATAGCACAAGAATTGGGGGATGACTTTTCCGTTAAAGGTCATCATCTTAAGATGGTTCAAGAAAGTTCATTTGACGGGAATTTGAAAGCTGACCCGCATAAGCACGTTGCCAATTTCATGGAGATTTGAAAAATGTTTCGGTATGGTAATGGTACAGAGGAGGGTGTGATGCTTAGCTTATTCCCATCATCTCTTAGGGGAGAAGCTAAGACGTGGTTTAACGAATTAGAGCCGGATTCGATTGAGACATGGGAAGAGTTGAGAGAGGCTTTTGTGACCCGTTTCTTTCCGCCCATCTTGGGTAGGAAATTGCTGAACCAAATACGGGGTTTTGCGCAATGGGATGGAGAACATTTACAAAAGCATGGATTAGGTTGAAGGATCTTCTTAGAAATTGCCATGGTCACGTGTTGGGCAAAGAGCAAGTGATAGACATCTTTTATAATAATTTAGACCAACAATCGCAACATGAGGGGTGGAAATTTCTTGTATAAGTCACCCAATGATACCTATAGGATGATGGAAGATCAAGTGCTTTCGGAAATATCTAGGGATAGAGTTAATCGTAATAGGAGGGTGTGGGGAACGGTAGCACAAGTGGAAGGTGGTAATAATAGTGGAAACTCGGAAATTGTGAACCAGATCAAGTCCTTATCGAAAAAATTGGATAAACGGATGGGTCGGTTAGAAAAGGATGTTCATTTGGTGAGAAATGGTTGTGGAACGTGTGGAGGGACACACTACTCGGAGGAATGTGATCAAAACCGAGGGAATTATCAAAACCGAGGTGGAAACTTCAATTATGGGGGTCAACAAAACCGTGGACCAAGGAATGACCAACAATTTCAGCAAAGGCCTAAATATGAGGAAGAAGACACGAGTTTGAAGAATATGATGAAAGATTTCATTCATATCCAAAAGGCGAAGAATGAAAGCATTACAAACTCGTTAAAGGTGATGAATGATAAAATCGAGCAAGGCCATAGGAATCATCAAGCGGGAATGCAAGATTTGGAAAGGAGGTTCGATGGAACGGGTCACATCGAAAGCAGCTCCTTCGTGTTCAGGATGATCGGATGATTTCCAAGTGATACACAACCAAATCCTAGACCTTCAAACAACCAAGGGTGGCCAAGGATCGAGGTATCAAGCTCCTCACCAAAGAGATGGGCAAGTAAATGCCATTATTATATTTTCGGATTTTAGCTATGGGGGAGAAGAAGAGGAAAACGAGAAAGAAAAAATTGCTAAAAAAGGGGCCACTGCCACGCAGTGGTGATTCAGACAAGAATTTTTTGGTTGAAACTTAGTCAGATGCGACGCAGTCATGTCCAATGCGCCGCAGTGGGACCCCATACCCTGAAAACGAGGTTGAAGTTAAAATAGAAGTGGAGGGTCAAGCGGAGGATGAACCCAAGGTCCAAAATGAAGAGGGGGAACCGAAATCGACTACAACAACTCCACCGATCAAAGTATACAAACTGAGAATCCCTTACCCTTAACGCTTGAGGAAGGAGAAGATGAAAGAACAACACGGTAAATTCTTAGATTTGATTAAATTTGTTTATGTTAATGTGCCGCTAGTTGATTTGATTACAGGTACGCCCAACTATGCAGAGTTCATCAAGGAACTTGTGACCGAAAAAGGGAAATCACCGGAGGCTCAAGCGACTTATTTGAATTCGGAATGTTCAACAATTGTGAAGAACAAGCTTCCATCAAAGTTAAACGATCCAAGAAGTTTTCTAATCACTTATACTTTTAGCAAAACTTATCATTGTAATGCTTTGGCGGATTTGGGAGCTAGTATAAATCTAATGCCCTATTCTTTGTATGCGAAATTGGCTTTAGGGGTGTTAAAGCCAACAAAAATGAGCATTAGACTAGCCGACCAATCTTTCCAATACCCGCTTGGTATTGTTGAAAATATGTTGCAAGTAGGAAAATTTGTTTTTCCTGTTGATTTTGTGATTCTAGAAATGGAAGAGGATAGTAAAGTTCCTCTTATTTTGGGTCGACCTTTTTTGAACACCGCGAATGCTATCATCCGTGTGAAAAATAAGGAAATTTCATTGGGGGTTGGGGATGATAGGGAAACATTTTCGTTAAATAAAGTTAAGAAACATTCGTATTCCACCGATGAAACTTGTTTTAGGATAGATGTTATTGATAATGATATGTGTGCCCGAATTGCAGGATATACTTGAAACCAAAGAGTTAAATGAAGAACAAGAGGAAAATAGCTTAGAATTGGAACTAGAGGAACTTCTTGGAATAGGCATGGAAGATGTTGTTGATTCAAATAGTACTAACCATGGAGATATCACTCTAGAAGAGTTCGGGAGAATGTTTGATTTAAGCACGAATTCGGTTATTACTAAGAACGAGACCGAGGATGAAGGTGAGAAAAGTTCGGAAGCTGAAACAAAAGTTGAGAAATCAACCATGGAAGTGCTTGATAGTAAACCTTGCCGAAAGCTTAAAGTCTATAAGGAGTCAATTCCAAAGTTGAAAGGTATACCTAAAAAGCCCGTTGACTTAATTTTTATTCTAACTTTTTTGGAAAGAGATAAATTTTTGCAGGGTAAGGATGAAGAAAATGAGGAGCTCTTGAGTTCTGATGAATATACTTACGGGAGACCAATTGGGCGTTATATTGAAGAGGAAGAGTACGGGAACGAATGTGTCTACTTTAGACAATGTGGGGATGGTATGATCGTGCGGGAAACTAAGGAGTGTCATGACACATGGGCAATTATTCACAATGCTCTCGATGTTTCTAATGAGGAAATTCTTTTCGATGATTACAATTGTAGGTGCATTGGTGGATTTGACGTTTTAAGGAGTTGGCACGAGAAAGGAAATCGGAGGAAGCTTCGATTTCCACATTAGTATTATTTGATTGAAGGGAGGACGAGTCGATCTAAAGGCTCAAGATAAAAAATAAGTGCTTTACGGGAGGCAACCCGGGTTTGCATTACTTTTCTTTTGTTTCTTTTTATTGTTTGGTGTTATTTTTAGAGTCTAGTTTTCAACACATTATGGACAATGTGTGATTTAAGTGTGTGTGTGTTGGGTGGGGGGGGGGGGGGGGGGGGGGGGGGAACCACAGGAAATTAGTTAGTTTAAAGTCCCTCCCGTATCCATCATGTAAAATTTTGTCCCATTTGAGTCATTAAAAAAAAATTATTTATAAAAAAAATTATAAAATATAAAAGAAAAAAAACAAACGCTTGAATGTAGTGTGAAAAATGATAGGGGCTTGTATATTTGGTTTACATTTGGTAATTCAACATGAAATAGTTAAGAACATCTTTTGGTAGTGAAATACTTGTAAATAAGGGTTACGATTTTCTAACTTTAATTCCTTGTACTTCCCTGAAATATCTCTAATCCGCATAACCGCTAGATATCCTTAGTACCGAACCCTATTAGTACTTGCACCCCTTTGGGGTAGTTAGGGAAACCTAGATACCACATAGTCCCCGCAAGAGTTAGAGGCAAAGAAAAAGGCCATAGGCCTTTCCCGGCAAAAATTTAAACATTCCTTACTTAGACGAAGAAAAAGGACATAGGCCTTTCCCGTCACAAAAATTCACTTCAAAGAAAATCATAAATCTCAAATATTTGAAGCTGAAGAAAGTAAGATGCAAAATTGTGAAGACTTAACCAAAGATTCTCAAGGATTAGATTATGTGGTGTTGGGGTATCCCTCGAAAGCAAGGCATAGGGGTCGGCCCAATGGTAGGCTGATCGCTCCGACTTCGGTTGGTGAGTTAGGGAAAATGGGTGGTTATTTGGACATATTAAAACTAGGGGATAAAATGGGAATTAGCTTTATAAAATTGAGGGTTTTATTTACTTAAGTAATTCGGTAGTATTTGATGTTCGTAGTCAGTCTATGATCTTTCAATTTCACGCAAATCTTAAATTAATAATGTCGGAATGTATTTGAATGTATGAGCCTGTTATTCCTTGAACTTCTCTAAAGTTGTATAATTGTAAAATGAGTTAGAGTTTGATATCGCTCAACAATGAACATATATTTAAGCGATATTTATTGTTTTTTTAGTCAAAATTATGATGGATATGCCCCGTTATACTTACATTTGTGTAAAAGAATGTGATTAGGTAACAAGCATTGGAATGAAGAATGTAACGTTAAGATATGCCAAAATAACGCAAGGAAATGAGCAAAACGCAAACGGATGTAGGTTGAACAACCACTGCGTCGCAGTGGTCATGAGTGCGACGCAGTGGAGGCTGCAGACAGTTACAAATTTTTTGGTTATTGTCATCAATGATTGGAGGTGAGGAGTTGGGTGGCTTATTATTACTGCATTTTTTAGTGGAGAAAAAAAAATCAAATTGGGGATTTTGGGAGAGCTTGGAGAAGAAAATCATTGGCAATTCATTATCCAAGCATCAAAGTCATTCCAATTCTTATTACAATCATACTATTTCTTTCGGTTTCATTTCAATTGAGCATTTTTACTCAATCGTTCAACAACAATTTTGATACAATTTTGAATTCTTATTTTGGTTTATGTCTGATTACAATTATTAGTGGTTAATTTCTTTAAACATTTTCTTGGATTTGTAACCTTATGTTTTGATTAATTTTGAGTTTGAAATGTTTGATAGATGTGTGTAGTTTAATTGAAAATCCGTTTGGGTTTATACTTTACCTATATTATTAGATCACTTATATTATCTATTTGATATAAAACTTGAGTAATTGAAAAGAGCTCGAGACTTTGCTAAAATATTGAACGAAACATCCAACCGGTCTTTAGTTGGTGTGACTTATCGATATTCGAAAGGAGTCGGTAATAGTAATCGAAATAACAAAGTTTAAACACGAATGTTAGTTTATAAGTACGAGAAATCGGTTTAGAAAACTAGTAAACTATTCGAAAGGAAGTTTAATAAATTAATTCTTGCACATCAACTTGGTTCCCAAGGCGTAGTTATTTGAGGTGTCTACCATATTCGAAAGGAGTGGTTTCACGTTGGATAATTATAGATAACTTGGTATTCGAAAGGAACTCGGTTTTATAAAAGAAGTAAATCAAACATTTCATTATCTTAGAAGAACTCATTACATTAGTGAATAGTCCAAGAAAATGTTCTTTTTTAAATCTTGATTATTCAAAACAATTTATAAAGCGTTACTTCTTAGTTATAATACAAACCCCCACCCGTTACTTATTAACTTAGTTTGATTAAATTCTCAATTTACATAAGAACCTGTGTTCGAACCCGAACTTGCCCAAGACTACACTATAACCGACGAGGGGACGCTGCCCGATGTTGTAGTCTAGAGTAAGCTTTTCGGAAAACTAGTTTTAACACATCAACGGTTAATAGATTAATTTAGAAAATAAGTTTGTATCTTATAAATAGGAGATATATGTTAGGGATTTTGGTAAGGAGGTTGAAAGAGAATTTATGAGAGTCGATTGAGAGTCTCCATCCATCCACGTGTGTATCTCCGGAGATACAATAATGTCGAGAACGCCTTCGTTATCGTATATGTTCCGTTGAGAGTAAGAGTTGTGATGATATTCAAAAGTGTTGAGAGAAACGTTCATTCTTGTAAACCCGTTTATATATAGTGATTTGTGGTAGTGGATTAGGCTCTACAAGCTGAACCTTGGGGTTTGAGCTTATGTAAGAGGCTTATTAGCTTATATAAGGTATATAAGCCCTTTTTAGTGTTTATTTAAGTTTATTAGCTTAGGCTTGTTAGCTTATATAAGGGTGGTTTTATAAGTCCATTTTTTGTGTCTTATGAGTTTATATAATATTTTCCTTCTTAGCTTTCATGATAAGTTAATAAGCTAAGCCAAACACTTATCAAATATTTATAAGCTTTTATTTCATAAGCCATAAGCTACTTATCTAACATAAGCATAAACCCATCAAATAAGCTTACACAAACACCCCAAAGTATATCACCGTGTTTTGTTTGCTTTTTCTATTTACTATTGCTTATTGTCTTTGTGTTGATTCTACTTATAGTGATTGATCCCAACAACATTTTCTATACATTTTTTGTTTTTTTTTACATGCCATAAACAACAAGATGATTTTCGAGTGTTTTTTTTTTTTTTTTGTTTTCTTTCTTATTTTGAGGTTTATACTTTATAGATATTTAAAAGAAATTGTCCACAAAATAATGTTGTGATACGAAGTTTTTGGGGAAGAGGATGGTGTAATGATGTTGGAGATGGGTTGTTACTTCTCAAATTATTGTTCTGGTCCTTATCATATGTTTTCAAGAGAAGTACATTAAACTACAAACATATTTCAGTCAATTCAATATTATCGATACACACATATAACTTTTCCCTAAGTATTAAGTCTATGCTATTAAAAAAATGAAATTTTACAGAACTAATATCGCAATGTACTCTCTTTGTTGGTAGGTAAAATTTGATTGGTGGGTCAAATTCTCTTTTATGTACGTGCATAGATGAAGAAATTATATGTAAATTAGATACTCAAATTCTTACAACCATATCAATTACTTTGTTTCACTAACTAATTAAACCAAGACAAAATAATGGATTCGACTTCTGCGAGAGACAAAAATTGTAAATTATCGAGTTTGTTACTCTTGCTTTTTTTCTTTAACAAATATAAATAAAAATGAAGACGAAACGTTGGGAACCGTAAGCGAATATAACTAACTAGACATGCCTTAAATTTACCCTAACAAAGTAAAAAGAGTTTTACCTTATGTGTAAACTGATTCAGCATATCGACTCATTAAACCACATCTGTAAATGGTATATCAAATAACACTTTGCAATTAAAACAATATATATTTCAAGTAAGATTTTAACTATATCGAAACTATTTTGTTGTGAGGTTAGTATTAAAAGTAGTCATGATGACCACTTTTCAATAAAATACTAATAATATGATATTTTCATTAACAACAATGTCTAAAATTGTTAGTCAGAATTTATTTTTGGTTAAAGTTTTTGAGGGGTAAGAACTAAGAACCATATTAACCTTCAT
The DNA here is from genome assembly GCA_910822075.1 of Senecio squalidus. Taxonomy (NCBI): domain Eukaryota; kingdom Viridiplantae; phylum Streptophyta; class Magnoliopsida; order Asterales; family Asteraceae; genus Senecio; species Senecio squalidus. Next base: position 19,523,370 of record CAJVGC010000001.1, read on the forward strand.
CTGTTATTCTTATCCTCGTTTATTTGGAAAATGGTACTGTAATGGATATTTTTTCGCGACATTCTTGATTTGTGATTACTTTTATTAAATCTTGATGTGACTGTATCTTTCTGGTTATTTTTGGTCTTATTTTAAAGGGAAAACTCCATAGAATAGTAACCAAGTTTCACTTTTGTTCCACTAAAGTCACTGTAACTTTTTTTTTCTATCAAAAACCATTCAACTTTTAATATTGTTCCATTCATATGTAATTAACCTGCTATAGTAGGTTACCAGGTCATCTTTAAAAAAAAAAGGTTTTTATTTTATTAAAATAGCTTTTAAATAATACTCTAATAATTATTATTAGATTAATAGATAATAAAAAGAAGTTTATGATCATTCAACTTTCCTGGTTCCTCCATGCTAAACCCTGGTTTTCTGCCGTGAACCCGTCGTAAGTTAATTCTTTTACCTATTACGCCGAAATCAAATAACTAGGTTGTCGTAGTAGTTGGATTACTATAACATGATTTTGTCAATAGATCCTTTTTGTCTTGTTGTGTAGTTGTATTCCTTAGTTTAAAATCATTCTGCTTTGATTTTTATGATGATAATGTAACTTAAACGAACAACGATATGATGTGATTGCCTTTGTTCTCTCTCTTAAAATGATTCTTTTTATTACTATTATTTAGAGTTCTAAAATCTAAATTTTTCATTTTTTGTTTTACATTCCTGATGGCTTTTTAGTTTTTCCTCATTATTATGCGCATCATCATTCAAATCTTTATTTCAGTTAATATATATATATAACTGGATACAATAGATTGTATGTCTAATTCAAGGGACAGATAAAATCATCTTATATAAATATTTTTTGTCATATTTTGTGTAATCCATATGCATTCGCTGAAATCAAGTGGTCTGACTTCTCATATGCATTGTGTTAAAACTCATAACATAGTGTTTCTCTTTTGTTTTTTTTAACTAGAATTAGTTTTATAATCTAATAATAATTATTAGAGTATTATTTAAAAGCTATTTAATTAAAAAAAATTTTTTTTTTTAAAGATGACCTGGTAACCTACTATAGCAGGTTAATTACATAGGAATGGAACAATATTAAAAGTTGAGTGGTTTTTGATAGAAAAATAAAGTTACAGTGACTTTAGTGGAACAAAAGTGAAACTTGGTTACTATTCTATAGAGTTTTCCCTATTTTAAAGTTTGTATGCAGTTGTTTGGCTATTTGGCTAGAGATCTATAAGTTCTCGTGGGATAGCTACAAAGATCTCTTACTTTGTTGAATGTGGTAACTTTATAATGTAAAAAAGTTATATATTAATTTAATAGATTTCGTAAAAATTACATGAAATTGTGAAAGATAAAAGGCATGTATTAGGAATTAAGAGTGAGAAGTGAAAAATTAGTTCATGATTGTTTGGTTACTTGAACTACGGTATTTGAAGTGATGAAACTCCGTCACATACTCATTTTTCAGTTACATAACTTTTATAAACTTGATTTAATCACGTTTCAAAGAAAGAAGTAACTTTTACAAAGAGATTTACAACATATGCAAGAGTTTTTGATAATGTAGTGGATGTTTTATTATGAAGTAATCATATATAAACAAAGCGGTTATGTGTAGTACTATTTATATTTATTTTGAAAGAATTGTGTTTACGATAATATAAGAGCTAAGCTAAATATAACACGACCTCCTAACCATATTGTAGTTGTTTCCAATGGGTTCGAGGGGGAAGTGGATGGCGTCACGACAGCGGAAATCCATTGTTACCGATGGTCGAGTTTAATGATCGAATCGAGAAATAGAATGGGTAATACCCATAAAGTTACTCTTTAACAAAAAGAAAAAAAAATGTACGTTTTATTACATAGAGGTAGGTAAAATATTATTGGTGGGTCAACAAAAGTCCCTACAAAAAAGTTTGACGAAAGTTTGGGTCCCACCATATCTCTCTGTGATAAAATCAATTCCACGTGATAAAGAAAACGACACCAACCAAGTAAATTACCAAACTACCCTTCCCTCTGCTGCTGCTGTTACTGTTACTGTTACTGCATGGGTATCTCTCTCTGATTCCTTTCTTTTTCTTACACTCTCTCCATCCGTACAATTTTCAAAACCCTAATTTCCTCACAATAATCATTCAAACAATTTCTTCACATTTTCCGGTCATAATCTCAGGTGTAATAATCGATTCACTTTTTCAATTTCATTTTTTAAAATAAATTATGATGTTTAAATTAATGTTTATTTTATATTAATATGTGTTTTTAATAATAATCGATGATTATTTAATTAATAATCGATTGTGCATGAGAAAGTGAAATTAGTGTTGCTATATTTGATCTTGATTGATGATGATATTGTGTGTTCTGTCTAGTGTAAGAAGTAGAATAGATCGAAATCGATTGTTACAAGAAGTTTATGGAATGAATGTAACGATAAGTAGTCCGTTACCTCTATTAGTTTATTTTCTGTTTCTAATCCGCACTAGATACGCCTTTGAGTAGAGTGTTCCGTTGGAAGTTATGTAAATCATCTAGTTTCTTCTTTGGTTTTCAGAAGACATTTTAGACGAAGTTGTTCTGTTTTAAACAAGTTTGACAGTGTAACGAATATAATTCTTGATTCTTTTTGTTTTTTGTGATTTAGGTAGTTGGATGTATTTAGTGTTTTCATTTTTTGTGTGTTACTTTGTTTTCTGTTTGTAATCCGCATTTGATATGATTGTTATGTTAAACGGTGTAAGAAATCCGCATTTGTTTTTTCTACGCTCTGTAGTTACTACTTTTGAGAACATATATTTTCAGAAACAACAATTTACGCGGTTTCAAGCAAGTATGACACTGTAACGAATATACTTATTGATTCTTTTTGTTTACCTCATACTTGATACTTCTTGTAATGTTCTTGTTAGAGCGTGTGTATTTAGTTAGTTACAATATGTTTATGGATTTTGTTTTTCATTTTCCCTCTTTTCCTATATTGATGGAGTAGTGCAAATATGCAATGATTGTATATTCTTCATAATGTTTACATGTAGTCACTTGTCTGTCTTTTTTGTGAAATACATTCTTTAAATGTAAAGCTACTCAAACCAACGTATTGTGACTACATTGGTTAAGTCTGATAAACGATTATCTCTTGATGACGTAGAATGAAGGGTATAACGTAGACGCTATTACTTTAGTTAAGCCTTCAATGTCCCTAGAATGTTCAGTAAATGAGTATATATAAGCTTTAACCTTCAATTACAGCTTTTGTTAACAGATTCAAGTTTTTATTAATGTATTTCAGGTGTCTGTCTCAAGAATCATGGATGATCTGTGGGGCCCACCCACTTATTATCAAGGTTTCCACATATTTTCTCTATCGATATCCATTCTGTTGAAGTTTAGTGTAATTTTTTTAGCAGATGGTATTGTTCATCATCACATACTTATGTTTCTTGTGATTTTAATATTGCTTAGCTCCAGAAGACACTGATTCATTACGTCTTCCTTATGGTAATTCACTGTCCTGTTACTTTTTGGCTTTTTCATTTCAATCGCTCGGCACTAATGATTATTTTGCATTGGCCATGTAGATGTTATAGAGGACTCAGCAATAAATGAGAAATGCTGCATTCAAGTGCTAAATATTTTGATAAGCAAGCAAGACACCGACATCTCTGAACTTGAAGATGAGCTTATGGAGCTCCTCGGTGAACTCGCCTGCACAGATGTAGAATTTTCGGATATGATGTCTATGTCTTTGAAAGCAAACGTTGATTTCTTGGATTCATCAGTAACAAAATTAAAAGATGGTGCTGGAGACTTTTCGTCAACAAGCAGGCAACCAGCTGATAGCATAAATGACATAATGAAATCACTTTTCAGCAGTTACTTAAGAAAAAAAGCTCATCAGGTCTAGTATCTGTAAACTACTAGATCTCTCTTTAAATATATATCATTGAATGCAAAACAGGTTCAGGTTGTAATAAGTTGGGCCAGGTTGGGTTGAATGAAAACCAATATTATTGCAACAATCTAAATCTTTGATTAAAACGATTTGGGAGGCTGTATCAATCTAAGAGACTGTGGGAAACTTTTAACCTGTTTGACCTGACCATTTTAGTTTTTTTATTCGATTTTTTTTGAGATAAAAAACAACCCAAATCAAATCATTCTTCACTAGTAGAGGTTGCCATAAATCTTGTTTTGCTGATTTCATATTTAGGAAATAAGATCTTTGAGCTATGTCATGTAAATGTCACTAGGACTACAAATTAGAGTGTTTGGTTAACACATACACACACACACACACACCTAAACTCTTTTTCTCCTCATTTGTGTAAAAGGCTAATTTTTCTTTTGTTTTGTAAACTACTATAAAAAGACAGAGAATGACCCCGTTGGTCATTTAGCATGTGTTTGTATATACTAGAAGTAGACATGTATATATAGCACGTGCACACATATATATCATTGTGCGTTTTGCTTACTATCTGCATTAAAACTGGATGCTTTATAAACTGGATCTATGCTCTTCTTGAATCAACACAGTTTTGTAAATGTTCAGTAAAACAAATGCATTTCTTTCGAAGAGACGATGTCCTTTATGTTTTCCCTTCAAAATCAAAAGTTTGCAGATAAAACCCGCAATGTTTCAAGCTCCTATGAAGTGCCTGCAGTAAATCCGTCTGGAAAGAAGAAAAGAACGAGCAGTTCTTCTAATGCTAACCAACTGAAGTTTTCAGATAAAATCCACAATGTTTCAAGCTCCTATCAAGTGCCTGCAGTAAGTCCGTCTGGAAAGAAGAAACAAACGAGCAGTTCTTCTAATGTTAACCAACTGGAGTCTGCAGTTAAAACCTACAATGTTTCAAGCTCTTATCAAGTGCCTGCAGTTAATCCCTCTGGAAAGGAGAAACGTACGAGCGGTTCTTCTAATGCTAACCAACTGGAGTTTGCAGATAAAACCCACAATGTTTCAGGCTCCTATCAAGTGACTGCAGTAAATCCGTCTGGAAAGAAGAAACGAACGAGCAGTCCTTTTTATGCTAACCAACTGGAGTGTGCAGATAAAACCAACAATGTTTCAAGCTCCTATCAAGTGCCTGCAGTAAATCCGTCTGGGAAGAAGAAACGAACAGGCAGTCCCTTTAATGCTAACCAACTGGAGTTTGCAGATAAAACCCACAATGTTTCAGGCTCCTGTCAAATGACTGCAGAAAATTCGTTTGAAAAGAATAAACGAACTAGCAGTTCTTCTAATGTTAACCAAATGGAGTTTGCAGATAAAACCCACAATGTTTCAAGCTCCTATCAAGTGCCGGCAGTAAATCCGTCTGGAAAGAAGAAACGAACGGGCAGTTCTTCCAGTACTAACCAACTGGAGAAAAGCGAAATAATCATTATCAATACCTTTCCGCAAACCAAAGTTAAGACTGAAGAAGACGATTCCATTTATCCTGTAAGTATTAATGATTTTGGAGGTCCATCATTCATCTTAATATATTCTTTTGTTTATAAGTAGTGATTAGACATTTGATGCGATTCTGTTATCCAGTATATGAATCCTATGCATAAGTACTCTGCTCAAGATCCCTTCCGGTCGTCACTAGAGAAGACCAACAAATGGCAGAAAAAGCCCCAGATTATAACGGAGAAGGATGTTTTCCAGAATAACACTCCCAATTGCAAATCTATCTGCCAGAAGCCGTCTTTGGAAAGTCAAGGGAAACTTAAAATGGTTAAGTCCCAGGTAGGATTTTTTTTTCATACAGTTTCAAAGAACTTGGGAATAGGTTTTTTTTTTGAGAACACTGTAAAAGATATGCGATTGATGAGATTGCACCTGTTCCCTGCCAGCCTGATGATGAAACGATAGGCCCCTCATCCATTTGTGTTGTAGACTCAAATCAAGAACCCGCAGAAAAGCAAAATACTACTAGAGATCTGGTTTTGTTTGACGGAGAGTCTAATTCAGAAAATCACCACCAACAACAACAACCAAATGTGTCAATATCATCAGGTAAGAGGTCGTTCAAAAGGCGGGAGATAATGACTTCAAAACTAATGGCAAGTGCAAGGTTGTCACCGCTCCTACTTGAAGGACAAGTGAAAAAGTATGAGAGGAATTACTACACAGTACCAGAGTTAAGGGCCATTTGTAAGGAACGTAAGTTGACAGGTTACTCTAAGTTTCGCAAGGTTGAGCTTGCAGAACTACTAGGAATCGAGCTCATTGAAGGTATGTGTCTGTCTGTCGATGGGACAAATTGCATTATATTTACTATTAGCCTGTAACAAAGATAGGATATCTCTGAATTTGAATGCAGGAATAAAGCCGAAGAAAGAAGCAGAAAAGAAAGGAGACACTGCGAGTTCCAAGGATACAGGGTGGGCCTTAGCTATTGCTGGTTGATATTTTATACCTTTCTAACTACCCATACATACATCAATACAAAAGCTAGATGATACCATATGAACCTCCAGTTTTCTTAACTGAATACCATATTAGGCGATTTTCTTATGACATATATAGTAGTGATGTATATAGACTAATCACACCCAGCTATTCGGGGTCAGTTTTTGGAGGCATCTTTTTTTGAACATAACTTTGAAAGGGTGGCCATATATAAGTTTGCAGAATGTTGGGCATCTATTGTTGTTACTTATTACATCAATTAGTAGAGTTGGCAAAAATATGCACCTTGAGTTGGTTGGGTAACATATCGGGTTTTGGTCAAGACATGTACTTTCATAATGCATGTCAAACGGGCGGGTTGGGCTGTTTTCACACGACAAATTTTTTTGTCTGTTTTGTTATTTATCTAAATGATGAACTTGTTAAATACGATTACAAAAATGGTTATTAGTATTATAATTATAATTTTTTTTACCCATCCAAATCAATGCATTTTAAGTGAGGCAAACGAGTGTAGTATTACTTCATTTCTGCTTATACTTTGTATATGTAGAGAAGTTCCAAGAGTGTATCTGCTTTGCTAGCTCTACAAAGTAAATTTCTATGGTAGTTTTGGATTGTTAACGGTTAATATGTATATACCACTTTAATTATGTATATACACACATTAAAGATCCGATCATAGTAACTAAAAACTATGTTAACAAGTTTTTTCTAAATTATTGAGTCGTTACTATTAGCAAAATAACAAGGAAGCAAAATAATAGGGAAGCAAAATTGTTGCTAATCAAATAATTTTGCAGCGGAAATTAGCACGTTATCCATTCACAGCTAATTATTTAATCTGGCAACAATTTCTGTATACTTTTTTTGAAAACAAAATAATTATGAACGAAAACAAGTTGATCACCATGAATTTCATCCATCTTTCGAAATTAAAAGGTCGTTGTTATTATCATTGATAAGTGAGTATTTATTCAAAAATCAAGTTTGTGTTAATTGATAGTAAAAAGTTACATAGAATCATTCTTGGGTTTCAAAGCCGCCCTATACTTCACTAGAAAACACCCAAGAGCATGTCCAGCCACCACAACAATAAAAACACCAAGATTGTACGACATGACACACAACATTACAATATATGCAAGAGCCATGCGGAATCCATAAACCGAAGCCTGAACCAACACGCCCACAAACGGACTTGCTCCTGTCTTTATGGCTGGAAACTCCGAGAAGAACTCAATTGCGATGGCTAGGACAAACACAAAAACTAAAGACAAAATGTACATGCCTAACTTGCCATTAGGCCAGTCATTGAATAACATGACTACATCTTTGCCCCAAAAGAAGGTCATGTGCATCATCGCCATGCCGCCACCGCCATCCATGGGCGTATCAGGCATAGGCATCGGCATGTCATGAGACATTTTTGTTAAACCAGAAAAGTTTGAGATGTTTTGGTTTTATGGTACTTTTTGGTTATGTTTGGTTTGTGGTTATACTATGTTGTTGTTTTAAATGGAGAGAAAACCGAAGTGGATTTACATTGGAAAAAACAATGACAACTAATTGGCATGATTAATGACTTTTTAAACAATAAGCCGGCATGTATATTGATGCTATTGGTAAGTCGTATGTAGTTAGGTTTTAATTATATTCTTTTGCAATTATAGATACACTCCAAATGCATATATGTTCATTTAGTTTACTTTTAACTTATAATAACATGTTTCAATGTTTGTCGATTACTAAAGTGGAGCAATCCATCATATAATATAAATGTTGGTGCCTCAATATATATAAAGAAAAATATGTAACGACTTTTCCGTGATCTTCAGGATCATTCAGTTTTGTGATCTTCGGGATCACTCAGGTCTTCAAGGTGGCTAGTTCCTTCACAACATTTCTCTTAGTTTTTTCCACCTGCCATAACGTTCATATTGATCTTTTTTCGACGTAAACAAAGTCATAGCTAGTCCAAGATTTAAGATATATACAATATATAAAACGGGTTAGTAACATAATAGTCCAAGATTCAAGATACTGATCAAGATCCTGGACGCAGTCAAAATAATAAGAGAGGTTAAGATCCGAGATCATGAACCCAAAATCTTGCCCATAACAAGTGTCTCCATGTTGTGTTACCCTTAGATCTCTAAAGGTATCACAACTTTTTGAAGATCATGATCAATGTTATGGGAAGGATCTCGGGCTCATGACCTTTGATCTTGACTTCAATTATTATGTTGACTATGTCTAGGATCTTGACTAATATCTTGATTTATGAGTTATTATCTTTACTAACCCATTTTGTATATTACATATATCTTAACTTATCTTTGCAGAAACTAGTTATGATCTCGTTTACGTTGAAGACAAGGTCGATATGAAGATTATAGCACGTTGAAAAGAAACCGGTCGCTGAATGATCACGTAGATCACGGAAAAGAAAGATCCCAAAGATTGCGGAGAAGTTGTTACTTAATTTCTTTATATTGAAGTTATAATAGACTTAGGAAAACACTTGAACACACACTATCTTTACTGCAAATTAATCTTCTACACTTTACACAAACTCAAAACCCGAAAACACTTGATATTTCACCTTAGAATCGATCATTTTTTTTCTTCTATTAATGCAATACCTTACTCTTTCTTAATAAAATTAACAAGGCAAGTGATTACTTTCGCTTCTCGAGGTTTTATGCCGGCAGTCCAAAAGGATTAAGGGCTTTTCTCGAATATCATCGTGTCACGTTTACATCTATGTTACTTTTGTTTAATTATCTTTAAGATCACCGTGAAGATCACAACAACACCTAACCTTACTTTAAATAATTGAAATTATGTTTAGTAATTTTTGGTCAAAACAATTTGACGCCCACCGTGGGGCAAGTGGTGCTTTTTATTATCAAATATTTACTAAAAGTTTTGTTTAATCACATTTTGTCAAAAGTCTTAACAAAAATGGCATCTCAAGGATAATTTACTTCTCCTTCTTTGGCCTCTTTAAGTTTGGGCGTGATGGCACCTCCTTGTAACCCTGTTGGCTCAACATCATCCACGAAAGCGGATAACCCAACCAGAAAAGGATCCTCTCTTTTAGGATCCGGGGTAATCCTTTCTAACCCTCCTTTTTTTTTTACTAACAATGATATTGCTTCCGTGTTTGCACATGTAAGAGATCACCGCAAAAAGATAGAAATGGCCAATGAAGAAAGAGAGAGAGAGAGAGAGAGAGAGAGAGAGAGAGAGAGAGAGAGAGAGAGAGAGAGAGAGAGAGAGAGAGAGAGATGAACAACATTAAAGTAAGGATGACGAAGCCATTAAATCCAATAACAACTCCTCTACAAAGAAGGAACTTGAACTTTGACTCCTTCACTCCAGAAACGTACCTTGGAGATCGATAAACTGGATAAAGTGAATACTTAGGGCACGATGGACCCTAGTATAATGAAAGTTATATGCATTGATTTGAATTTGATTATGTGATGAGAATTAATTATGTATGCATATGTTTGTTATTGTTTATAATTTAGGTATACGATGTTGCCTATTGTTATATAAAGTTAGGGCATATGTTGGTGCCAATTGTAAATTGTAATTAAGGCAGTTGAGTTGCCTTTTGCTATATACATCTAAGGTTTGCATTAGACCTTAGTTATCTGAAGATAATTGAGTTATGTTGAAGATAATTATATGATGATAATTAATTTGTATTATTTTCGTTTAATATAACGAAAGCTGATTTTATTACCTGCTTTGAGCTTGCGAACATGGTTTGGGTTAGTACACACAAATTATTTTTATGAAATATTTCATAGTCTTTACTAATAAATTATTGTTTCACCAGCTTTAGCTGATACTCTTTTTCCAAAATGTGTCTTTTGCTCGTAGGTGGCTTTAAACGTGCTTGGTGAGACGGGATTATTTGGGGTAGCTTGATGTCCCCAACTATTTATCATTTCCAAATGATTAATGTTCAACATTTTTATAATGTAAGTTTTAACCTAACAAATGGTTTGATTAATGAACTAGTTTTATGAACCGCTAATCACGTTTTATTAACGTTTTCCCCTGTGTTACTTCTGAACATATAAAAAGTTTTTGTTAAATCGTGACTTTTGAAAATCAGGAGGTTACAAATTTATATTCATTCCAATATCAAAAAATTAACAATAATTGTATATTTAGAATATTATATGATTTTAATGCATACGTCAATCTCATTCATTCTTTATTGTAGCTCGGATATAGTTCTAATTCATATTTATAAACTAAAGTAGGTATAATAAACGGATATCATAAATAAAAAATGTATTAAAACATGGTATACATACATAAGATATTGAGGATTAATTGAACAGAAAGTCTTGTAGTTGAAAGGATAATTTGTGATGCACTCCTGGAGGGGACCGAGGGTCCTGACCCGAAAACTGTAGCTCCACTTGAATTTGTGGTATTTAAAATAGACGAGCTTGTGCTGCAATACAAAACAACTAATATCAATATAATTTATATTATACTAGTATAATATCACGGGGCTCTGCCTCAACGGTACCACCACCGTGAAAACACAAGACCCACAGGTGTCCCAATTGAGGTAGGGGGTTCGACCCCAAGCACCTGTGGGGATTTGTGGTCAGGTGATTTACCCGACATTGATGTCTCTTGTAGGTGGGACGGACGGGTACCAATATGATACACAGGCTCAGATGGTGCTTGCCAAGATACCTTTTTTTTACTAGTATAATATCCGCGCAATGTTGTGACGAGGAAAAAGTAATACGAAAAATTACCGTGTAATACTAATTTTAGATAGTTTCTTATTCATTTTGTGATATGATATTTCGGTCATGTGGGTCATAAAAATAGTAATTAGATTTTTCAGCATTCCTACTTCTACTTTTTCAAAATAAGTTTGAGTATTAATTGTGTTTAGGATTTAATGTGTTTTATTCACAAATGAATAAAAAAAATTAAAAGTAAAATACTAGCAAATTAATATAAATAAATTGTTAAAATTTACTATTTTGTTTCTTAGAAGTATTTAAATTCATAACCTCTTTATTAGTGAGTTAGTCACATACCACTTAACTATAAGCAGAAATAACTTAAGTAAAATGATCTATAGTTTACCTAGTTGCCGAAAATGAACATGTACTAGAACCTGCATAAAAGAAAAATAGTTAATATATGAATAACGCTAAATTATATATTTTGGGTTTATTTCTTTAGAAAAAAGAAGAAGACATATACAAGATAATTTTCAATGTTCTTACATTACTATAATGTATTGATAAAGTAATAAGTAATTAGTGTAAAACATTTTTAACAAGTTAGAGTTATTATTACTAAAACTCTATTTTTGTAGTTATTTTTAAATAATGACCAAATGGGCTTAAAACGAATTTAATTAGGCTGAGCCCTTTTAGCAATAGCCCCAACCTTTGGTCCATTTTTAAACTTTTATATGATGCTAGAAAGTGTTCAATGACTTCAATCATATGAGCATATTGAGATTTGAATTAGGATGTCATTAAATTTGAATTGGATGAAATTGGACGGAATAAGAATCTTAGATTCAAGTGACATGATGTTTGGTTAACCCGGAATTGAAATTGGAATTGATCAAACTCAATCAAATTCTTCATTTGTAGGAATTGAAGATTCCTTCCCAACTTGAAAGGAATGTTTAAACATTCCTTGGAATTCAAATTTAATTAATTAATTTTTTTTTTTACTTTAGTAATATAAAATGAGTAGTAACCCCGTTTCAAATGGTAGAACCGTAGAATTGTGAAAATACATTTTAACAATCTTCTTTTGGGTTTGTATCGACCTTGTAGTACTTTGGATGGTTATCTTGTTATTTAACTTTCAAATATGTTAGCTTAAACTTTTTTTTTAATGTTATTTGTAGTCGAGTGGATAAAATTATTAGAAACATTATATAAACTAATTTTATTCTAAAGTACATTTTAAAAACGTTATCAATAAATTTAAATTAAATATTTTACAAAATATTTATTCAAACAAGAACTTTCCTTTTTTTATAATAAAGGGCAATTTTTTCATTTATTTATTACTTTTCAATTCTTTTTACAGATTTACAAACCAAATAAGATTATATTAATGAATGGAATCTGAATTGCATTCCATTCTGTCAACCAAACATTATAGAGTTTAGTGACTAGATACTTACTATGATTTAATTGTTGGTTAACAAAGTTATAGGTGAATATATGTAGTTTCTCGCTTTTGCTCCTTTCTCTTTTAGTCACGTCTAGTTTACTCTATAATTTAGACCCTTGTTCATGCATAGGCTTTCATCATTGTCATATATAATTATTTTTGAAAGTTGGTATTACATGACTATCACTATCAAATAATAGCCCAAACAATGCTAAATGGATCCCATCAAATTAAAGTTGAGAATGAACAAGAAATAGATTTTGGATAAGAAAGGTAAAAAAAAACATTGATTCAATAGATATTAACTTTAATTTATAATCTATAGATTTTTAATTTATGTAATTATAATTTGATATATTTTTTTAATGTTTGCCATTTGATTTTGTTTTACTACTTCGATTTACGCTTTCAATATATTTTGGTTCACAAAAAGTGTGAATCAAATTTAAAACCTGCTGAATGATGCTCTTTCTCTTATTTCTCATAAAAAAAATGAACTTATCACCCGATTCGAATCCTATAAGTTCATATCTCTTAAAGATTAGAAAGTTGTTTCTATCCATCCCACTTTTATTATCATTAATAAATCCAAGTCTTTCTCATTATTTTTTGAATAGTTAATCTCTAAAATAAATAATTTAATTAATAGTAATACTTTTTTGTCTCGATTTAAATTTGATTCATAGTTTTTGTAAAACAAAACTCACTAAAAGTACTAATCGAAGTTATAAAATGAAATCAAATTGTCAATTTCTTCAAATTAGCAATTTAATTTCATTTATAACTTCTATTCACATTTTTAATAAATTTTCTTTACAAAGCTATGAATCAATTTCTCCATTAAACAATTGTACATAGTTTTAGAAAAAGTGCAATAACTATCTATATACATTATAAAGCATTTGAGTATAAAAGTTGAAAATTTAAACATGATAAAATTACTAACTAACCCTTCTAATTAATTAATTATTAAAATATTTCAAATAACTCTATAAGTCACTTGCCATATATACTTAATCTATATGAAGCATTACGTAGGCCACAAGTTAATTTCCCACGTCCAACCGGAGGTAAGTTTACTTAAATATTTGGTGTATTACATATGTGACATTCGAATAACAACATATGGTTAATTATTTGCGACAGATAAATATTATGTTGTCGATGCCGGGTATCCAAATACTAGGGGGTATCTTGCTCCGTATAAAGGAAATGACATTCGTTATCATATACCTGATTTTCGACGAGGCCAAACTTCTGCCCAACGTGCTCCAAAAGGAAAAAAAGAAACGTTTAACTACTATCACTCATCGTTAAGAAATGTGATTGAACGAACGTTTGGAGTATGGAAAGCAAGATGGGCAATATTAAAAGACATGCATGTAAATTATTCTTATGAAACACAAGTGAGCATTGTGATTGCGTCGATGGCAATCCACAACTATATAAGGAAGAAAAGTCAGTTTGATGAAGCATTTAACGCGGCACAACAAGAAACTTACAATCCTAGTCAAGAGTCCGAAAACGAGGTACCTAATAGCATTAACCAAACACAAGACGGTGCAAGTTCAAGTCGTAGTAATGATCTATATATGAGCACAATAAGAGATATGATTGCAACAGATTTAATCAACAAGTGAAGCTTATATTATGAATAATCATGTACGCTTGGTTGTTTTAGTTATGTATTAAGATCGCATCAAGTTTGTTTTACACATCGTTGTTGAAATTATATCATTTTCTTTCACCGTTGAGAAAACTTTGAACAAAATATATACATCACTTATTAGACCAAACCTATTTTATATGTCAAATTAAAATGATCTAATAAAAATAAACAATGTCTAATTTAGTCATTTTACTTATCTACTAAACAAATAATTATAATTGCCAAACACTCAAAAAGCTGATTATTTGATTATTGCGATTTCAAACAACATAATCAAATCCAAACACTATAATTCATAATCACGTTTTATAACTGCTGATTATCTGATTATTCATTTTCAAAATGAATAATCTATTTTCAATAAGCAATCCCAAACACCCCCTATATCTATATACATTACAAAAAAATTATTTGTAACAACATATGTACCACCAAAAAAAATTATTTGACCAAAAATTTAAATAATTTATTATCGCCACGACATAGCGCAAATATTTTACTAGTATTGTAATGAACGAATAATTTTCCTTAACTCGCATAAACTTTTTCTAATTTGATATAATTAAAAATGTCAATAATTTTGGGACAAAATGGAAACATGGACATTTAGTATATGACGGATAAAGTATTAATTAGGGGTAAAATGAGCAAAAAAAATGGTAAGCTATTTTATATATTTTCGAAAGTAGACAATTATTTTGATATAAATTAAAATAGAAATATAAATAATTAAATACTTAAACTACATTTAACACAAGGTTTGTTTAGTTAAATAAGCCAAAATTCGCCTTGTTTTAGTGAAATTTAAGTACTAAGTAACAAAAATTGCCGATTTCTCATAAAGTGAGTTAGACTTCGATTAATGTTCGGCTCAAAACATCATTGAAGGGTTAACACTAACAAAAAGCTAAGTATGAGTTTTTAATTATATATTTGAGACAATTAGAGCGGCTGCTTTTTAAGCCTTGACTTGATGACCATAAATCTCTCCACAAAGCTAGCTTAGTTTATCCTTTTCTTTATTACCGTGCATACAAGTTTGGTATCTTTAATTAAGGAAAAATGATAAAAGTAGTCTTATGAACCGTGTATGATGTGTTGAACATGGATTATTTGATAGTATATTAATAAATCGTGTTTTCGGAATTTCTTTTTCCTTTAAAAATATACAACAAATGTAAACGTGTAATTACATTTGAACTACAACTTATAGGGTTGTGATTATTATAAATCTTAATTCATTTATGGTTAGAGTTTATACATATCCTTTTTTCAATCAAACTTTAATTCTTATAACAAACAATTCTAACTTTTAAAAGTTCATATGATCTATAATATGGTTGGAACATGGAGCCAATGCTTTTGTTTTAAAGGTAGGCCTATTTAGCCATTCTTTCTTAGGCAAAGCCGAGTGTCACGCTCATTTTGGTCGGACACATTCAACACTTTTAAAACATTAGTTTTCTTCATGCATCTTTTTTTTACTTAAAAACGTAAGATAAATCATTAAAAAGAAGAGTGAAAGTAAACTAACTTGGATCCGTGCTAGTCGTAATTGCAGTGCCACCAAAGTTGCAGCTACTTGGAATCGGATTTTTCTGATAGTAATTGTTGAAAGCATAAGAAGCATGGTGCCGAAGTGTGTTTGGGTTGTAACATTCACCACCTTGCTGAATCGCTGAACAGTCTGCCCTACCGTAACCACAAGCGTAATCTAAAGCAACTTGTAACGCAGTTTCTGAAGAGGTTTGGCTTGCCACACACCAACTTCTATCTGCATTCCAAATCAGAGTATGAATAATCACAACATATACTAGAAGAAGAGACATGCACAAAATACATGACGGAGATAGGGTAGGCAGTTACGCTCACAACAATTTTGACACAATATAGAAAATAGTTTTATTTATGTTATTTTTGATATTTTGTCCAATCAAAAAATCAATCCCTAAAATTTTGCTCTCAACATGAACTTTGCTCCACGTAAAAATATTTATTGCTTCGCCCAAACATGCACATGCATACGCAAGAGACCATAAATGATAACAAAAATTATTTTGGACATGCATATCCATACCCTACCTGCATATGATGATGATATTGGAGACGTTGTAGTTTTTGGTTGTGCAATTGGGTTCGAATTCCCCGCAGTTATGGTTGGAACAGTTGTCATTGGTGTGGTTACGTCCTTTTGCTTGAC
This sequence comes from Senecio squalidus, assembly GCA_910822075.1. Lineage (NCBI taxonomy): Eukaryota > Viridiplantae > Streptophyta > Magnoliopsida > Asterales > Asteraceae > Senecio > Senecio squalidus. The sequence goes on from CAJVGC010000001.1 coordinate 19,539,858, forward strand.
AGAAATCGTGTCGGCTAGTACTGAAACGGAATGAAGAGTGATGGCAAGTTGAATGAAGAAGAGAGTAACAAGAAACATTGTGTTGTTTTTGTAGCTAGGTAGTGATTGATGAATGATGGGGGTTCGATAGTTGTTTTGTTTCACATGGTGGGGAGTTTGAAAAAACTTAAAAAGGTGAAAAACATCATAATTACTTCTTTGAAAACGTGAGGTGGAAAAGGAAAGTAATGGAGGAATGGGAGAAAAGAGAATGATGTGGATGAAGGAGAAAGAAAGTAAAAGTAATGAGGATTAAGTTCAAACTAATGATGATTGTTAATCCACTTTGTATATTTCTTTATATCTTCTTTTCTAGTCATCTATGGCCCGTTTAAAGAATTGAGTGCAATGTTTGAGATTTCACTCTACTTGGTCTTTACATAACAAGGAGAAGGAGGAGTTAACTCTTGTTGAGTTTGTCAGTTATTTGCGTATAAAGGAATCCCTCAGGACGCAAGAAAATGACAAGCCAAAGAGAAACGAAGTTGCTGGTACCTCGTCGGTTAACATGGTGGAACATAAAAATCCGCCGGTTACACTAACAAGAAGGAAAACGTAAACATCATGATAACAATAAGGCTAATCCCAATAAAAAGTCAAAATTGACTTGTTGAAAGTGTGGTAATTTTGGACACCTGAAAAGGGATTGTAAGGTTGTTAATGTTGGTAATAAAAATACCAACGACACAAGCGGTTCGGGAAGTGGTTTTAACAACCAAAACTCGAAAGGTCAGATTATGTTTAATAATTCACATCAGAATTATTATGTATCATATATATCTGAAGCTTATTTTGTGCAGGATGATTATGTTGCGTGGTGGGTTGACTCGGGTGCTACTACCCATGTGTGCAAGGATAGATTTTGGTTCAAGACTTACGAGTCGGTGAATGATGGATCAATTCTTCATATGAGAAACGAGTCAACGGCCCCTGTTCATGGAAGATGATGTGTGGATCTAGAGTTTAGTTCGGGAAAAGTTCTTTCTTTATTTGATGTTTTGCATGTACCACAAATAAGAAAAAATCTAGTTTCTAGTAGTGTTTTAAATAATTGTGGTTACAAACAAGTAATTGAATCTGATAAATTTGTTTTGTCAAAACATGGTTTATTTATTGGTTTTGGATATTTATGCAATCGCATGTTTAGACTTAATACTAATCATGTTAATATCAATTCTGCTTTTATGTCTACTTCTAGCTTAAATGATTCTAATCTTTGGCATGCTAGACTAGGACATGTACACTTTAAAAGAATGTTAGAAATTTCTAAAGATGGTTTGATACCGGCCTTTGATTTCAGTAAGGGTGAACAATCTATTTTAACTTTAACCAAGGAAAATGAACGCTTAAATGAATCCTTGGACACCCTGATGGCTCAACATAAAGATTTGAAATATGAACTGATTGCACAAGTTAATATGAACAATGATTTTTCCAACAAGCTGCGTCAAGATTCCAAAGATAGAAGTGAATTCTTATCTACTATTAGTGAACAGTCATTAAAGATTGATATGCTTTATGACAGTTTGGAAAAAGAAAAGCAGCTTTACCCTGAAAAGGAGAAAGAACTCAGAGACAGTGAGGTCAAAAGTTTGGAGCTTAACAGAAACATTGATCAATTTCGGAATTCACAACCTTACTTCCATTTTGAGTCGTCAAAGGCCAAGTGGAAATGTTACTGGTTTGGGATATCATGAAACACCTCCACCTTTTAACAACAATTTCAGTTTTTTTAAAACTGAATTTGAATTGAAGGAAAATAATGTTGACTCTTCCTGTGAATCTTCCTTTACAAGGGACAATCAGACTAAGTCAGTTGCTTCAAAAGAGTCAAGTGTTTCGGAGACAAGAATGAGTACTTTAGCTGAAAACTCAAAACCCAAACAGGCTATGGATGATTTAGATTGTTTTAAATGCCGTGAACATGGTCACGTGGCTACTGTGTCCAAACAAAAAGCAAGTTAGCATATCGTCTTCACAAAAGGCTAAACCTATGGCTTGATCACTTTCACCTTTTCGGAAACCAGTGAAACAAAACTGGATTATAAAACAGGAACGCCCAAATATTTCACATGATCGTCCATTTCAACCGTCATTTCGAACTTCAAATCCATATTGCACGAGTCTAGGAGTAAATTCTTTCAGTCGGCAATCGAGATTTTTCAGTCCACCAAGGAATCACCGAATTCTAACGTTCACGCTACTGTCTCCAAAAGGGATGGTTTCTTCAAGGAATTTGTCTACGTGAACGAGAAAGGACAATCAAGACGCGTTATGGTTTGGGTTCCCCATCATAACTGATTTTTCTTGATTCATTGCTAGGTTAGCTGAAATCCTTGTAAAATTGTATCTTTATGAAAATTGAATCGACATGAAAAGATCAAAATTATCATGTCGATATCTAAAAAAAAGGGGTTGCGGAGTTTGTATGAGACTTTACTCTTGAAGCTACTGTTTGAGACGTTGTTCAACGTCAGACAGCTCAGGGGGAGTTTGTTGACATTTGCTGAAGGCTCGGAGGTTACATGCAAAAGAGTAATGAACTTAGTTAAGTAGATTCATGATGAAGACTCTGATAAACAAAGTTCACAACAACAAAGGAAGCTGACTGACTCTTCACAAGCGCAAAGGGAGAAAACTGATTCCTCATTACAAGATTATTGCAACAATTCAGGAGGAGTCATTTAAGTCAACGATGAGTTAGAAGAACCTGCGAGGAGTATAAGACTATAAAGACTTTGAGCGTATTACAAAATCTAAAAGCAATAGTAAAGGGGGAGTTTGTTGGTGCAATATATGTGACAGTTGTTCTATATTTAATTAAGTTTGTATTTATAGTGTCTGTAAACGAACACGATGTTCGTGTATATGAACGAACATGATGTTCGTGTCTGTTTTGGTCCAACGAACATTGTATTGTTCGTGGGCTAAGTCTGTTATGGGTGTTAATGAACATTGCATTGTTTATAGCCCCATTAGTAGCCCAAGCCCGATGAACATGTCATACTATATAATAGGATAACATGTTTAGGTTTAGGGTCAATAAGAAGTTTTAGACACTGAAAGTATTGATTGTATTAGGTTTGAGTGATTCAATCAATAATACAAGTATTCGTGTTTGGTAAGTAATCGATTCTTTTCTAAGTAATTATTAATGTGTATTAATTATGGATTATTAAGATTCCGCCTCATAATTAATAAGTTTAATCTCGTTGTACCAATACCTAGGACCTACAATCCCCCAAAAATGTTTATGTAATTAGTTCCACCGCTGTCTATGAACTAGGTAAGATGAAAATCCATTTGTTTGCGTTATTATGAATACAGTAATAGGCTTTTAGATGAAGCTTGAAAATAAACTTCATGGTTTTTTACTAAAAGAACACAACTTAATATCAACACCAATTATAATACCATGATTACTTATGTTATCCACAAAATTCACAATTGTACTCAACTATATAATTTTTCTTACGTGGGACAAAATTTATTCTGGTGTATCAAAGATTAAGAGTAACATAATATACTTGAAGAAAAAAATAGTAATCCTAAAAGAAAAGTTAAAACCCAACATTAGCAAGTAATTAAAATAAAGACCCACCTATTTCGTTTAAAATAAAAACTAACCAGGCATGTAGGTAGCTGATCAGCGGCGAAACTGGCTGTAATCCTATTCATAGTGTCGCTTTCAACCATACGAGAAATATATATATCTGTAATAAAATTAATAAAAAGTTAGTAGAATTGGAATAATTTCTATATATCAAAATTAAAAACTTATGATTCATATTCTAATTAATCAACGGAAAAAGAAAAGACTGAAACTTGTAAACTTGATATAATTAATTAATTTATTAGAAACGATCTAAATGGGTTAGGACTTAACAATGTAAGAATCATAGATACAAGTAGAAGAGAAGGATATAAATATTATAATTAAATTTGGTCGAGTATATACATAATTATCGACGTATAAAACGTATATATGCAATTTTTCTTCAAAGTTAAATTAAATGATATAGAGGTTTTTAGAGAAGGATTTATTATGTGTTCTTTTTTTTTTTCTCTAAGAACCCTAATTTTCTTTGGAATTAATTTTCATTTGGAATTTTTTCTTTTAAAATAAAGCTTGAAACTCTTAAATCTAGAGAAAGCTTTGGTTTGTTAGCGAAAATATTTTAGGAGCTTAAAACTTTCATACTTAAAAGGCTATATTTTAAAAACAATTTGAAGTAGTTTTAGAATGGGAAAGTTGTCTGTGTAAGTCTTCAACTTGACACGTTATTCTTTTGTGTACACCGTATTCTCAGTAGTTCTATTGAGTACCATATGTTGACTAATTTATTTTTTCGAGTACACGTTTAACCTTTGGAACCGGTTGCCCGTCACTTTGCCACGTTGGACGCCATGTCATTTAACCCGACTTCCCAAACCATTACCTAACCATGGTTTATTTTTAAATTGACTTAACCACTCATGATCCCAATGTCTTAATCATATATTCTCAAACCCTCTCTCGCTCCCCACCCGAAATCTCTTTTCTCTAAAAAATTCTTCACAAAAATCAAAGGTTTTGGCTGTTACGAATCCAACTTAGATCCTTTATGAGGTATTTTTTAATCGTAAAATTAGGGTTTTATTTTTTTTTTTGAATTTTTTTTTATCTAAAATTAGGGTTTTCTTTTCCCTTATTTTTTTTTACAGGATGGGCTCTGTGGAAGGTTATGAACTTAACGATGGAGCTTTTATGTATAATCTGTTAAGGTATGATGGAGTAGAGATAAGTGTTTATGTTCCAAAAGTTGGGTTTAAGGATTTGTGTGAACTTATCAAAACTGCTAGTGGAAATCCTCTATCCGCTCTCTATTACACCTGTCCGGGACAGAAACCAAAAGATGCGCTGTTCAGGCTTGCCAATGACTATGACGTTGCTATTATGTATGATATTGCTTACTGTTATGGGAAGATAGATGTATATATGGATCACTTTGATGATGATGAGCTTACCCCGTATGTAACAAGTATTGAAAAGTCACCTGAGCATGAACATGAAGCTTCAGTGATTGACAACCTAGAAGATGCACCTGACGGGCTGACGATGAACCTATTGTTTGTCATATTCAAAAATTAGATGATAATTCTAAAGGAAAACAAGAAGTAGCAGAAAGTGATACAGAAAGTGATGAAGATTATGTTATGAAACCTGGAAAAGATGACAGTGATACAAAAAGTGATGCTGCTTCTCTTGACTTTCTGTCTGAAGATGAAATTGAACTTAAGGAGGTAAGAACTAAAAGGGCCGAGGAGAAAAATAAACCAAAAACAAGAGGGCAACCACAGTTGGCAACATTTGGAGTGAAAGAACAACCTGATATGTTTGATACCATTGTTGAGCATGAGGAGTTTATGACAGATCTTACGAGGAAGATGAAAGTTAATGATGACAATGATCTAGATCCCTTTAAATCGGCTGCACATATTGACAAGTACCCAATCCATGATACTCAATTTCATTGGAGACTTCAGAAGGCACAAGTAGGTGAGAGGTTTGAATCTGCTGAAAAATTTAAGGAATGTATGACCAATTATGGACTGTCAAATGGATACAACATTTACTTCTCAATAGCAGTTCAAAGGAGATAGTGGTTAAGTGTGGACATAGACCTCGAAGACTTAAGGATCAATCCAAAGGTAAACAAAGGAAACAAAACAAGTATCCTGATGTAGTTAAACCAGATGGTCCAAAGTGTCCATTTAGATGCTATGCTAGGACTATGAGGACAGAAGAGTCCTTTCAAGTGATTTCTTTGTTTGAAGTTCATACATGTGTTAGGAACTTTAGGTTTGGATCACTTATTAATTACAAGTGGATTGGTAAGCAGTTTGGTGAAAAGATCAGGTGTAACCCAAGCATAAGATTGGTTGACATTGCTGATTTAGTCATGAAAAAGTATAAATGCACTGTGACTTTAAACCAATGCAGAAGGGCCAAGACTTATGCAATAGTTGAGTATGAAAAGTTATTAGAGGATCACTAAGGACTGCTTAGATCTTATGCTGATGAGTTGCTTACAAGTAATCCCGGATCAACAGTTAAAATAGGTGTTACAGTCAATCCAGATGAAAAGGTTTACTTTGATAGGATGTATATTTTTTTAAGAGGTTTGAAAATGGGATGGATTAGGGGTTGTAGGAGGATAATTGCTTTAGATGGTTGTTTTTTGAAAAGTCTAAACCATGGTGAATTATTGACAACAATTGGAAGGGATGGAAATAATCACATCTTCCCAATTGCTTGGGCTGTTGTCAATGTGGAAAACAAGGAGAATTGGACTTGGTTCCTTGAATTGTTGGCTGAGGATCTGCAGATTGAGGGTGGTGCTAGTGTAACCTTAATGTCAGATCAACACAAGGTATGTGGTTCATTCAATTGTCATGCTTACCACATGTTTTTATATTACTAATCACATGTTTTTATATTACTAACCACATGTTTTATAATGCAAAGGGTTTGATGGAGGCTGTCAAGATTGTCATGCCATATGCAGAGCATAGGCGATGTGCAAGGCACATTTATGAGAATTTTAGAAAGCAATTCAGTGGTGTGGAATTTAGGAGTCTTTTCTGATCAGCTTCAAAGTCATCATATCCTGTGCTATTTCAAAAGATCAAGGACAAGATTAAACTAGCAAATCCTAGGGCAACAACTTATTTCCTTGAGAGGGATCCAAAAACATGGTCTAGGGATTTCTTCACATTGCATAGAGGTTGTGAGGCAGTTGAGAATGGCTTCAGTGAGTGCTTCAATTCAGTTATTGTGGCTTTAAGGAACAAACTCATCACCATGTTAGAGGCTATAAGAGTGATTGTGATGGAAAGGATGAACACAATGAGAAAGTAAGCTTAAAGTGGGATGGTGCAATCTGTCCAGCACTACAAAAGAAACTAGAATGGTGCAAGGATCAACACAGGTTCACTCTTCAATCTTGGTTTAACTTTTTTGTAATAATGTTTATAGTTTTTTAATATGTTCTTAATCATAGGTTTTGGCTTCCTATGTTTTGTGGAGGATTTTAATGGGAGGTTAGACAATGCAATAGGGGCTTTAAAGTTAATGAACAATATAAAACATGCAGCTGCAGGATGTGGCAGTTATCAAGTGTGCGTTGTCCACATGCTTGTTCAGTGATACTTGCTTTACATAAAAACCCAGAGGATTATGTGGCATATTGGTTCAAAAGGTCAATGTATTTGAATGCTTACAACACGTACTTGAAACCTGTTGGTGGGATGTCAACTTGGAGACCAAACAACATGAACAAGCCTCTTCCACCACTACCAAGGAAAATGCAAAGTAGACCCAGGAAGAAGAGGATTAGAGCTCAAGGTGAGGGGGGCAGTACGACAAGAATTTCCAGGGTTGGGACAGTTATTACGTGCCATAATTGTTGGCAAACTGGTCATAACAAAAAGGGATGTACAAATGACCCTAAAACACCACCTCAGAAGAACAACAATGTTGGGTCTGCACCAAACACTGGTGGTAGTGATGAGGGCTCGGGTACAAGCGTGCAAGGAGTTAGTTCAAGTGTTGGTTCAACATCATCATTGAGGGCACATGTTGATGCTTTGCTGGGTGCTGGACCAGTTCAAGGTATTTTTGTTGGTGGGTCAAATCCAGAACATTTATTCTTAGGTTCATCACATGGGGCAAAGAAAGGTGTAGGGTTGGGTTTAACAAGTGCTCCTGGTGTCCCAAGGCCAAATGCAAAATATGAGCCATGTATGTTTTTAGTATCATGTGATTACTATTGTACAATACAGTCTTTTAATATGTAAATATACTATTTAGGTCCTATTGAAAGACCTTTACCTTCATAGTGGGGAATTGGCTTGTGTATTGATCCAGTTACAGGTGAAAGCTTTGAAGGGAGAGGTAAGAATTGTGTTCCAGTCCCTGTGTGGCATCCTGGTGTTCCACTGCCAATTACTCAAGAAGATGTACATGAAATAGTAGAAGTTGAAGACAAGATTGTGGATGATAGTGAAGAGTTGGATTTAGGAAGCCAGGAGCCCATATTCACTCAGTCTTCACAAGATGTATCACCAAAGAAGAAGAATAGCTCAACAAAGAAAGCTGTGAAGAAAAGAAAACCAAGTGAAAGAATCTTGAAAAGAAAGCTGGGAAAGCAAGTTGAGGGACCAGGAGATAACGAAGACAATACAATTGACCTTGGAAAGTAATATGTAATTGGTATTTAGGATGTTCAAAAACAATGTCTTTTGGTACTTAGGATGTTTGTAAACACTTTGGTATTTAGGTTGTGTGGTATTTAGGATTAACATTTTAGCATGCAGTTGGTATTTAGGATGCAGTTGGTTTATACTCCAATTAGCAATTTTGATGTAAATGAATGATGGATGTAGTTGGCTTTATAAGCCGTTTTCAAGTTAGTGTTGTTTATTACTATTTTCAAGTTAGTGTTGTTTATTACCAAATTAGAACTTGTATTAAAAAAAGGTCATTACAATTCACAATCTATTACAATTGCTAAAACAAAAGACATTACAACATGCTTCATTTTGTTCTTTACATTCTATTCCAATTGCTAAAAAAAAACTATTCCAATTGCTAAAAAAACAGCAACAATCAACAAAATCACAACCAATTTCTCATAAACTACAATCTTTGACTTTGCATAGGTCAACTCATGCATCATTTTGTTCATTTCCAATCTTGAATCTTTAATCTCTTCATAAGCTGCATTTCCAATACTTCCCCTACATCTTTGCAATTCAACATTAAAGATTAAATAGGACTTTCTTGTAATAAGGATTACGGATTTCTTCGTCAATAAACATATACAACTTGCATTTCATTTCTTTATCATGTTAATTGTAATAAGGATTACGGATTTTGTGTTGAATTCAATTTGGGGCAAAATTAAAAATTAAGCAACTAACCATTACGGGGCAACTGATGAATATCCTTCCTGGATTCATGCTTGTCCAAGATGTACGAGGGTGGATTTCGAATCCATAGTCACAAAAACGGGGAATCTCCATTTAGGTTGAAAGAAAAAAAAGGGTTGAAAATTAGGGTTTTTAAAATTGGGTAACAAAACCGGCTTTTATTGGGTATAAAATAGGTAACATACGTGGCATATGAGGTGGACAAAAAATCTTACGTGGCAGCTAAGGTGGAAAAAAAAATTCATTAACTTGTTACACGTAGACATTTTGTAGGTAAAAGGTCACCACGTGTACTCGAAATATAACATATGATACTTAATAGAACTGCTGACAATATGGTGTACACAAAAGAAAAAGGTGTCAAGTTGAAGATATACACAAACAATTTTCCCTTTTAGAATTAGTTAGACTTTTGTAATACGAAATTACCAATATACCCTCTTATAGTTATCGACTATGGATTGGAAGAATATAGTTTAAAACTAACTATGTCAACATGTCAAAATGGAGTCATCAAGTTGAAATATATAAAAATCAAGAAGGTTTGATGGAATAGGTAATTTATATTGGATACAGGTTGGATATAAGACGTGGGGTGTTCATTGACTTCCACAAAACGTGAAGCCCTCTTCTAGTAAACAATTGTTAATGTATCGTCATGTATTCATCAACTTACTTTCTTGCCTCCTTTCCTCGCCACACAACACATTTTATCAACATTAATTATAAAAAAAGGAAACAATGTGGGAAAGCTAACAACAAACTGTAAATTGTACCATAACTATAATATCATTTATAAAAGAGTTATAAAATGAAATAACTATTTATTACTTCACTTTGGATAGATTGAGTTGAGTTATAATTATAGTTTAGTAATATTTTAAAAGAAAATATTACCTTTACAAACAAATTATAAGAAATCAATTAATTACATGATTAACAAGGTTTATCATTAAAATCTTACGATTTTACGATTCTAGTTATTGAAAATGTATAGATCTTGCATAGGATTTGTATGTATATCGAATTTGTATATGATCTCGATCTTGCTCATATAATTTTAAAATCTCGATCCGATTCAATAATCCTTGATTTAAATAACCGAGTTAAAAACCATCAACATTATGTTTAAAAAAAAAAAAGATGAACCATTAGGTTACCTCTAGAAGTATATATCATTATTTTTAACTTTAATAATTAAAAATTCTAAACATAAATGAGAAGTTATAAATTTAGTAATATAGTCCATGTGAGTTACATTAATTAGTTCTTTTAGTAATGTCTATAAGTTAACATTTTATTATAAGGAAGTGATTTATACACTTTTACCATTTCTACTTACACATAAAATTAATGGTAATTTACCATTATACCCTCTTCGATGTATATTACAATAATCTTTTTTTCCAGTCAGTCCTTAATACCCAATAATTAAAATATGTTCATCTTCAGGTTTTTTCAACAACTCACCAGTTCTTATCCTCTTTTCACATCATTTCATAACACCAATTAAGTAAAAGTATTACATTATTGAATTTTAATTAATCCAATTGTTACCGCTTAAATATAATCTTAAACAAACTATCAAACACAATTCAAAAACCCATTTTTTTCTTTATCCTATCATCTTCTCCCTTGATTTAGTATTTACGACATCGGACTTCTGTGAATAAATAATAAAGGAAGCAAATGTACAATCGGAGATTAAACAAAAACAATGATATTCTTGATCTTTTTACAACAACAATCATCATATATACATAGATTGGGAAATAGAAACCATATATTTTGTGCTTTCATTTACTTTTTATTTTTCTTTTTTATGTTTAAAGCAATATCGATAGAAGTAAGACGTTGAGATACAGTCCTACATGGGTGGAGACGAGGTCGTAAAAAATAGAGAATAGTCCGTCAGAAATAGAGAAGTGAGTGTTTGTGGGTTTTAATAATATTAAGGGTAAAGTTGTCTTTATGCATTAAAATCAAGTGTTTGAAACAAAACATAAAGTGTAAATATCATCTCCCTTTATTATAAATATACTTTAATGAGACTTGTTACAACATATAGAATATTAACTCTATCTTTTTAGAAGGATATTTTTTATATCTAATTTCTTATTGTTGTTACGTAAACAAAAATAACTTATATAGTAAGATCATGATTTTAACAACTTTAGTTAATATAATGTAATTTGTTATATCCACAGATTTTCTCCTACTTTTATTACATGAACTAATCAAAGTTGTATGGCAAGTAACTTGGGGACTTGGTAATTTACTTTATGATGCATGTATTTTTCAATGCAGACGTCATTCTAGAGAGCTTTCTTGTTGCATATGTCAAAATATTGAGTGAATAATTCATTAGTGACTAATTCATTTCTTTTATAATTATATAATTGATATACTTGAACAATATTCCTAACCAAGACTTTTACATGAAAATTTTTCATATATAGCCTACATTCTAGTACTAAATCATTACATATTTTTTCATTTTCAGACCATATCTTGATCCATACTAAAGGCTTAAGAGATAAATATGTCTGATATAACAACCATGTACGGGTGTGGTGTACTTAGCGCGGTTTTTGGACGAAGGTCAAGAAGATCAGTCTCCACGAGTTCACTTCCAAATGTAGATGTGCCCGACATCCCTATAACTCCAAGCAGCCAAACACCTGATTCAAGAAGACGGAAAGGATCAGATGGTGCACCACCTAACACAGACCGAATTATTGATAGGCCTTCGCCAAACCAAACACCTGATTCAAGAAGACGGAAAGGATCAGATGGTGCACCACCTAACATAGACCGAATTATTGATAGGCCTTCGCCAAATCAAAAAAGGAAAGCCACCCCACCATTGCATGTTCAACCTCAACAACAAGTCGTTAAGAGAAGTGCACCGGGTGATAACAAGAATGGACCAAATGGTCAACAACACTCGCAAAGTAATAACGGAAATAAAAAGGTGTCCCAAGGGGTGATGATATCAGGAGAGCTTGAAGCCATGATCGATGATCAACAAAGAGCAAACAATCCTAATAATATGAAGGTGTACGGAAATTTGGGTAATCTAAAGCAACCTAACACAAACAAAGTTGATCAACATCCAAAAACAGATCGAGAGGTGCGATCCATGCCAATTGGTATGGGGAACATAAGTAGGAAACAAAACAAAGTGTCCCAGAAACCGTCAAAACCAACTTCTTATTGTAGAGCTCTTTCTGTTAGAATGGATCCTGAACAGTTGAAGATTATGGGTAACGAAGATTATAAAAACGGGCGCTTTGTTGAAGCTTTGTCACTCTATGATGCTGCAATTTCAATTGATCCCGAAAAGGCATCATACAGAAGCAACAAAAGTGCAGCTTTAACCAGCTTAGGGAGGCTTTTAGAAGCAGTATTTGAAGCAAGAGAAGCAATCAGAATAGAACCCTTCTACCAAAGGGCTCATAATCGTTTAGCCACGCTATATCTCAGGTTCTTTTTTTTTCTTTTTTAACCACAAATACCAGAGTCACTTGTCCATATTCGGATTGAGCCCACATCCTTTTTGTTGGTGAGACACCTTTGATACCACTCGGCCAAAGGCATGTTGGTTCTCAGGTCCTTATACAACCGAGCATTTTCAGTTCCAAAGTTTTTTGACATTTATGCATTTTGTGTAAAACATGATCGTGATTACAGATTAGGAGTCGCAGACAAAACAATGCATCATTACAAGCAGGCGGGTTCAGAAGCTGAACCCGACTTGATTACTAAAGCCCAAAAGCTTCAGGTGCACCTTAAGCGTTGCGAAGAGGCAAAGAAGCAAAGAAATTGGAACACATTGTTAAAGGAAACTAGTCTTGCCATATCTGCAGGTGCAGATTCTGCACTACAGGTAACTAACTAGATCAACAATTCAGCATAATATTCATTATCTTGTTTTTCAGTATTAATTCCACGAGATTCATTAATTAAAGTTCACTGATTTTATATTTAAAAAAAAATACAGATATATACTTTGAAGGCAGAGGCTTTGTTGAAGTTACATAGGCCTCACGAAGCAGACCAGGTGATGCACAGTGCGCCAAAGTTTGAAGTAGATGACTGCACCAAGTTTTATGGTCCGATCAGCCATGCTAATTTGTTGGTTATTCGGGTACAAGTGGATTTGGCTGCCGGAAGGTACATTTTGGTGATCATTAGGCACTTTGCCTAACTGTCTTAAATCATGTTATTTATAACCGATATGGTTTTTGTAATATTTAAATCATGTCATTTTCATTTTGGTAAGATAAGATATATTTGATACATATTCAACTAATAATTAACAAGTTCCCAGTTGACATAAATTATACACATGATCGCTATACATAACATTACCATCAAACTTATATTCCGGATACTAGATGCACTAGAAATCTTTATTAAAAAATACGAATAAATGTATGTTATTTCTTCTTGCTTATGTTACGTTGCAATTGGCAGAATCGATGATGCAGTAGAGGCGGCTCAAATTGCAGTGAAGATGGATCCGAAAAATAAAGATGTGAACATGTTGGTGAATAGAACAAAGTCAGTGATGGGTGCCAAGTCCAAGGGCAACGATTTGTTCAAAGCTACCAAATACTCTGAGGCTTGCATTGCGTATGGAGAGGGACTTAAACACGACCCTTCCAACTCTGTGTTGCTCTGCAACCGTGCAGCTTGTCGAACAAAACTGGGTCAGTTTGAGAAAGCCATTGAGGACTGCACGTTGGCCCTGAACATCCGTCCCTCTTATAGCAAAGCAAGACTGCGAAGAGCTGATTGCAATGCAAAGGTGATCACCCTAATTAATGGAAAACCAATATATGTTTACTTAATTACTACGATTATTTATTTTTGATGTTTAAAACAGTTGGGAAAATGGCAAGCATCCATAGACGATTATGAGATGTTAACAAGTGAAGCACCAGAAGATGAGGAAGTGAGCAAAGCAATGAGAGAGGTTAAAGAGAAGCTAATGGCGCAACGAGGTGATCAAAATGAATCTACAATGGCACTCACCATGTAGCACATAGTTTGGAATGAGATTAATCAAGCTTTTACCCATTTGTCTCGGTTTCTCATCTCAGCATGAGATTCATTAGACGAGTTTGACGTTATCAAAAATTCAGAAATACTACAACATATCAGTTAATTATGTATTATGTATAATTTTTTTATACATATGCTCACTATATGAATTGTTGAAATCTCGATAGTTTTGTATTGCACTCATCAAATATATATGTTTACACATATGTATACATAGTTACAAGATTGATATTTTCCCAAGAAATTTATTGATAACGGAAAAACTAGTCTGGAGCAATTTTCTTGATATTCATTTCATAAGCAAATTACATTTTAGGTAATAAAGGACGAGTGTGCAAACACATAGTCAATGCAAAGGTGGAAATACGAAAAGGTTGTATAACTTAGAGGTTATGGATTCAAATCGTATGAATGACAAATGTGTGAATCATAGTGAATTATTTTTGTCTTTCCAAAAAAATGCAAGAGCTGAAAACTAGTGGCGATCAACTTAAAATCTTATGATCATGCATGCAAATACACATTCAATGTGCATTGTCACATATTCATAGTACCCCTCCTCTCTTGCTGAACAAGGCATACATCCGTGTCAAAAAGTTTTTAAGGAGGCCCCATTGCTTATTGGAGAAGAAGAGTGGGCGGGTCACATTGGTGACCTCGGTGATACTTCGCAGGAAAACTGAAATACGGACTTTTAGCTCATCTTTTTTTGCATTCAGGACGTAGTCTTTTGATCGAAAGTGTGTCAGGAGGGAGGGAAGGTGTTGGGGTTGAAACTTAATTAGTTTAGTTTTAAATCTCATTAATGCTGGTCACTGCTTGTTACTATTGTTAGTAAAATATGTTTCATTAATACGGAGAGAAGATAGTTAATGCTGAAGACATACCGTTACTACGGAAGACAAGTTACTACTGCAAGATCATTATTACTGCAACATTCTCGTGGAAGACTGTTTCTACTGCAACACACTTGCCATGCAACTTTAGAATAGAATTACAATTAAAGTTAGATTGTATTTCCTTTTAATTAGACGTTTCTTATTTAGATAGATTAGCCTCAAGGTCTATAAATAGATCCTTGTAGATTGATAACAAACACGTTGTATTGATTCATTAATTCAATATAATTGAGGCTTATAATTCGGCAAACTTATTGTTCATATTCGTTTTCTATTTTACAATATTGTTTGATTCGATAAAGTTGTAATATCAAAGTGTTCAATCCGCTGCTGAACTTCTTTGATAGATCAAGATCTTTCTTAGACAAACTTCAGGTTTATTCAACTTATTTGATCCTGACAAGTGGTATTAGAGCGAGCACAGGAGGTGCTCAAGATCCATTGATCTACAAGTTTCTAAGAAGTCTCATCCAGAAGAAATCAATCTACAACATGACAGACGTTCTAGTCAACAAGGTTCCAGTTCTCAATAGTAATGACTTTGATCTATGGAAGCTATGCATCAAGCAACACATATTGTTATTGATTATACAGTATGGGATGTCATTGTCAATGGCAACAAAGAAATTCAAAACCTTGCAGCTGATGGTCAGCCTGGTGCAATTATTCGTCCTGTAACTGATAATGAAAGAAGAGAAAAGCAAACAGAGATAAAAGCTCTAAGTATTCTTCTTATTGCTATTCCAAACGGATATAAATCGCAATTTGAAGGATACAGTGATGCTAAAGCTTTATGGGAAGCATTGGAGAAGAGGTTCAGTGGAACAAAGAATACTAAGAAGAACAAAAAGGCTCTTCTCAAGCAAGAATATGAGAATTTCAAGGCTTTGAAAGAAGAACGAATGACACAGACATTCGATAGATACAAAAAGCTTACAGGAGAACTTGGAAGTGTTGGAGTAAGGATTGATAAAGATGACATCAATCGAAAATTCATCAGATCTTTAGGTGAAGAATGGGTTATACACTATCTCATACAGACAAGGAGATGTATTGGAAGAGATGGAGTTGGACGATCTCTACAACGATCTTAGAGTGTTTGAAGAAGAGGTGGAAGCAAAGAAACCTAGCAGCAACAACAACAGTATTAACAACTTTAATACTACCTTGATCACATCATCTGCTGGAGCAACTCAACATGATTGTGGAGAAGAATTGTCCTCTGAAGCATTCATCTCACAAAGTTCATGTCTAACCAATGAAGATTTGAAGCAGATCCACCAAGACGACCGGGAAGAGATAGATCTAAAGTGGCAGATGGCCATGTTGTCACTTAGGGCAAGGAGATTTGTCCAAAGGACTGGCAGAAGATTTAATCCCAGAAACAATGATAGAGTTACCTTTGACAAGAGCAAGGTAAAGTGTTATGACTGCGGAAAGCCAGGACACTTTGCAAGGGAGTGCAAGAACAAATCTAAAGTCAACAACTGGGAACACACAAGTAAGTACACCAACAACTATAATCACGCAAGGTGTATTCAGATATGATTGGAATGATCTTGCAGAAGAAACCAGTCAAAACAGAGCGTTAATGGCAATAATTGAAAATACATATGTTTCTACTGTGACGGTTTCTACTGCTCCTCATGCATGCATTAATACTGAAGATGGTGTTACTACGGTAGATGTTGTTTCTACTGATCATGTTTCTACTGAGCATGTTTCTACTGAAGCCGATGAAGATGTTCTTGGCTACGACCGTGATGAAGACATTCAAGCAACAACTGAAGAATCACATCTCATCCAATCTCTAATGGCCATTGATTCCTCCTCAAAGGATCCAGCAACCTCATCATTCATGGCTGAGGTAAATTCCAAACTTTGTTCTAATGAGTGTAAAGAAGTCATGTCTAAGTATAGAAGTCATAATCAATTGCTATGTGACTCCATTAAGACTTTAGAAGAACAAAGGAGGTCAGCTTCTAGGGGGATAGAGAATCTAGAAAATCAAATTAAATCTTATAAAACTAACGAATTAAGTTATGAAGAAAAGATTAAGTTGGTTGAATGGCAGAGAGATGACCTACTAGTTAAACTCCAAACTGCTAGGGAAGAAATTAAACGCTTAGTGGAGGAAAAATATAAAGTTGAATTAAATGCAGGGAAACTAGAACATGCTTCAAACTCTGTTAATGACCTATTTCAACAAAAAGTCCATGGAAAAATAAAAGCAGGATTAGGTTATAAAGAAGTAGCCCCACCGTTTAATCAAAACTATATCCCTCTAACTTTAGATGAACCTAGAATTCCAATCACCCAGACACCTCCAACAAAATCATTCAAAGTTGATCCAATCAACTATGATGCATTTCTGATAGAGGATGTAGATGAAGAAAGTGACCTAGAGGATGAAGGTCACTTGACCAAACCAGAAGAAGTTAAACAACAAATATCACAAAGTTCGGTGTCATTAGAGTCTAATAAAACAAAGAAGTGTAAATGTAATTGTTGTAAGAACACTAATGGTGAAAGGGAAAAGATTAAGACTTGGGTTCATATAGGAACAAGAGGAAATCAACAAAATAAGAACCAACTGAAAACTCAAAAGGGTCAAATTCGTAAGAAACAAGTCAAATCATGTTTTATCTGTGGCAAATCTAATCATTATGCCAAAATCTGTTATTACAACCCTGAAAATAAAAGAAAATGCTTCAAAATCAACACAGAGGGTTGGGGTATACTGGCAAGGTTGACCATCATGAAAAGAAAATTAAACCCGTACTTGAAAGAAAATCTGCTTTGAACAGTAGTAATAGAGTTAATACTGCAAAGAATAACTCTGTTAATACTGCCTCAAGCAGTAGAAGTTTTAACAAACAATCTTTTAACAACAGTAGAAACAGGGTTAATACTGCTAAACAAAACTTTGTTAAGACTCCACGTGTTAATACTGTTAAGAATAATGGTGTTAATATTGCCCGTGTTAATACTGTTATACGCAATGGTGTTAATACCGCACGTGTTAATACTGCAAAAAGTAACTAAGTTACTGCTGCAAGTGTTAATACTGCACAACAAAAGACTGTTAAAACGGTAACTGTTCCTACTGTTAAATCGAAATCTGTTAAGACTGCTCATGTTCCAAAAGTTAAAACAATTAAACAAGTATGGCAACCAAAGGTCAAAGTAACTCAACCACCTAGTCCACCTGATTTCTCAAACCTAGTCCAAAGGAGGGTGAGTTACTTTGATGAGATGGGCAAACCCAAGTCAACTTTGGCTTTGTTCCCCACCAGAAACTAACTTCCTTGTTTATGTGCAAGTTCAGCCAACAAAAGATAATGAGTACAGTTGGCATGTAGATAGTGGTTGTTCCAGGCACATGACAGGAAACATTTCTTGCCTTCAGAATTTTGAGAAGTTCAATGGAGGATATGTTTCCTTTGGAGGAAATCCAAAAGGATGGAAGATTACTGGGAAAGGGACTGTTAGCAATGGAAGAATTAGCTTCAAGGATGTCTTCTATGTGCAGTAGTTACAATACAATTTGCTGAGTGTATCTCAAGTTTGTGATGAGAAGAACACTACCATCTTCACTGCAATTGAATGCTTAATTATGGAGCCTAGATATGTTATTGATGAAAGCAAGATCCTACTCAGGACACCAAGAAAAGACAATGTCTATTGCTTTGACATGTCCAAGGTTCAACCAACTGCAGTTGAAGCTTGCTTTTTCTCCAAAGCAACTATTGATGAATCCACTCTATGGCACAGACGGATGTGCCACATGAACCTCAAGAACATAAATGAGTTGGTGAAATCTAATCTATTAAGAGGACTTCCTAACAAGCAATTTTCACTAGATGATAACTGAGTAGCTTGTTTGAAGGGAAAGCAACACAAGACTTCTCACAAGACCAAGGAAATCAACACCATTGATACTCCTCTCCATCTGCTCCATATGGACTTATTTGGACCAACCAATGTTAAGAGTATAGCTAAGAAATCATACTGCCTTGTAATCACTGATGACTACACAAGGTACACATGGGTATATTTCCTTGTTACCAAGATAAGAACAGTCAGCTCCTCATCTCATTCATCACATGAGTAGAACATCAAATCAATCTGAAGGTGAAGAAGATCAGATGTGATAATGGGACAGAGTTCAAAAACCAGGTGATGAATGAATTATGTGAGAAGAAGGGCATAAAGAGACAATTCAGTGCTGCAAGAACTCCACAACAAAATGGAGTAGCCGAAAGACGAAATAGAACTCTTATTGAAGCTGCTAGAAGTATGTTGGCTGACTCCAACCTACCCGTTTTTGTTTTTGGGCTGAGGCAGTTAATACTGCCTGCTATGTGCAGAATAGAGTTCTCTTAGTCAAGTTTCAGAACAAGTCACCTTATGAGCTTCTACACAAGAGACAACCATTGATAAGTTTCTTAAGAGCTTTTGGGTGTCCTTGTACCATTCTTAACTCCAAGGACCATCTTGGTAAGTTGGAGAGCAAGGCGGATTTAGGATACTTTGTTGGATACTCATCACAAAGCAAAGCATATCGGGTCTACAATCACAAGTCAAGCATTATTGAAGAAAGTTCAAATGTTACATTCAATGAAAACACTCCCAACACTAAGGTTCAAGGACCAAAATGGCTGTTTGATTTGGATGCCTTAACAAAATCCTTCAACTTTGACATTCAATCATCCGCATCTATTCCTACTGATCAAGTTCCTACTGCTTCAGTTAATCCTGTTAATACTGTGCCAGTTTCTACTGAATCTGTTTCTACTGCCAACCCTCCAGTTGTTGGTACTGACATATTAGATGTTATGGAGTACATATATCTCCCCATTTCAACTGATGATCCTCTAAATCTTTATGATACAATTGACAAGGCAGTTGAAGAGGAGACACAAAAACATGAAACACCTGAAGAACAACCTCTCCAAGTTGAAGAACTTCCAACTACACCAAATGAAAAAGATCAAGTCATGCAACCAAATGGAGTTCCACACTTGGTAGAGGAGAATGAAGATGGAGTTGAAGTAATAGTTACTGAAGAAGTTAAAGATAGTGATGTTGAAATGAGTACTCCAAAGAGCACTACTTCAAATTCTGGTCCTTTCCATGGATCCAATCCTTTCCATGGCTATGCAATGCCAGATCTTAATGATACTAATTTGGGTGTTGACTTAAGAATTGAGAAGATTCCATCTTCCCGTATTTCCAAAAATCATCCACCATCTCAAATCATTGGAAAATATGACATCTCTATGGAGACTAGGAGTCAAACCAAGCCCAAAAAGGACCCACTGAAGGAAATAAACACTTGTTTATTTTATTGCTTTCTTTCACAAATGGAACCCAAGAATATTCAAGAAGCTCTTATAGACCCACACTTGATTGAAGCTTGTCAAGCAGAACTACTTCAGTGTAAAATTCAAGGTGTCTGGGATTTGGTTCCATTACCTATAGGGAAGAAGGTCATAGGCACTAGATGGATTTTCAGAAACAAGAAGGATGAAAGAGGAATAGTCATCAAAAAAAAAGCTAGACTGGTAGCTCAAGGCTACACTCAAGAAGAAGGGATAGACTATAAAGAAGTATTTGCTCCAGTAGCAAGAATAGAAGCCATAATACTCTTTCTTGCCTTTGTCTCTTTCATGGGCTTTGATATGCTTAAAATAATTGACATTTTCTTAATCATATTTCTCTTTAATACTCTTGTTTTTCGCATTTTGTTATGATTTGGGTAGTGTTTTCGTACATATATTTAGATAAGAGTTAAACTTGGATCATGGGCCAAAAAGGAGTTGAAAACGGAGCTTAAATGAAGAAAATCTATGAAGAATCAAAGTTGATGAACATACGTGAAAAGTGTTTTACGCACCTTCACCGTTTTGATCATAACTTCTTCATACGATGTCCGATTTAGGTGATTCAAATTGGAGAAGAAAGAAGAAAGAGAGATCTACAATTTTCATTTTGGAAGAAAATGCATCAGACAATCTCAGCCGACGGCTGGCCTATTTCAGCCGACGGCTGGAAGTCGGCCAGGCCCCTATTTAAGCAAACTTTAGGGTTACGAATGAGAAATCCCTTTTTCCACTTTTCAACCATCATAGTCGACAAAACAGCTGCAAGAAAGGGTTTTTGGAGTCCTAGAAGGGTTTAGAAGCCACGATTAACGTCGTTTAATCGTGTTTGAAGAATCGTTCATCTTGGTTTGTTAATTTTAGCTTAATCTTACAACAATATGTCTTTATTATTTGTTTGTTTTGCTGAATTCTTTCAATCCATCATGAACTAATTCCGTTAAGTGTTTGCTTGGATTGTTTAGCTTGTTATTATGAATTACTAAGTTCTATGTTTGAAGTAATTGGTTTTTCCATTATTGTTAACGTTTAATCGCAATCCATGTTTATTTAAAGTTGTTAGGTTAACTACTTAGCGTGATTGATAAACTTATATCATAACTAGCGTTCATATAGGTTTATTAGTTATTTACAATTATATAATTCGTTAGATAATTGTAGCTTGAGACTTAATTGAGATAGACTAAGAGTAATAGTAACCTAATAAATTAAAGGAACATGACAATTATATCGTAACTGAATAGTTGAGACTTTTGTTAATTCGTAGTCGTCAGGTTAAATTGTTAACAATAGTGAATTAAATGCACAAATTAGGGTGGATAAATCTAAGATAGCTCTTGATGTACGACGACGATGTTCGTACCATCTTTCCTTAATTTGTAGGATTAGACGACTCTAATAGGAAGTCTAGTTAATGAAGAAATCACAGTTAAACCAATTCATACATAAACTTATAATTCATAATTCAATTGAAACGTAAAATCCAAGTAAACATTGCTTTTAAATATTTGATTAAACCTTTGCAAACATCTTTTCATTCACTATTCACCTTAGTTAATTGTTTCGTACTTTGTTTTAATTAATTACTTTCTCAAAATACGTTCTCTCAGAACTAAAACGCCCCCCGTTTTACTTGCTTTAATTTAGATTAATTATTAGTTTTTAAATTTACATTTATTAATACACCGTTCCCTGTGTTCGATACCGGACTTACTAAAGCTATATTATTATACGATCAGGTACACTGCCTGTATTGTGTGTTAATATACATTGGTATAATCCTTTTCTAAACTTTAATTAATTTTATGTTATAAAATACACATCAGGCTTCAAAGTTTTTCAAATGGATGTGAAGAGTGCTTTCCTCTACGGAGTGATAGAAGAAGAAGCGTATGTCAGACATCCACCCGACTTCGAGGACCCTAAAAATACTCACTTGGTGTACAAATTGGACAAAGCTCTCTATGGGCTTCATCAAGCACCAAGAGCATGGTATGATACCCTTTTTGATTATCTTCTCAAGAACAGCTTTCAAAGGGGAACCATTGACAAAACCCTATTCTTCAAAAAGACTCACTCTGATATCCTTCTTGTACAAATATATGTGGATGACATCATCTTTGGCTCCACCAAAGATGCTTTGTGTAAAGAATTTGAACAGCTGATGCATACTAAGTTTCAAATGAGTTCAATGGGAGAACTAACATTCTTTCTAGGCCTCCAAGTCAAGCAGAAGCCTGATGGACTCTTAATCAGCCAATCAAAATATTTCAAAGATATTCTCACCAAGTCTGGTTTCCTGGAAGCAAAAGTGGCAAGCACTCCTTTGGAAACTCACAAACAGCTGACTGCAGATCTTGAGGGGGAGGATGTAAACATTCACAACTATAGGTCAATGATAGGTTCACTAATGCACCTCACAGCTTCAAGACCTGACATCATGTTTGGAGTTTGTGTGTGTGCAAGATATCAAACCAGACCCAAGATGTCTCATCTCATTGCAGTCAAGAGAATATTTCGTTACTTGAAGGGCAAACCTAACTTAGGCCTATGGTATCCTAAAGAATCACCCTTTGATTTAATTGCTTATACTTTCAGTGATTATGGTGGTGAAAATTTAGACAGGAAATCCACAACAGGAGGATGTCAATTCCTAGGCTCAAGGTTGGTGTCTTGGCAGTGCAAAAAGCAAACAACGTTTTCTACTTCCTCAACAGAAGCTGAATACATTGCTAAAGCAAGTTGCTGTACTCAAGTGTTGTGGATACAAAATCAAATGATGGATTATGGATATGCATTCATGAACACTCCCATCTTCATAGACAACAAGAGCACAATCAACATAATCAACAACCCGGTGAAGCACTCCAAGACCAAACACATAGAGATACGCTATCACTTCATAAGAGACTGTAATGAAAAGAAGCTGATACATGTTGACAAAGTCCATACTGATAATCAGCTTGCTGATCTTCTCACAAAAGCTTTTGATGTGGGAAGATTCACATTCTTGATTACCAGTATTGGCATGATCAACATGGATTAACTAACCTAAATTTGTCTTTTAAAATATCTCATGTAAAGTCCCTTCGAGAAAAGAAGTAGTAACCTTAACATAAATCAAGTGCCTTACTTTATAGTATTGTACTATGTTACTACTGCAAAATTAACAGTAGAAACAAATTTTGACCAAAGTTTTATTAGTACGGCAAATTTTTCATCACTACGGGAAGGTTTCACTACTACTGCCCTTAGTTTTGTTAATATTGATGGAATGGTTAATACTGCAAGTAATCTTGTTGCTACGGACCTCTGGTTAATATTGGAAGTAATACCCATTACTACTGCCAGACCAGTTAATACGGCCCGTCATTACTACTGCAATTAATCTCATTAATACGGTCATTATCTGTTAATACTGCAACGATTAGTACTGCAGAGTTTTCTTAATTAATAAGATTACTCTGTTAATACTACGTTGACAAGTCAAACCTCAACTTGTAACTAACTTTTAACACGTGGCGTTTTGTGATTGGACCTCAAATTTAAAACTTCGGCGCGGGTTCAGTAAATTTTAACATGTGGCAACACACGATTGAACCGTCCTTTTTAATCATCACTAGCGTCTAATCCAACCTGCCAAGTTGTTATAATCCTTACCGTATAAATAGGGTTCTTCTTTAATCCTTCAAATTAGTTACCTTTTTCTTCTCAAGAACCCTAATTGATAAAAAGATACGGTTACAACTTAAAATCAAAGTTTTCTCAACTGTTTCACCAAAATTCTTTCAATTGATTAACAATGGCAGGCCTACAGTACTTTGAAAGCCATAATATGGTTGCTTGCTTCAAAAAGAATAAAGAAAACACAAATTTCTACCCTATTATTGACTTTTTACAGCAATCCCACATAAAGTTTGCGTTGACAGTTAGTCCTGAAATACATGAAGATCATATACGCGCATTCTGGGATTCTGCAGTACTATCTTCAGCGGGAGAGGTCCTTGTCATCAATGCAACATTTGATGGAAAGGCAGTAACAATTTTAGAGGTATCCATCCGAACACATCTTCAACTACAAGATGGAGAAGGTATAACTGACTTACCCAATGAAACTATTTTTGAAAACTTTAGTTGCTACGGACCTCTGGTTAATATTGGAAGTAATACCCATTACTACTGCCAGACCAGTTAATACGGCCCGTCATTACTACTGCAATTA
Source organism: Senecio squalidus (assembly GCA_910822075.1). Lineage (NCBI taxonomy): Eukaryota > Viridiplantae > Streptophyta > Magnoliopsida > Asterales > Asteraceae > Senecio > Senecio squalidus. The sequence continues at coordinate 19,564,445 of CAJVGC010000001.1, forward strand.
ATCTCATTAATACGGTCATTATCTGTTAATACTGCAACGATTAGTACTGCAGAGTTTTCTTAATTAATAAGATTACTCTGTTAATACTACGTTGACAAGTCAAACCTCAACTTGTAACTAA
>CAJVGC010000001.1:19564665-19605078 GCA_910822075.1 Senecio squalidus
ATGGACTAAGGATTTAACCATTGGTTGTTGAGCTACCAGAGATAATTGATTAGGAGTTTGTAGGAGGACCAAACAAAACATCTTATATGGTCACTAGAGCAGACAAGTCAAAGACCACTCTACCTGCTTTCTATAGGATGATTAGGGACTTCTCAAGAGATGATCTCCAGCGTGTCTATGATACTGGAAAGATAAAATATTCAAGGTTCAAAGGTGAATTCTCTGGAACAGACATGGCTATGGATTGGCTCAATGGGATGTTTGATACAGATGTAGAGAAGATCAACCCTGCATTCAAGAAAGGAGGTCCCAACAACCCTGTGATTAAATGGTACATGTATGAAAGAAGTGGAACTTTCTCAATAGTTAGAAGACATGGTGCCATGGAGTTCTATCTAGTTGATAGAAAGTATGACTTGGGGTTGAGGACTTTGAAAGAGCTTATCAAGGTAAGACTACATGGTCTGATTGCTTCTAGGATGGCACACGAACTTGTGTGGAGGATTATGGGGAAACTCAATGAAGAGTTAGCTAAAGAAGCAGAGGAGGAGAAGAACTTAAAATAAAAATGATAATGTCTTGTAATTAAAGTAGTTAAAACTTGGGTAAAAACTTGTACTTTCAGTATTAATAAAAGTTCAAGTTAAGGGGATGTTGGGGTTGAAACTTAATTAGTTTAGTTTTAAATCTCATTAATGTTGCTCACTGCTTGTTACTACTGTTAGTAAAGTATGTTTCATTAATACGGAGAGAAGATAGTTAATGCTGAAGACATACAGTTACTACGGAAGAAAAGTTACTACTGCAAGATTATTATTACTGCAACATTCTCATTACTACGGAAGACTGTTTCTACTGCAACACACTTGCCATGCAAGTTTAGAATAGAATTACAATTAGAGTTAGATTATATTTCCTTTTAATTAGACGTTTCCTATTTAGATAGGTTAGCCTCAAGGTCTATAAATAGATCCTTGTAGATTGATAACAAACACGGTGTATTGATTCGTTAATTCAATATAATTGAGGCTTATAATTCGGTAAACTTATTGTTCATAATCGTTTTCTATTTTACAATATTGTTTGATTCGATAAACTTGTAATATCAAAGTGTTCAATCCGCTGCTGAACTTCTTTGATAGATCAAGATCTTTCTTAGCCAAGCTTAAGGTTTATTCAACTTATTTGATCCTGACAGAAGGAGCCTCTAGAAAGGATGAAAGTTTGTCACAAGACCATCATATCATTGGCTCGCAATTTGGTGTCGAAAAATGGTCAGTTGAATATCGCGACGAAGACCCAAAAGAAAATCATTAAGAAAAGCGTCCGGTTGTAGGCCAACGACCCAAAAACGGTAAGTTCTTATCAGTTCTCTCTATCTCACACACTCTCTCCTCGCACCACCAAATGTCTTGACTCTAACAACAATAAGATTATCAAATCTTGACATGTCATCATTCATGAGTCATCTTTTTCATTCAGTTCTTTTCTCCTACTATATCTCCCTCATATGAGTTCTTACAGACATCTTGTGATCCTTCTCCGATTGCACAACGAATTCTCGTGTCTCGGCCTTCTCAAGCTCTCGCTACGAGGCACCAATTCGAGTAAGGATTCAAATAACACCTTACCCCTAACTCCACCATCTCCAGCTCCAACTACACCATTTTCAACTCCCAACGACCTATTGCTAGCCTTTCCTCAACTCATAATGACACTTCTCTATCTATTACCACATCATCTTCTGCTAACACACCTACACCACCACCACCTTTTACTCACAGCATGGTCCCTCGAGCACAACGTGCAATTCATAAAATTATGCCTCATTCCTATACCCCAAGCCCTACAAGATATATACGAGCATGTCGCTATGCATTCACGATAAGGAACTTTAGTTGAAAATGGGACTTGAATGCTTATTCCACGCCCACCTAGGATTAATGATGTGCATTCCATGTAGTTATATAAGCGCTAGTTACACGCTGATGGATCTCCTTATCGATAAAAAGCTCGGTCTGTAGCTAATGGAAAAAAGCAACAGGAAGCGCTAGTTACATGTTGATCGATCTCCTGATCGATACAAAGCTCGATTTGTAGCTAATGGAAGAAAGCAACGGGGAACTGACCGCAAGCAAACTTTAGTCTGGTAGTAAAACCGACAACTATACACTCAGTTCTTAGCTTAGGTTTCTCCAGATCATGTCATATACACCATATGGATGTTCATAATGCTTTACTAGACGGTTCGTTAGAGTAATCAATATAAGCTCTTTAAACTTAAAGCCTTAGAAGACCTAGATGACACCACTCTAGACTAGGACCTATAAGACCACCTATATATGCATGACCCTCGAGAGTTTCATTTAAACGCTCTCAAACGTAATCTTTGTATCTTCGATGCACACTAGATTATGGCTACAGTTATATGCTTCATCGAATCTCGGTCTCACTGTTTTCTCCGATATCTATTAGGGAGGATATTTAGACACTCGTAGATCAACATCTGGTTATTGTTTTCCTAGGGGACTACCTGGTTTCTTTGTCTTCCAAGCGGGATATATAATATCTCACTCAAGTAACGAAACATAACATCGTTGTGTTGCTAATGTTGTAGGTGAGACTAGTGAGCTTCACAATCTCCTCCTCTACCTCATTTCCCACATAATCGGCCAGTTTTGTCTATTGTGATAATGTTGGGGTTGTTTATCTTTTAACAACCTCCTTCTAACATTAGTGAACCAAATACATTAAGATTAATATACAATTTTTTTGGCGAAAAAGTAGGTATGGGGTGGGTTTGCTTTTTTCAAGTGCCCTCCACCTCTCAATATGCAAATATTTTCACCAAAGGACTTCCCTTAATGTTATAGAACGAGGTTTAATTCAGTTGGAGTGTTCGTTTCTCTGCTATTTAAACTAAGAGAGCATGTTAGTAGAGTATTATGTTAGCCTAAGACCCTATAGTTTATTTGAGCTTAGTTGATAATCTTTGAGTGTATTATCTGTTGGACCCATATTATTTGTGACCCTCATTGATCATTTATCCTTACTGATATGATGACTGACACTAACTGAAATCTGTGTCTAGTAAATATTCGATGGACGTATTTACCTTAACGACACTATAGATTTCCCATTAGGTGATCGGAACTATGAGAGCTTAATGTAAACACTTATTAAACACCACGGGACTAAATAATACACACTCCTAATTTGAGTGTGTATATAAAGGGATGTGATAAACCTTTAGAAGGGTTGGCTCATTTTATCATCACCATTTCTTTTATCCCAACACACACATAAGTGTGTTCTCTCTAATAAGGTTCTAATATAACCTTAATACCATCCTAACACGATCATCTCAATTTGGGAATCATCGATGGCTAATCTATTCAATAACATGCCCGGATCATCTGCAGGTATGTTAAATTTACATGAACCAATCTTATTTAATCCAACATGTGGTATCAGAGCCAATGGCTCGTGATTATCCATTGGTTCATGTTTATTTATTGCCTGGCTATTGCAATTAATGTTATGCAAATTATCTGGCCGGCGGAAATCGTTTTTGGATGAAAAAATGGTGTTTTTTGGACCTGTGGCGGCTGGACTGCAACCCTAATTTCGACGAACTTCGTCCGTGCGGATGAGGGCTCATCCGTACGAACCTGATTTGTTCGTACGTACGGATGAAGCCCTATACGTACGAACCTGACTTGTTCATTAGTACGAATGTGATTGGCTCATCCGTACGAACCTGATTTGTTCGTACGTACGGATTAAGCCCTATACGTACGAACCTGACTTGTTCATTAGTACGAATCAGATTTGTTCATACGCATAACTGTTGATCCGTACGAATCTGGGCTAAATACGTGCGAACCTAGGCTTACATCCGCACGAACCTGGACTTACATCCGTACGAATCAATACTCATCCGTACGAATATAATCTCATCCGTACGGATGACTACAGACCCTAATTTGGTCGGGTTTTTTTTTTTTTAAGTCTTACTGGTTGCCTTATTTGTAAAAATCGTTTAGGGGCTCAGCCCCTTGACCCCTGCTTTACTGTCGTGGTCACCTTATTTAGTCACCTTATTTATATGTGACCTTATTATACTTATGCACTAATATTCATGTTTTCATCTTTTGTTGCCCAAAGGTCAAAGATGATTCCTATGATTGCATTTTTCCTTTAGCATAATAAACACGTAGGATATTAATTCTGCCCAAAGGTGATTTAATATACTTGTGTGCTTGAAAGGATTCTTATTATGCCTTAAAACACGATGTTCTATTTTGTTGCCCAAAGGTCAAAAGACAAACGTTGTGTTGCATAAACCTTATGCTCATAATTTTACTTAGATATTAGTTATTTCTGCCCAAATGTGATGTAACATCTAAGTAGAGCCTTACTTTAGCTTATTATTTTGGTGTTTTTTTAATAGGCTTACCTATCACTAGCTTCATTACTTATATGGTCTTAGTCTCAGGAACATTACTATTAGGTCTACTTATTTTAGACATTACCTAGTTCTATTACTTTAAGGGACATTACTTAGTCTGCCTTATATAGCTAACTCTGTCACTCTAAAATCTTCTATAAATCGTATCATAAATCTAAATCCTCCTTATTCTCCACTACAGTACCAAAATTCGGCATTGAGGCACTTACTGGTGCTAATTTCACTTCTTGGAAGGAGCAACTTTACTTAACTCTTGGAATGCTCGACATGGACTATGCTATTCGCCATGATGAACCCGCCGCTATTACTGCTGAGTCTACTGCGACACAGAAAGCGGACTTTGAGAAGTGGGAAAGGGCGAATCGGCTGTCCCTAATGATGGTCAAGAACTCAATTCATTCCAGCATCCGAGGAGCTATCCCTGATAATGACAAAGTGAAAACTGACCTCACATCTGTTGAGGATCACTTTAAGGGATCGTCTAAGGCAACTGCGAGTAGTTTAATGCTACAGATGCTGACTCTTAAATATGAGGGTTCTAACGGTGTCCGTGAACACATAATGAAGATGGTTGACATGTCTCACAAGCTTAAGAATTTGCAAATGGAAGTCTCAGATAATTTTCTTGTGCACTTCATAATGACTTCCTTGCCTGCTCGGTTCGACACTTTCAAAGTGAATTATAACGCTATGAAAGATAAATGGTCGATAAGTGAACTGATTGCTATGTGCGTTCAAGAGGAAGATCGTCTTAAGCACATTCAACCTGAAGCTGCTGTTCACCTTACTACCACTTCAAACTTCAAGAAGAGGAAAGGTAACTACAGTAACAAGACTGAAAACAAAGTCCAAAATCATGGTGCTGCTACCTCTGGCCCTAAATCCTCAACAAGCAATACTAACTGCAAATTCTGTCGCTCCAAAGGGCACGGACAGAAAGATTGCTCTAAATTCAAGGAATGGCTAGCTAAGAAAGGTAACATTCTTTACGTAATATTTGATTCCTTTACTACTGATGTTCCATTTAATACATGGTGGGGTGACTCTGGTTCTATGGTCCATGTGACCAATTCCTTACAGGGATTCCTTACAATCCAGAAGCTACAAAAGGACCAAAGAAAGCTTAGAGTAGGAAATGGTGATCTCTTAGATGTCGAAGCCATGGGGACCTTAAATTTACATATGAATACCGGAAAGTGTATTAGATTAATAGATACCTTATATGTACCGAGAATTACTCGGAACCTTGTATCTATATCTAGACTTGATCTTGAAGGTTATGTAATTACTCATGGTTGTGGCAGGATCACTTTTACTCTTAATAATGAATTATTTGGTTGTGGTTTTTTGGATGGATTACTGTATAAATTAGAACTAGATCATAATTTCTCACAGTCTTTGTTGTCTCTTAATACTGATGACATAACTAAAACAAAGACAAAATCACCTAAACAAGCAGAGAATTCCTCCACATTGTGGCATAAACGTCTCGGCCACATCTCACGAGATCGCATGACACGACTCGTAAAGGAAGGAATATTACCCTCTCTTGATTTTAGTGATTTTGAAACATGTATTCAATGCCTCAAAGGCAAAATGGCTAAAGGGAATAAGAAAGGAGCCACCAGATGTTCCAACTTGTTGGAAATAATTCATACTGATATTAGTGGCCCCTATCCCGCATCAATAACAGGACATACATCATTTATTACATTCATTGACGATTATTCACGTTATATGCACCTTTATCTGATTAAAGAAAAATCTGAATCCTTACAAACTTTTGTCGATTATAAAACTTTGGTTGAAAACCAACTTGATCATAAGATAAAAGTTGTCCGATCAGATAGGGGAGGTGAGTATTACGGTAAACATACTGATATTGGTCAAGCTCCTGGTCCTTTCTATAATTTTTGCAAGGAACAGGGCATAATTAACCAATACACCATGCCAGGTTCTCCTCAACAGAATGGTGTTGCTGAAAGGAGAAACCGAACTTTAATGGACATGGTGAGAAGTATGCTCGCCAACACTAACCTACCCAAATTTCTTTGGACTGAGGCCTTAAAAACAGCTGTTCATATACTCAATAGGGTTCCATCAAAATTTGTCCCTAAAACTCCTTATGAGATCTGGACAGGTAGGAAACCGAGTCTAAAATATATGAAAGTATGGGGCTGTCCTGCCGAAGCAAAAGTCTATAACCCTAACTTAAAGAAACTGGATTCTAAAACCCTTACATGTTTCTTTATTGGTTATCCCAAGAACTCTAAAGGTTATCGGTTTTACTGTCCTTCTCACTCCACCCGCATCATAGATACGCAACACGCCACTTTCCTCGAAAATTCAGAGATCAGTGGGAGCACGAAAAATCCTGATTTAGATTTGCAAGAAGTACAAGAAGCGGGGGGAAACCATTCGTCGGTTATTACGATTCCTCCGATAATTCCTCTTGTACCCAACGCTGCTCCCGTTATATCTGGATCTCCTAATGAACCGGTTGAACCTCCTATGCCTCCTAATCTAAACGCCGAAGAACCGCTTGTTCCTGAAGAACCCGTAATTCAGCTCAGGAGATCATCAAGGGCTCGCAGAAACACAAATTTTGATGATTTCGAAACTTATCTGGCTGAAGTCGAAAACATTGGGAAACTTACTGATCCAACCTCTTACCGAGAAGCTATTAATAGTGATCAGGCCGCCCATTGGATTGAAGCCATGATTGAAGAGCTCAAATCCATGGAGCGTAATGGCGTTTGGGTATTGGTTCCACTCACTAAAGGATCCAAAGTAATTGGATGTAAATGGGTGTTCAAAACCAAATTAGACCCGAATGGAAACGTCGAACGCTATAAGGCCAGACTGGTTGCAAAAGGCTTTACTCAAAAGGAAGGAATCGATTATCAAGAGACCTTTTCTCCTGTCTCTCGTAAAGATTCCCTAAGGATCGTCATGGCACTCGTAGCTCATTATGATTTAGAGTTACATCAGATGGATGTCAAGACCGCTTTCCTAAATGGTGACTTGCAAGAAGACGTATTCATGCAGCAACCTGAAGGATTTATTCCAGAAGGTAAAGAGCACATGGTCTGCAAGTTAAACAAATCGATATATGGGTTGAAACAAGCATCACGACAATGGTACCTTAAATTTGATGAAGTCGTAAAATCTGATGGCTTCCTAAAGAATCAAGTGGATCAATGCACCTATCTCAAGATCAGTGGGAGTAACTTTATTATCCTTGTTTTGTATGTGGATGATATTCTACTTGCAAGTAACAACTTGGATCTGCTACATGAGTCGAAACGAATGCTTTCGCATAATTTCGACATGAAAGATCTCGGTGATGCCTCTTATGTCTTAGGTATCGAAATAAATCGAGACAGACGTAATGGTGTTCTAGGTCTTTCCCAAAGGGCTTATATTGACCGTATTCTAGAACGCTATAACATGCAGCACTGCACACCCACTGTGGCTCCGGTAGTTAAAGGGGACGTATTTGGACCTCATCAAACTCCGAGCACTGAAACTGAGAAGGCTGAAATGAGGATGATACCTTACTCATCTGTAGTTGGGAGCATTATGTACGCTCAGGTCTGTACTCGACCAGATATCGCTTACATCGCTGGTATGCTGGGGCGTTACTTATCTAACCTCGGATTAGCACACTGGAAAGCGGCTAAAAAGGTTCTACGATATCTGAAAGGGACCAAAGACTACAAATTAACTTATAGAAGAAGTGACAACTTGGAAGTAGTAGGTTATTCTGATTCTGACTTTGCTAAAAGCAAAGAAGACCATAAATCTACTTCTGGGTATATTTTCATGTTAGCTGGCGGACCAATCTCTTGGCGGAGTCATAAACAGAAACTGACCACAACGTCTACTATGATGGCTGAATATGTTGCCGTTTATAATGCAACCTGTCATGGGATGTTGTTAAGGAACCTGATCAGTGGACTCAAACTCGTCAACTCAATCTCTAGACCATTGAAGCTTTACTGTGATAACTCAGCTGCTGTAACTTTCTCGAACAGTAACAGTTCGACTGGCGCTGGGCTGTATCTCGACACAAAGTATCTGTTTGTACGCGAACGGGTTGAGGAAAATGTTCTTTGTGTTGAGTACATAAGTACACATGACATGCTAGCGGATCCGATGACCAAAGGTCTTCCTCCTAATATATTCGTAGGACACGTGTCGAATATGGGGCTTACAAAAGACTTAATTTAATAGCATTGTTGTACTTATTGGTCATTATTATTTATTAATGAAAATTTTCCTCCTTATTCAGATTTTGTTTGTCTATTATTTACACCTTATGCGCATAACTGTGTTGGACATTATTATAACAAAATTTGTCTTAGTTGGTCTATCATTGCTTATTCAGTTTTGAATTTGAGTCATAGTTTGACTAGTGGGGGTCCTGAGTAGATGTTCTTCTCTACGACTGTACTTATCAACTATGATTTCGGTTTTAAACAAAATGAGTATTATCTCGTACGGACTTATCAATACTCATAGATAAATGATCTACTCGGTCAAGTGGGAGAATGTTGGACCCATATTATTTGTGACCCTCATTGATCATTTATCCTTACTGATATGATGACTGACACTAACTGAAATCTGTGTCTAGTAAATATTCGATGGACGTATTTACCTTAACGACACTATAGATTTCCCATTAGGTGATCGGAACTATGAGAGCTTAATGTAAACACTTATTAAACACCACGGGACTAAATAATACACACTCCTAATTTGAGTGTGTATATAAAGGGATGTGATAAACCTTTAGAAGGGTTGGCTCATTTTATCATCACCATTTCTTTTATCCCAACACACACATAAGTGTGTTCTCTCTAATAAGGTTCTAATATAACCTTAATACCATCCTAACACGATCATCTCAATTTGGGAATCATCGATGGCTAATCTATTCAATAACATGCCCGGATCATCTGCAGGTATGTTAAATTTACATGAACCAATCTTATTTAATCCAACATTATCACCACAAGAATATAGACTTTTAGCTGCGATACTTTTGGTGACAATATGAAATCGTCGCTAAAAGGCGCTAAGTGACAAAAATATTTTACTTCTTGGACTTTATGATAGTCAAACATTTGCGACAATTTATGTTATTTAGCAATACCGTTGTTTTTAATTATTCAACAAAAATAAAAATGGTCCCCCCAAAACCTTTGGCGAAGATATATACCGTCGGTAGGTGTAACAAAATTTTTATAAGTTAATCATTTAATTTAATTTCAAAATATGTTTAATTTAATATTATAAAATATTTTTTATTTTAATAAATAATTAAATATTATTTGGTTAAAAATGATTAATTAATTATTTAGATAATTTAATATCATTTAACTGAATTTTAATATAAAATATAATTATTAATTAACTATTTTTGTTTAAAAGTATAATTACTTAATAATAAAAAATTGATAGTAATTATATTATCAAATATAATATACTTAAATCAAATGTAAAAACAAATATTAAAACGATATCGTCATTAATTAATAGGTTTAATAACCGTTTACTTATATAACGGGAAGTTATACGACTTACCGTGATATCACGTATAAGTGTATTCATGTGGTACGTATTAAAATCGTGGGTGTGTAAACCCTAAACCCATAACTACCTACGATAAACACCGACAATACTTAAAACGATGACACTTACAAACTCACAAACCTAAACCCCAAACGCTAAACCATAATCCTAAACCCTAACCCCAAACCCTAAACCCCTATTGTTAGACCTTAATTCTAATCTCATATCCCTAAACCATTATAACCCTAAAACATAGAGTATTACATCTCATCAACAATCGCAAAACGAGTCGATAAGGGTTTTCCCCAATTTAATACCTTATACCTAAAATAATTTAAATTAATTTATATTTTGATTATTAATATAATTTATATTATATATTTATATAAATTCCAAAAAGAAAAGAAAAAATAAATGACATTTGGTAACAATTTATCATCGGCACACTTTTCACGTGCTAGGTTACGGCGACGATTTATCGTCGCCAAATTCAAAAAGGTCACCACCAAATAACCTGGTGTAGATTAATGTTATATTCCTTATCTCTCTCAATTCCCAAAATACATAAATCTAAAACACACATATATTTTGTCTATTCGGGGGTTTTTCTTCAATTTGGGTCACCCACCTCAAACAGACCAACCACCACTGTAGGTTCTGATCAGGTTAGAGAGAGAGAGTATTCTAGAAAGAGAAAGTATGATTTAACAATTGAGCACAATCTCTTAAACATTACACACACCCCACACTCCTATTTATAGGAGTGTGGGGACTTTACAAAGACTTCTCACATATTATAATTTAGCCCCAACGACTACAAATACAAAATTATGAATATTCTATTCCTAACAATTCCCCCTTATTTGTAGTTGTTCAAAATATGAAGTCTTTGTCTTTAAGCATCTTCATTGTTGTTATCTTGATCGTGTAGATGCTTGATTTTATATTCAACCGCAACTTTGAATTTCATCAGAGTAGTTTGTTGTAATCTTTGATATTTTTGTATCTAAAGATAAGTTGATTGAAGAATCTTTCTTTTCTTTTGAAAGCTTGACCTTGATGTTGTATTGAACATGTCATTGATGAAGTATTCTCGAAGGTCTCGCTCTTTGAAGTAGTCTTAAGAGCCTGATCATCCAAAAACTCTTTTTGGCGAACCTTGGATGATAGTCTTAATGATCTCCTCCTTTGTCTTCGTAGTCTTCAAATTCAAATTTAGATTTCATCAGAGTAGTGTTTAAATCTTTGTATCGCGGAAAGCACACTTTGAAAGTTGACTTGAAGAATCTTTCATTTCAAACGAATGTTTTATGCAGACTTGTAGTCTTTGATTTCATGATTCCGATGTGAACATAACATTCGTTTCCTTTGACCGTTTGAACCATAAAGTGGAAAGCTCCCCCTTATTTGAGTACTCCCCTTAGTTGAGTAGTTTCACTTTATCCTTCAACTTGTAGAAGCTTGATTGGATTTCTTTGTTTGAAGCTTCTTTTGTTTGAGCAATCGTTCCAAAATCCTTGACGTTTTGATTTTTAATTTAGCTCCCCCTCAACTCATACTTGAAATCAACTATCTGAAAGTTGATGTTTTACTTCTTTGTAGCTTGATGATGAACATTCTTCTTTACTTCACGTTCTTCCCATTGGAAAACCATTTACACACGTTTTTCCCTTTGGTACACGCTCTTCCCCCTCATGATGATTATGACTCATTGTAATCATCATGTAAACGTGTACCCAAATAGTATTCTCAAATAGCGTCCATGAGCGTGAAAATGGGTAAGTAACTACGAGATCAATTAGATTGCTCGTTAACACAACAATCAAAAGCACAAAAGAAGTCGATTGTGTGACCTACGTTCAATGTTGGAAAAGCGTTAGCATTGGTAGGATTTCCATTCGATCATTATGAAATACCAAGATCGTTTGTACCACTACAAATGTTCCGAGCTATATCACAAAGATATGCTATTTGAAGATTCGTTCGTGTTCTAGAAAATGTTTAAAGTTTTGGTGCTAGACTCAATAGTGCATGAAACGAAGTCGAGAAATGGAGTTGATTTTCTCTTGTTCAATATCAACATTCTCCGAGTGAAAAGTTGATAGAAATGTGTTAATTCTCCGTGTATATTGAAACAAATTCTTGTGAAGAATTTGAGTGGCGATGAGGTATATGTGCATTGCATCACTGGGTCCATGATGTCTTTTTCAATATCGAAAATCAACACATGAAATTCGATAGAAACTTGGCTACCCGACGATTTAATTGGCGAAGAAACGGTCTCTCATTATTTTAACCGTATCACACACTCCTCACTCAACCTCTCATAATATTCAACTCCACCCTCATTTTGGCATTTTGAAAACAATGTTTTTGTTGATTTTTCACCTTTAACCTCCAATCCTAGACCTAAATAACCCTCACATTCGAAATTAATTCCTTGGGTTAGTCCTTCCGGCTCTGGTTGGACTATAGGAAAAAGATATATTTTTGACAATCACTCAAGGTGCATTAACATTGTGCCAAATTGAAATATTTTCGAAAAGACTCTCCCCCTTCAACATATGCACGACAACAATATGTTCGAAAAGACGTTTCCCCTTCAACAGATGCATGAAAAAAGGGAAGTATTTTGGAGAAGACATTCGAATATTGCATTTCGAAAGATTTATTTGAAAAATTGTTTCGTTGAAGCTCATTGGAAAGATTTAGGAGGTAGTTCGAAAAATGATTTAATGAACTCCCCCTCAAAGTTTGTTTCTCCATGTTTGATCGAACAAGTGTTTTTTAAAAGATTTGACATTTTGAAAACACTTGTTAACTACGAAAATACTATCAAACACAAATATAATACTTTGAATATGATAGTTCTATTCGAGATTGAAAATCCGCTACTATTCACATTCATCATATTAAACTTGTATTTGGACCAATAAATTCGTAATTTTTCGGTTTTAGAACGGGTTCAATTTGAAATAATTGAAAGCCTAAACAAACTCAAAATATCATATAAGATAATAATACTTAAAAGTGATAGTTCTAGTCTAGATTTAAAAATCCGCTACTAAACATTTCCAAATATTACGTCTCTCAAGTGATAAACTAAGTTTGTAAGTTTGTTTGAAAAAGAATTGTACCGAAATCGTCGTGTTCCAATCCTTCTTGATATCTCGTGTAAGCATTCCATGAAGTTCGAGTCCGAAACTGAGGTATTCCGGAGTCATCTTGATGATCTACGGTTCTGCACAATCAAAACAAACTGCTTTTGGTACCCATTTCATTTTGGGTCCTTTTTGGTTAGCTATGTGCAAAGAATATGAATTCCATTTCTCCGGTAAACACACATTTGAAGTAGTTGATATTGTAATTGGTGTGTTTGTTTTTGAAATTGGTGTAGATTTTGGAATCCATTTCTGTTTAAGAGTTGGTGAAGGACTTCTTGGTACAAAACCATTTGAATTCATTGAAGTTCGTTGTTTAAATTTAGGAACAAAACTATTCACTTTTTGCACCGAATATTTAAATTGTGATGGTGCAAATTCAAATAACTCGGGTATTGAATAAGTGAACGCTTTCTTTTCCTTTTTGTTCATTGGAGGACAAAGTGCTTTCTTTTCAACATGTTTGCTTGCGTCTATTTTGGATTTAAAATTCAAAGGTGTTGTAAAAATTCCATCAGTTTGTGATTTCGGTGAATACTTTTGATTCTTTTTCGGGAAAGAACTAGTACTCGGAGAAACCAGATGTGAAAATGTTTTTGAAGATTTACCGTTGTAAACCTTGAATGGAACTGTAACATCCTTTTTCGAATTTTTTTGAAGAGTTTTAGATTTCCGTTTCTCCTCATGTGAAATGCTTGGGGTTTTTGGTAAAACCGGACCATTCATTTTCCACATTGAATCAATCTTATGAGTTAAAGCTTCGATATCCTTTTCTTTTGAATGTAATGCATTTTGAAGAAATGATATCTTAGCAATGGATTGTTCATTCGAGGAGAAAGATTCAAATGAAGATTTGTCATTTGAAGTTGAAGATTTATCAAGGGAAGCTTTTTCAAAAGACGCAAGTTTCTCTAAAAAGTTAAGTTTTTCATTCTCAAAATAGTTAGTTCGACATTCCAACTCTTGCTCAAGTTCCGAAAATTGTTTTTCTAAAATAAGAGTTGGAACATATACTTTTTGAAAGACAACTTGTTTCAAAACATCATCGGAATGAAGTTCCTTTTCGCTATAACTTGGAAAGTAATCATCCGAAAGAAGAATTTTCCTAGTTTTATAACTCTCATTTAAGGATTTGTAATCAAAAGATACTTGCGTTTTATTAAAAAAATGGTCGTTTTGCATCCTCTTGTTCTTCATTTTCTTTGGATGATCTAATGAAAGACATTGTAACATTTTCTTTTCCCAAAGATTTTGTGTCGTAAAGACCGGGAGCATGATACAAAGCTTTCTTTAGATATTTTGGATTATCATGACCCAAACCTTCTTGTGGATTGAAAGATTGAAACTCTTTTGGTTTGTTTGGAAAAATGAGTTGATTCGTTTGTTCTCGCAAACAATTTGGCTTTCAAAATTCATTTCGATTTTCAACTTCAAGTGCTTGTGATTTTAAAGCTTTAATTTCCGTTTGATAATCTTCAATTTGTTTTCTTAAAAGCATAAGATTATCGTGAGCACTTAGTCTCTCATTTATTTGAGTATTTAACTCATCGATTAACTCCATGCTTTTAAATCTTTCATCCATTCGTTCTTTCTTAAGATTCTCGAGTTCCTTTAAAACACTGTGATTATATTTCCTCTCATCAAACGTAATGGGTTTTGATTGTTTTTGAAGTGTATTGATTAACTCCAATTTTTCATTAAGTTCATTTGTAAGATGTTGAAGTTGAATCACACTTTGATCATATTTTCCCTTCCAAGAAGTTGCTAACTCTTTAAACTCTTCGAATTTGGAATTGGTAAGGTTTAAAGCTTTAATTTGAGATGTCAAAACTTGAGTTTCATTTGAAAGCTTAGAATTCTCATTTAAAAGATTAGCTTTTTCGTTTGAAAACCGTAAAACCAATTCGGTGTTAGTTTGCAACTTCTTTTCCAACTCAATGATCTTATTATCAAGGGTAGATCGAGATAAAGAATGTACCTCTGCGACGTTGTCCTGGCGTGATGATGATAAGTTGGAATGCGATATCGTCGATAAAAATTCTCGTGCACGTGTAGCAACATTTCGCTTTCGATCCAATCTTTCATGACCGTTCCAATTAGTAGGAGACAATCTTCTACCCGTGTCTTCACACAATTTCTCTAGCTCCGCTAATTTTGTTCAAGCTTGGTCCGGAGGACAATAAAATGTAAGCCCGTCATCGTTGTCGATTGTGAGATCCACAATATTCCCTGTAAAATCTTTCTTCATAATGAAATTTTGGTGGCGAAAATCCCTTAAAAGTTGATGAAAAATTTCTCAATGTTGAAAATTTGACGAAAAATCCGGATAATCTTCACCTGTGGTATCTCACGCTTGTACAATCTTTTTCCCGAAACCTATTGAACTAATCGAGTAAAATAACACCGTTGAATTCGCTTTTCAATTTCGATTCCGGAAATATAAATCTCGTATTTTTCCGATGCTTGAATCTCGTCAAAATTCGTCGCGTAAGCTTAACCGGTATCCGAAACTTCTATCTTAAAACACGAATCCTTGTGTGTTGAATTTCTATCTTAACACACCAATCCTTGTGTGTTGAATTTCTATCTTAACACACCAATCCTTGTGTGTTGAATTTCTATCCTAACACACCAATCCTTGTGTGTTGAATTTCTATCCTAACACACGAATCCTTGTGTGTTGAATTTCTATCCTAACACACTAATCCTTGTGTGTTGAATTTCTATCCTAACACACTTATCCTTGTGTGTTGAATTTCTATCCTAACACACTAATCCTTGTGTGTTGAATTTCTATCCTAACACACCAATCCTTGTTCTTTGAATTTTTTTTTTTTTTTTTTAGAAGTTTCGGGATCTTTGTTTTCAAAAAAACTGATCGTGATCGTTTTATACTCTTTGTAAAAGTTTCTGTTCGTATACTAGTTCGACTTCGTGTAGACTAAATGATGTCTTCGAATGACACTGAATTGTGTTCGTGTGGTGTAATTCGAATAAGACTGATTTCTATTCGTGTATTGTAATTCGTGTATGTTCAAAGTGTATTCGAATGGGTAGTTCGAATGGTGAGTTTGAATTTGATGTTTTTTCTGTTCGTGTATGTTGATTTCACAATCTAATGGACACTTAGACAAATTTCGAAATAAAAAGGCTCCTCTTCGTGTGAGAATCCTAGTAGAGTACCGAGTAACACTTAGTTCGTTCACCACTTACCCTAGTCGAATGCCGAGTAGTTTGAATACTTGTAGATTTTACCCTTTACACGACTGCAGTGATTAGGCTAGTCTAACCAGTTGAAATCCTAGTCTAATAGACTGTTCTAACCAGTTGAAATCCTAGTCTAATGTACTAGTCTAACCAGTTGAAATCCTAGTCTAATGGACTATTCTAACCAGTTGAAATCCTAGTCTAATGGACTAGTCTAACCAGTTGAAATCCTAGTCTAATGGACTAATTTGAATATGTGATTAGACTAGATAAACACCTTACACGAAATGACTGAAATGAGTTCGTGTATATGAGTTCGTGTACACACAAAAACAATTCGTGTGAAGACTTGGTGAAATTCCTTCGTGTTTAACTCGTGTATCACACTTTGTATTGGTGTATGTGAGTTCGTGTATGCACAAATATAGTTCTTGTATATGAGTTCGTGTATGAACAAATACAATTCGTGTGTATGAGTTCGTGTACACACAAAAACAATTCGTGTGAAGACTTGGTTAAAATTCTCACGTTTTCGAGATAGTTATACAACTTATCCTAGTCGAATTGCTATGTGATTAGACTGAATAAGTACCTTACACGAATTCGAATGAAACACGAATAGACTATTAGAATGTGAATCCTTCTTACACGAATACAACTTGAATTCGTGTAGGTTGTTTTTGTAGTCTAATGGTCTATTTCCAGTCGAATGAACGGGTACTTTTGAGAGTATCCCGCTCTGATACCAATTGTAGGTTCTGATCAGGTTAGAGAGAGAGTATTCTAGAGAGAGAAAGTATGATTTAACAATTGAGCACAATCTCTTAAACATTACACACACCCCACACTCCTATTTATAGGAGTGTGGGGACTTTACAAAGACTTCTCACATAATATAATTTAGCCCCTAACAACGACTACAAATACAAAGTTATGAATATTCTATTCCTAACAACCACTCCACTAAAACCATCACCACCACCACTCCACCAAACCATCACAAAACCGCCACCCCACCATCACCAAACCGTCACCACCAACATCACAACATATAGGTTTGTTTCTTTTCTTTTTTCATAAACTTAATTAATGTAATTTGTTAGATTATTAATTTGGGTATTATTGTGTTAGATTTGTGATTCATCCGGCTATTGTCTATATCTACCATCTCCATTAATGGTTAGTATCAAAATTAAAATGGGTATTATTTTGTATAATTAGAATTTGTATATTTAGTATGTATATAAGTTTTGTATAATATAGTTATAGAAAATAATTGATTAAAAGAAATTACGAAACAATTAACTAAGGTGGGCTGTGAGTGAAAAGATGTAATCAGATATTTAAAAGCAGTGTTCATTTGGATATTACGTTTCACTTGGACCGGGAATTATAATTTTATGTCTGAATTATGATTTCTAACTTAACTAGACTTCCTATTAGAGTCGTCTAATCCTACAAATTAAGGAAAGATCGTACGAACATCATCGTCATACATTAAGAGCTATCATCGATTTATCCACCCTAATTTGTGCATTTAGTTAGTGAGACAATATTTTATTAGCAAAGACTTTAAAAACATTTAATAAAATCAAGTTTGTCTTTACTAATCCAAGACCATACCTGCAACCTCCTTAGCAGATATGATTAAAATAATCAACATCACAAGATATAAATGCATAGGAATTAATTTTCATCTCATAATTAACTTCCAAATAATACATTCACTTTTCATCATAATACTAGGGTCCATCAAAAGCCTTGAGTAATCCACTTAGTTGGGTCTATCACTTGCTCAATTATTTATAACAATAGGCACCATTCTATACCCTAAGGGCTACTACCCCGTTCGCTACTCGCACATTCCTGCATGTTATTATAATAGCCTTGGGCGCGACTCTCAATTTTTATAATAACCCGAAATGTAGGCTTTAACTACTCCGACGTCGCAAATTAATGCGTTGTCGTTATAGCAGAGTTCAATGGTGACTAGTTAGCAACTCCCCACTCCCTCGCGATACTTTTGACGATCGTTACGGGTCAGTATCACTCCAGCTCTGAGGATGACCCCCAGAATCATGTGTTGCTCAGAATGTCTAGAAATCCAAGCAACCAACTTTAGGTTAGCACTTTTACCTAGTTATTCACACTAGGTTTTCTTTCTATATGCAGCTATCTACCACACATAACCAAGGCTTCTTATGCAAGAGTAAGGCATACTCCTTATTATGCATAATTCAAAAACAACAATTGTATAAAGATATATAAGTAGGAACATGTACACCATCGTATGTACACAAACTGAACATGAGTAGCTACAACCACTCATATTCATGCCTTTACAATACAAATTTAACTTAACACATTTATATAAGGTGACAAATGAAAATACGTAACTGTAATAATAATTAAGGATACATGCAGCTACCTACCACCTGTCATCCAAACATACGAGTAGCTACGTACCACCCGTAACTTTATCATAAATGGATAGATGCGTACCAACCATACAAGATAATATCTTTACTTTACAGGTATGGATAGCTATGTACCACCCATACAACATGATTCTTATATTCTATTACCGGATTGACCTTTGATCAAAACACTTTTACTTCTTTCACAACTGACACTTTGTAACATTTCACAAAATGTTACTTCTTTCTTATCTTGTCATTTCTCAAACATTTCTCGAAAATATTATTTTTGTCTTATGCTCGGTTTTATAAAACAATATTTTACTCACCTGAATATCTTTGCCAACTTAGTTAACGTCCAAGCGATAAAATCCACGATCGGCCTGATCAGATAAACGCTTATTATCATTCCCGAACGAATTACAATAACGCTAAATATCTTAAGTTAACGGTATCGAAAATGCCACAATACAAGGCCGCCATCTGCCGGTTGACCACTGCAGTCGTCGGCTGACCCAAGTTTCCAACCTGTGGTTGGTCACTACCAACCGCCGTTTGAGCTCATCCAACCGCCGGTTGGCTCAAAACTTCATCTTCTTCACAGCGATGCAAATCCATTGTTGCGGGTTTATAAACTTCGACCAAACTCAATATAATTCATGCCAAACAACTAGAAGTAGCTTTAAACATGATTCTATACGTAAATAACGTGTTAGAATTTACAAAATCAAAACCAATTTTGAATCATCCCGAAATGAACCACCTCGTTTTCAACTTCTGTTTATATCAACGCGTTCCTTGGGACTCCAGAAGCGTCGTGGTATGTTCTGCTTAATTATCCATCGAAAAACGACTTCCGAAACATTTATTTTCGAAATAAACCGACGTAAAGTTTTTTGTTGTTTTCTTTGATCCACGCACACACACAAAACCGCTTTTAATTATGCTTTCTTTCTTCTTAACTCTTCTATTTATATTAAAATGTAAGATTTTTATAAAACTCTTACATTAATAACCCTTAACTAAGTCATAATGACAAAAGTAGTTATTTTCGTAATATTTCTTACAAAAATGGTCCCTTAGTAAAACCTTTTACAACTTCAGTCCGTTTTACATTTTCGGGTCGTTACAGGTGGCGTCATTTAACTTTCGATAGTCAGTGCATACACGCAACCATGTTACCGTTCGAGTAGAAATAAGCTCATTCTTTTCGTTGGCAACCACCTTCATACCTCCTTTTTTCGGAACCACATGTACCGGACTCACCCACGGGCTACAAAAATTGGGTAAATAAGTCGTGAATCCTACAACTTAATAATCTCCTTCCTTACCACATCTTTCACTTTCGGATTAAATCTTCTAAGTGGTTGAACTACCGGCTTAAAATTCGTCTCCATTAAAATCTTGTGCGTACAAAATAATGGACTAATCCCCTGATATAAGTAATCTTCCACGCAAAGGCCTGACTATGAGCTTTAATTACCTACAACAAACAATCCTTTTCTTCACAAGATAAGTTAGAAGAAATTATAACGGGTAAGTCACATGTACCTTGCAAAATATACATACTAAAGATGTGATGGAGTTCCTTCAACTCCAGTTTAGGTGGTTCTTCAATCGATGTTTTTATTTCGATCATTTCAGCTCTTGAACATGGAACACAAGGAACCGAAAGTCCCGAACCGGGCATGTCAGCTTCAACTGGAATTTACCAGCCTTCGGTTGGGATTTGGTCAGTTGCTGGTTGGCCTTGGTCAGCCGTCGTTGGCCTCTTCTGCAGCTGATTTTTCTTGTTCGTTCTTTTGCACGTCCATACTTAATGTGGACTTCATCTCTTCCAGTAATTCATCAAACTCACCAAGCCCCCTAGTTGTATCACCCCGCTCAAACCTTCAATAATAACTAAATTCATTTGATCATCTTCAAGCAAAATATGCACATACTCATCATCAGAAACGTCATATGCATTTAAATAATAACAAGTATCAGCTACCAAAAAAGAATATTCCATTGAATCATTCACGTTAGAAAAAAACTTTTCCGTTTCCTACTTTCATGGTATTCTACGATTAAATACATCAATTAATGAATGAGAAGTGGCTAAATATGGATGTCCTTAAATAAGCGGTACTCTAGGGTCCTGAACCATATCAAGAATCACAAAATTATAAGGAAACACAAATTTTTCTACCTTAACA
This sequence comes from Senecio squalidus, assembly GCA_910822075.1. Taxonomy (NCBI): domain Eukaryota; kingdom Viridiplantae; phylum Streptophyta; class Magnoliopsida; order Asterales; family Asteraceae; genus Senecio; species Senecio squalidus. Next base: position 19,585,700 of record CAJVGC010000001.1, read on the forward strand.
AGTACGTTTTCAACAACCCCCATTGGATATTGAACCGAAATGTCATCCAATTCAATACACATACTAATTGGTCGTGGTTCTCCTAAATCGAGTTTAGTTGGAATAATGTATCAAAGACGAACAATTTTGGAGGTACCTTGTTTTGCATCAATAACGAACATCGACCAATCATTGTAACCTTTAAAGCTTCCTCCAACTTACTCTTATTCGTCACAAGGTCCTTAGGATATTTTTCATACTTTTGCATTTGATCAATTGCATCGATGAACGGGATGTTGATGTGCAATTGCTTCATTTTCTCCAGAAATTTATGGTATGACGAACATCTTTATCTTTCTTCAAATCAGCAAGACATGGGACAACTAGGGTATAGTCCTTAACCATCGGTGTGGTTTTCGACTTCGCGATAACGGCTGAAAGTGGTTTCTTCGAGATCAGAGGCTCAACCGCTGGTTGGGAAGTATCAGTCGTCGATTGTGTGACTCCGGCCGCTGGTTGGGTTGTGAAAGCAGCAGGGTTTTTCATCGTTTCTACAGTTTCGTTCTCTTCTTCATTGTTAACATGTCCAGAATCAACGGAATATTCATTAGTAAAACATATAAAAGAAGAGTATAGAAATTTACCACTTCGGGTGGTAATAGCTTTCACTTGATCTCGTGGATTGATTTTCGTGAAACTCGGTAGCTATCCCGGAAACCTTTCTTGTAGTACTTTAGCAATTTGTCCCATGGTATTCTCCATTTGTTTTATTGAAGCACTTTGATTGCGAAAAATTAAAATTCGTGTCATCCATTCTTTTGATTGTTGTTTGTATATATTGATTGTTTATAGTCATTATTTGTTTCATCAATTCTTGCAAATCTTGATCCTTTCGTGGATAAGGTGCTATGGGTGCTTCCTTGGCATAGAACCCCAGGGGTCCTTGCCGATATGGTTTCTGCCCGTTGTTCTTTCCTTGATTGTTGTTATAGGGCTTTCGATAACCATTATTGTCTCCTCGTTGACAATAATTGTTGTTATTTTGTTGGTAATCTTTGTATATCACATCTTTATTAACTTCCTCCTCTTCTTTGTTTGGACAATCCTTAGTCAAGTGAAAATTGTTGCAAATTTCGCAACTGACTTGAATTGCATAAACTTTTTCGTTGACTCGCTTGATGTCTCATCCCACGTTATCCAATTTAGCGGTAATTGCAGCGAGACCGTCGTTGCTATCTATCAACTTACTTCTTCCTTTACCACCGTGTTCCTATAATTTTTAATGTTTCGCATGGCCTTCGATGGCGTCCCAAGCATCTGCAAGAATTTTCTTTGGAATTTTCCCTTCAGAATCCAACTCACTTAGAGTTTGATGGTCAACCCCTTTGTAAAATGTTTTGATCACTTTTTGACTCTTGAGATCATGGTGTGGACATTTGTGTAACATGTCCTTGTAATGCTCTCATGCTTGGTAAAGTGACTCATTAATGTCTTTAGTGAAATCTATGATTTCATAGTCATCTGTTGGGTCTTCGATGGTCGACAATAATTATTCTAAACATTGGCCCTTAGATCGGACCATGTTGTGATTGAATTTTCCGGTTCTTTCCCAATCCATCGTTTTGCATGTCCTTTGAGCATTATCTGAAACACTCGCAACATGACATTTTCCTTCGTTACACCAGGAACAGTATAAGCATCAGCAATTTCAATGATTTTCTCAACATAATAATATCACATTTGATTTACAATAAAATCCATGTGATTGTAATACTACCACATTTTATGTCAAAAAACGAAGAAAAAAAAATCGTCAAAAGTATATAACACAATTGCTCTAATTAAAGATAAAAACGAGATGATCACAACGCTGTAATTTGTTTCGTCTAACGATTAACAGTATTTGAAATAATTTAATTTTAAAAAAGTAAATAAAAATGAGTTTCATCATTGATGTTTTCTCATAGAACTTATTCTAACTTTATAGCTACAAATAAAAAAAATTCCAAAGCATAGACAATTTGTATTTAACTTTCTCTTAGTTGATTTTCTTGTACCAAACCCTCCAATCTCAGCACAAGCATCATACACAGGGATGCTTTTTTGTAGCAATTCATACACCATTCCCTTTATTGGTATGAGACTAGCTTCTACAACAACTGGTTTCTAATACCTTGTACTACCTGGTGTTGTACTTTCATTGGTAGTAATTGTTAAAGGTGTCATCTTTCTAAACAAATTTGTAGATGACATTTAATAATATTAGAACAATAACATATGATATATCTAACAAACAATATCAATTATCACATATGATTTTGATATATTTAACTACTTTGTCTGTGAAACATTTTACAAATATTACATATGATATGATTATCAAACAAGACCAAATATCACATTCGATATTTTTAAAATTGTAACAACTTATAACATTTGATACAATCACATAGGATATGCCTATCAAACCAGACCAAATATCACATATGATAGTTTACCTATGTTTGTAATTCATAATCAAGTCAAATTCTTTTAAAAAAAATGGAACAACTTATAACATTTTACAACAATCACATATGATATGCCTATCAAGCCACACAAAATATCACATATGATAATTTACCTAGTTTTATTTCATAATCAAGTCAAATTCTTCTAAAAATTGAAACAACTTATAACATTTTACAACAATCACATGTGATTTACATGTTCAACAATGATTTATATGTTAATGCAACAATCAAATGTGATTTTCATGTTCTAACACTATTTTTGTATGTTAATTGCAACAATCGCATGTGATTTACATGTTTAACACTAATTATGTATGTTAAATGCAACAATCACATGTGATTTACATGTTTGGCACTGTTTTTGTATGTTTAATGAAATAATCAATTGTTTAACATGATTTTGTGTAGTAATAACACACAAATTAACATTTTAAATTTTATATATGAAAAATCATATGCAAATTAGAATTGAATTCAATTTATATGGTGAAGAAATACCTGGAACGAATAGATCGTTTTCACATGAATCAGAGGGTTCAAATGGAGAATCTTTGTTATTGATCGATACTTCGTTGTCGATTTGCTCTAAATTCATGATCATTTTTCGTGATTTCTTTGAATTATGAGTTTTAAGGTTTATTTTGGGAGTTAGTTTTTGAGAGAATTTGGGGGAGAAATATTGTCTGGATATATGAGAGTGTTATTAATTGTGTCTTTTAGAATTGTTAAAGACTAAAAAGTCCATGGTCTTTTGATTTTTAGTTTTTTGATTGTATTTCTTGATCCCAACTCTTTATAGTAATTCACTTCCATAAAATTTTACGCATTGGTATGAATATCAATTTTATCGTTATAATTTCAATACCCACATAAAAAAAGAAAAAGAAAAGAAAAAGGTCAAAAGTATATAACACAACTGCTTTAATTAAAAATAAAAACAAAATAATCACAACGATAAAATTTATTTCGTCGAACGATTAAAAAATTTTGAAATAATTTAATTGTAAATAATTAAAAAAGAATAAGTTTCATGATTGATGTTTTCACATAGAATATATACTAACTTTATAGCTACAAATAAAAAAATATTCCAAAGTATAGGCAATAAAGTAAGATGAAGCATTTGATGATTGGAGTTGGATTGGGAATAAGTAGTGAGTGTGAGTAGATTTGGCGGGGACCCTGGGTTATCTTTATCTTTTGGTTATCAAAACAGCAAATAAATAACGAATAAGCGATTCCTTTCGTATTCTTTAATTCATAATCCATCTATCTTTTAGACGCCTGGAATCAATAATCTATAACTTCCTACGTTTCCTTTCTTTTCATTTGTATTATTCTGTTATAAAACTAACGACATTCTTCTCCTTTTCTTTTTTTCTTTTCGATCGATTATTTCCTTTTATTGGATTATACTTCATGATCACTATAAAGTAAGTCTTGTTTTTAATCTATTTACACTTTTTTTGCTTATAAATTTGCATTTTAATCTTCCAAGTTGTAGGCATTATTGTTATTTCGTGTAAAACAATAGCGCGGTTGGATATAACTAATCCCTACATGATATTACGTGTTACTCTTTCGACATTTTGTGTATTAGATGTTGATTATTATCGTGGTAGGAGTATGATTCGAAAATATTGACTCAATTAAAGATTTGTTTCAACAAAATGCTTGATTTTTGTTTACTCGTGATTGTAATCTGTTTATGTTTTATTAAATGTTTGCAGAGTTTTTGTTTAAATATTTCGGGTTGATTGATTGTTTCCATGTTGATACAGCGTGCACTTAGTTGTCTTGTTATGAACGAGCAGAAAAACCTCAATAAGTTGAAGGAAAGGGCGCCTTGAAAGCAAATAGGATTGAAGAATCTATTAAAATGATCTTCAACGGAAAACTGGTTATATGTTAGTTAACTTCACGTTTGAAGACATTGTGCGGGTGGGAAGCCTATATTTTAACATAATTTGTTAATGGATTACTAAAAACGTTGAAAAAGAATGGTAGATAAAGATGAAGATCTTGTGAAACATGGTAGGAATGTACCCGGGTATCTTCACCGTGGGGGAAAAAGTGCAAATGCCCACGACAAAACTTTTAATTTTGGAGTTCTTGATTGGAGTCGTTTAGAAAGTTGGAAGTCAAACACAAAACGCGTTAACAAGACAAATAATCAAGCAAAGGAAAGTGGATCAGGTAGATTATCTGCATCTATGAACAACATCGTTCCTCAGTCCAATCAACAAGCGTCAAACGGTTCCCTACTCAGTATATCTAGCAGAGAAAGACCTCCCGCAAGTGTTAGATCTAGAGGAAAGTCGGTACAATTTCAAATATCAGAAACTGTTCCTGGGAAATATTTTGACGGGTTAAAATATTCTTATTCAGAAGGTATTTCTTCTGGCAGTAATGGAGAAAAAGAAAAACAAATAATAACATCAGAAAGAGGATTTAAAACGCTATCAGAAGAGACTATTGACCATCATGATGACGATGATTATTATCTTTGCCTCGGTGGGCATGAAAAATCATGTGATGAAAGGAGACTTTCTGATGAGAATTTTCATTCTTTAAACACTTCAATGCAAGCTCTGCACTCTTCCCCTTTTCATAACTCTGATCCCGAGTGTACGTATCAAATACCAGGCGCTCCGCTGAGAGTTAAATCAGATTTAGAGCGTTTAACAACTGGTGATGATTGCATTGTAAAAGGGAAACGTTCATCTCTCGGCAGGAGGCTTAGCTTTAGCCTTGAGAAAATGACTGAAAGTCTAGGCCAACAATTAAGCTCAACATATAAATACTTACCCGCTTTGCACAGTTTTAACACAAAGAAGGGGAATGCTATCAATACAGTTAAGTCTGTCCCTATGAGGCGGTTGCTAGACCCGCTACTTAAGATTCACCAGTCAAACAGAAATATAATTTCATTAAACATCGATCCTTCATATGAGAAACCGTATACAGTACAGGCTCTTTTACAGATTTCATTGAAGAATGAAATCCCGTTCTTCAAACTTGTGGTAGCTAACAGCAATAACATTCTAGCTGCAGCTGTGAAAAAGTTACCGTCTGGAAATGATGATTCAAGCTTGACTTACACATTCTATTCTGTTCAAGAGATTAAGAAGAAGAGCGGAGGTTGGAAGACCCAAGACGTTGTGGGACATATGAAAATTTCTAGCTCGTATCATGCTGAGTTTAGTGGGCTAGAAAGGGATTTATTTGTGGTGAGAGAATCAGTTTTGTATGGTCCTGAATCGGATCAGATAAGTATGGAACTTGCTGCTATTATTGTAAAGAACACAAGTAAAGAAAACTACGGAGGCATAGGGAGCTCGAGAAGCACGCTTGTGATTCTTCCTGGTGGTAGTCATAGTGGACAACCTTCTCCATTGATTAGCCGATGGAGATCTGGTGGAGCATGTGATTGTGGTGGCTGGGACATTGCGTGCGAGTTAGCAGTTCTTACGAACCAGAATGAAACTATAGAGATTTCAAATCCATCTACTTCAGATCGTCTTGATCTTTGTTACCAGGTACTTGCTCTAGTTTTTTTATTGAGCAAGCTGTTTTTAAATGAACATTACCCGGTGCTACATGGGTCGAAATGGGCGGCTTGGATGGGTTGGATGATGGGTCTGAATGGGTCGGGTCATATCAGGTCGAGCCGACCCGCAAACATATTTTTTTAAACAACTAAACTGCTAAATATGATTAGAAAACTATGTTATTACAATTGAGGAGAAAGAATTTGTATTTGTTTTGGTGTTTTTCTGCACAAATTATGGCTAGTTTGGTGGCTATAGATTTCCGGCTCGGGTCAGATCAGGTCGAGCCGACCCTCTACATTTATTTTTTCTTCCAAATACGTACTTGTAATAGGTTTTCTGGATCATATACTTGAGAGTCTCATAATCAATTTAGTCTAAATTCGACCATGTTATTAAACAATGAGTAGTGTTAGATATATGATGTAATTTATACAATCTTAAATCGTAAATTTTATTTACTTGCAGGGAAAACACGACAACAAAAAGGCTTTTAGCTTGGCTCAACTTGAAAATGGTCTCTATTCACTTGAATACAATAATGCATCAATATCTTTTCTGCAAGCATTCGCCATTTGCGTTTCTGTTGTAACTAGTCAAAATTTGACTCACATTTTTCAAGTTAATCATCTTCATGATGCAAACGACTTTACCGAATCCAAAAGGACTAGACATAAAAATGTCAAAAGTCGAACCATTGAAGATTTTCAAATACCACCCGTCTCACCGATTGGCAGAGTATAGGCATAGTATTTTTTTTATCAGGTTTCGTTGAATTTGTTTTGTTTATAAAATTCGATTCATAGCATCTGTACACCTAACAACCAGTTGCAGCATTGTATGATGCATTTGCATAGGCGTTGGTGCGTTACAAAAGATTAAACCCGTTCACTTCTTGTGTAGCCTGTCACTAAAGTACTATTCAAGGAGTACGAAGATATTATCTTTTGAAGTTTGTAAGTAGTAACTATTTGAACTCGGTATCATTTGCTCCATGCAATAATTTGATAACCGAATCATTCTTTGAAATTTACCATGATCTGATTCAGGAAAACCCATAAAAATAGCATCTTTTTAGGATCTCTTTCTTATACCATATGGATGATCTGCACAACCTTAAACATTGTCGATGTATGTATTCGGTGTTCTGCACAAATTTAAACATTGCCGATGTATGTATTCGTGTTCTTCACAATCTACAGAGAACAAGAAAGTTACTCTACAGTAACCGGAATTAAAAAAAATAAAAAAATAAATAAACATTGTATATATAAAGATATATCATCCAAACACTCGCAAACCTTTACTACAACAGGCAATAAAACGACTTATTCGTAACTACAACTATTGTCGAATCTGTTTTGATATAACGTCTAAATTTCACAAATCAACATGAGAAGCATGATGAACACAAATGAACCACTGACCATTAATCTTCTCAAAAACATTAGTTGCAAACTGTCGTCCCCAGCTTGTACCAGTCGTTCTTACCATTTCAACACATGTGACATACCCCATGTCACCTCTTACAGAAACTTGAACATCCTTCACCTCAATAGACAACGGAAATTCATAATCTGCCCAAACAAATTCCCAGCTTCCCATTACAAGTTCATATCCTGATATGCCACTCACACCCGGGTGGACAACACACACGTTTTCACTTTTTGACCATAATGCTTCCATAGCAGCTAAATCACCGTTTCTAAAAGAGTTGTAAAATCGGGAATTTGCTGCTAAAACTGCAGATTTGCTATCTTCGTGAAGGTGCTTGAGGTTGTCCCTGATTTTGGCTGCTTGGCTGTAGTTTTCCTCCTGGATGGCGATTTGTAGTTGCTTTTCTAAGGTTTGCTCGTCTAGAATCATGCTTTCGCTGCTTAAGGTTCCTTCTGAATCTTCTCTTTTGACTTGGCATCGCTTTGGAAAATGAGAAGACGTGTGTCTGAAAGGTACTGCACTGAAAATGAAATTAGACGCCTGTTGACTATAATATGGTGATTAAAAGCTAGACACAGCACGGGCCCTGTTTGGATTTACCTTTTACTACTCATCTGTTTATCGACTACAATTAAACTTATTATCAAGGGGTAAACGAAATATATCTTTCTACACCTCTCAAGCTACCTTAAAATTTTTAATCTCATTTTACAGCCGTCCGTTGAGGTCATTTTATCAATTAAATCGTTAAAAAAAAGAATTTGCTAACCCTCAAACATATAATTATCTGATTATACAACTCAAAACAATAGGAACACATCCAAACAAAACCAATTATCTAACTAAGGGTAACGTAAGTAATAGGAACACATCCAAACATCGAAACAACACCGAATCAGCTGTAAAAGTAAAGAACAATTACTTTGGTGATTGATAGGTCTAACTAGCTTGAATTGCTTCTGAGACTGCAAGGAAAATCTAATTGTTTCCAGACAAGAACATGGCATGATACTAACATCCTTTTTATTAAACCAAGTCCCCTGAAAATTATAAAATTAGGATCATGAATCAAAACCACAAATATTAGATCCAAAATCAGATGGGATAAAGAAATAGCTTACATTGTTGATAAAATTCAAATTTGATACCTCCATTAATCAATCTATCAATATAGGTAGTTGCTAAAGAATAAGCCGTTAGTGTCCATTTCTAGGGTTTATTACAGCTCAATCAACCCATATCCATGATTGTCTTAATAAAATAATTTTCTCTTTTTACCTTCAACAATTTTTTTATTTTCGTATACACTAACAAAACAATATCCTTTCATTTCGAGTCTTTTATCATAAACGTGAGTTACGGATTATATCATAGGGCTGACATCGCGAGTTTTTTTAAATTATCCACGTAGGATTCCACTAAGCTTTGTTGATGTCATAATTGATGGATTTAGTTATAATTTTTAATTTAAATTTAAATTTAATCAGTTTTATTAAAAGTATCTACTGACTACTTAGCAATTTTGAACGTCTAAAAGCTTTCTAGCACTCTTTTTCATTGAATTGAATGAGATTTCAAATTTGAATTTGAAATCCTGTTTTTTTCTATAATTTTTTCATTTCATGTTGGTCAAAATTTTATATTCATTTCAGGTTATTCTCTGTAATGGAGCTTCTTTCAAGGTAATTTCTTAGCCATTTGTCATTTATGCTTTGATTTTTGCTTCTAAAAAATCGATCATATAATAAAGAATCCAAATGGAAATTATAGTTTATGCTTTTCTTCATGTTTGTATTTTTGATCTACATGATTACCTTTCGATGATTGTTTAGATTTATAACGATTACTATGGTAATTTGTTCATTTAAAAAGCTCTCTTTTCTAATTTATGAATGTTACAATTTTTTTTTAAAAGTCGGACTTTCTTCGTTGTATTTCTTTTTGGTGTTACAACATCAATGATTTTCATTGCAGGTTTCACGTTTTATGTATTTTCTACATTTTATTTGCGTCTTATTTTCATGATTACAAACTGTTAAATGAAAAGAATTTTTATATGTTTGGTTTGTTATCTCTTTTTAATATTATATGGCATTGAAATAATATGTTCTCACCGTTTTAGTTATCCACTCAATGTTATGATATGAACAAATCTATTGATATCTATGCTAGCTTTCTCATGGTATGCATCTTTATTTAAAGTGAGTATTTCGTTGGTTATACATTGATGTTTGGGTTAGTAAAGTTTTTTTGTTCAAATTTACAAAAGGATACTACTTATAATAGTAACTTTTGTGCAACCTATGAGCTTTACTTTGACAAATAAAGGATTCTCTTTTAAATAAAAGTGCAATTGACATTGTATTAACTTAAACTATCACTAATTATACCTTAACTTTAAGTTTTGATATTTGTGTATAAATAAAATGGAACGATGAAGCATATATTTTTAAAGAAAAGATCAATAAAAACCACTAATTTTCTAATGATCAAAAGACTCAATCTACACTGTTCATTACTTTTTTAATTAACGTACAAACTGGTTTAGTAAAATGCTTACTTAGCAATACGATATGGCATTTTCTTAAATATTTGGGATTTAAATTATTTAAGTATGATGTTTTTTTTGGAAACGGCAAATGATTGTATATCGGAGCCTACTTGTAATATTCCAACGAGCACCCCAGGTTCGAGCTCCGCAAAGCGGGCAAACCCAGCCCTCCACGGGGGTCTCCAGGGGAAAATTCGCCATGCGTGCCTTAAGAGGCATGTGTTATGTAACACCCCGCTCAAGCGGAAGCCGGAGATGTACAGTATTAGTATATTCAGAGTCATAAGGTTACAACAAAATAAATAACAAAAGGGTAACATCGAATTAAATATAAGTTATCGAGTTACAAATGGTACAAAGTACATAGGTCCGGGAAAAATACGAATACATAAACGACATACGGATCCTAATAGAACTAATCATAGCAAAACAAGTTCCCAAGCAAGATCCACATAGTCATATAATAGTCATCAAGAAGTAACCTCAAATCCCTGAAATAGCGTTAAAAACGACGTCAACAGATTGTTGGTGAATTATTCGTAAAGTTAATAAAACATAAGTAATAAAGCTTTTGACCCAAAGTTTAGAATAGGTTTGCTAAAAATCATTAGTAGTAAACATATATCTTGATTAAATAGCAAATAGCAATATGAACAATCCTTAGCCTAGAATAATACACCTGAACCTAAACATTAAAAGGCAACAACCCCCTTAGTGTGTTAAGCTAAGTTTAGTCAAAGAAATAGTACACGGTAATAACATTAGACCGCAAGGACCGCACACAAGGCAAAATCCCAATACGGCAATGAGGGTTTGTTAAACCCATATAGATCTATATATATAACCGTTGGCTCGATATGAGTTGACAGGTGTGTAAACGGGGCCTTATACTACCACCAAGGCCATATAAGTAAGTAAGGTAACACGATAATACTAAGGCATCATAATCTAATTTGCATAACAAGATATATAAAGTTTAGGTAACGCTAATCATGCCCGAAGTAAAATTTATAAAGCGGTAAAAGGGCATCGAATAACTCACAGGTAGCGTAAAAGCGTAAATAAAGCGTAAGAGTGTCGGAACTCAAAGATAGGCGGTACCAGAACCACCGCCTAAGTGCCCTAGCAATAACACAATTAATAAGTTTAAGTATTTCTAGTGTAGTAGGGTTGCCTTATACGATTTAACGTTATTTGTTATATTAATAATATCGTATAAAAAGTAGTATTTTAGTTATAAAAATACTTGATTTATATAAAACGACAATCTTATACTTTAATTATAAAAGAGTTTAAGATTACGGTCGAGTTATAGGAGAAACATAAGATTATATGTTTTTATCCAAAACCGTTATAATAAAGGTCATATTAGAGATATTATTATGTTTCGAGTCCGAAACGTATGTTTAATAAGATATATAGTCTTAGATATAGTAAATAAATGTGTATAATTAAGTTTGATAGTGTAAAAAGTCTTAGGTTTAGTAATTTATGAATGTAAGTAAGTTTGAGTGTAAAAGAAAGTTACATGATAAAAATGAGAACAATATATGGAAATAAGGTGATCTGGTATGTATATATATATATGTATTATGATGTATGGTATGCATATGTATGTGTGAATATATTTTATAAATGGTAGTAAATAAACATATACTGTCAAATATGATTATGTCATGTAGTGTATGCTGCATAAATATGTTACTTATATATGTAATGGGGGTGATATATGTTGCACAACATGGCTAAAATTGTTACTTGATGTTGACGAGAACAGAGTATGAAAAATAGTATGGTGTTGCGCTCATAATGTATTACGGGTTAGAAGGAGTTGTGGAATACAAGTGTTACGGGTCACGAGAGCAAAATATGTTACGGTTCGAAAGGTGTTACGGACAACAAAAGAGTTACAAATGATATGTTGCGGATATGTACATGTCACGGGTCATATGTGTTGCGGATAAGAGATGTTACGGGACACAAGAGTTGTTGCTGACATCGTTGCTGTAAATGAGTCGTTACTCCCCCACGAACAGCAGCAACAGCTGCTGTTTCGTAGGTCAAAACAGCTCGGAATAATTGATAAAATATCGGTTTCAAGGCTAACTCGTTGTATGTTAGTTTTAGAAGCTTTTTGGTTAAAAATTCCGTCTAAACACACATAAAAACGTGGCTGTTGCTGGGATTAAAAAGGGCATTTTGGGCAGATTTTTGTTTTGTAAATTTATGTCATAAAAGTGTTATAAATTTCGTTTTGTTTCCGGTTTTTATACATGTTTAATTTCTCTATTTCTAAAGCTTAAAAGTTAAACAAAATGAAGGATTTATAGAAAAATAGGCTTACCAAATCGAAAGGAAATCGAGGAAAAAGATGAACAATTGACTTTGTCTTCGGTTTGGGTGAAATTACTTGACGGAAATGGTGATTTTAGGAGTCCGAAAATCTGGATTTTGAGAGGTTTTTTTGAGTGAATAAAAATGGTGTATGTAAGTGTTTGAATATGATGAAGGAGGTGAAATGGGAAATTTTGGGAAGAGTGGTGAGATCCATTTGTTACTCACAAAATGACAAGCCCAAATTAAAAGTGGTCCCAAGTTAACTTTCTCTAGTTAGCAAGGAAGAAAATCGTGAACTTTTTGTCGTTAAGTCCCGTTAAAGGATTAGTTTTGTAATAGAAGTTTACGTAAGATAATTAACTTCGAAAAATATATAAACGTTAATTTTAATCGTATAATTAAAGGCATAAAATCCCTAACTAACTTACGAGAATACTTAGTATTGTTAGGCACTTAGTTAAATAAACGTTTTAGTCACAAAGGACATAAAACAATTATAAACACGATCCGACACAAACACAAATGTAATAAATCGAAATATCGAAATAATAACTCGGGTCAAAATGAAATAATGAAAATTAAAGAAAGTTAAACTTGGAATTAGTACCTCAAAATTTGCGGTTGTCACAGTCTCCCCAAGTAAAAAGGATTTCGTCCCGAAATCATCACTGGGTACTGTCTCCCGGAAAGAGACGGGGATACTTCCTCTGCATCTCATCCGCACGCTCCCAAGTAAACTCAACTCCAAATCTCGAATTCCAACGAACTTTAACGATTGGAATTTTACTCTGACGTAGACGCTTGACATCACGGTCTACAATCTCTATAGGCTCCTCGACAAAGTGAAGCTTATCATCGATCTGAAGGTTCTCCAATGGAACTAGAAGTGAATCATCAGCAAGGCATTTCTTCAAATGAGAAACGTGGAAGACATTATGAACACTGCTCAACTCTGGCGGCAAATCAAGTCTGTAAGCAGCCGGACCGACACGGGCTATGATCGGAAAAGGACCCGTGTATCTCGGACTCAGCTTACTGCGCTTCTCGAAGCGGACAACCCCTTTCCACGGGGATACTTTCAGTAAAACCATATCCCCGACACTGAACTCTAAGGGCTTCCGCCGTCTGTCTGCATACTTCTTTTGTCGATCTCTAGCAGCAACCAAACGCTCCTTTATCTTGAAGATCTTGTCAGTCGTCTCCTGAATAATCTCGGGACCAGTGACCTGACTATCTCCAATCTCAGCCCAACACACGGGCGATCGACACTTACGGCCATACAAAGCCTCGAACGGTGCACAACTGATACTCGTGTGATAACTGTTGTTGTACGAGAACTCTATCTACGGTAAATGCGTATCCCAACTGCCTCCGAAGTCTATAACACAAGCTCGTAACATATCCTCCAGTGTCTGAATGGTCCTCTCGCTCTGACCGTCTGTCTGAGGATGATAAGCCGTACTCATATCTAATCTCGTACCCATAGCGTGCTGAAAAGACTGCCAAAAACGTGAAGTAAATCGAGCATCGCGATCAGAAATAATCGACACGGGGACACCGTGCTTAGACACGATCTCGGATATATATAAACGGACAAGTCTCTCCAGCTGATACGTCTCTCTAATAGGCAAAAAGTGAGTAGACTTCGTCAAACGGTGGACGATAACCCAAATACTATCAAAACCACCGGAAGATCTCGGGAGCTTCGTAATGAAGTCCATAGTAATGCGCTCCCATTTCCACTCGGGAATCATAGGCTGCTGCAGAAGCCCAGATGGCTTCTAGTACTCAATCTTGACCTTAGAGCAGGTCAGACACTTACTAACATAAACTGCAATCGCTCGCTTCATCCCAGGCCACCAATAAAACTCCTTCAGATCCTGATACATCTTATCGGAACCTGGATGAATGGAATAGTTGGACTTATGAGCCTCGTCCAATATTAACTGTCTAATGCTGACCGGAACCCAAATACGCTCAAGGAAATAGAGAACTCCATCAGTCTTCGGCTCTAACTTCCGAGCTAGACTAAACAATCCCTCGTCCTTAAGACGGTTCTCGGTCATAGCATCCTGTTGTGCCTGAAGAATCTGAGCTTTCAAGCTCGTCTGAAGTGAGATAACCATAGAACGGATTCTAACCGGCTTCACTGTCTCCTTGCGACTCAGCGCATCAGCAACCACATTCGCCTTACCCGGATGGTAGCGAATATCACAATCATAATCATTCAACAACTCAACCCAACGTCTCTGCCTCATGTTTAGCATCTTCTGGTCGAAGATATGTTGAAGACTCTTATGATCCGTAAACACGGTACACTTAGTCCCATACAAATAGTGTCTCCATATCTTGAGAGCAAAGACAACGGCTCCTAGCTCGAGATCATGCGTAGTGTAATTCTTCTCGTGTATCTTCAACTGTCGAGAAGCATACGCAATCACCTTACCATTTTGCATCAAAACACAACCCATGCCCTTAATCGAGGCGTCACAATAAACAACGAAGTTCTCAGACCCAATCGGCAAACTAAGAATAGGAGCATCACATAACCGCTCCTTCAGTAACTGGAAGGCACTCTCCTGATCCGAACCCCAAACAAACGGCTCGCTCTTCTGAGTCAACTTCGTCATAGGAGAAGCAATCCTAGAGAAGTCCTCAATGAAGCGCCGATAATAACCCGCGAGACCCAAAAAGGAACGAATCTCGGTAGCGGATTTTGGTGCAACCCAACTCTTTACGGCTTCAATCTTGGCAGGATCAACGTGAATACCCTTCGCGCTGACCACGTGGCCAAGAAACTGAACCGCGGGTAACCAAAACTCACACTTAGAAAATTTCGCGTACAATTTCTCCTTTCGTAACATCTCCAAGACTAGACGTATGTGCTCCTCGTGTTCCTCACGACTACGGGAGTAGATGAGGATATCGTCAATAAACACAATCACGAATTTGTCCAAGTAGGGGCGACAAATTCGATTCATCAAGTCCATAAAAGCTGCAGGCGCGTTCGTCAATCCAAACGACATAACTAAGAACTCGTAATGACCATACCTAGTACGGAAAGCAGTATTCGGTATGTCATCCTCCTGAATGCTCAACTGATGGTAACCAGAACGAAGATCTATCTTCGAGAAGTAACATGAACCCTGAAGCTGATCAAATAAATCGTCAATGCGAGGAAGGGGATAACGGTTCTTCACCGTCAACTTATTCAGCTCTCTATAGTCGATGCACAATCTCATGGAGCCATCCTTCTTCTTCACGAAGAGAACTGGAGCACCCCATGGAGAGAAACTAGGGCGAACAAAACCCTTATCGACTAACTCCTGAATCTGCTTAGCTAACTCAACCATCTCGGAAGGTGCTAAACGGTATGGAGCTTTCGCCACCGGCGCTGCTCCTGGTACAAGATCAATACGGAACTATATCTGTCTCTGAGGAGGAAGTCCAGGTAAATCGTCGG
Source organism: Senecio squalidus (assembly GCA_910822075.1). Classification (NCBI taxonomy): domain Eukaryota; kingdom Viridiplantae; phylum Streptophyta; class Magnoliopsida; order Asterales; family Asteraceae; genus Senecio; species Senecio squalidus. The sequence goes on from CAJVGC010000001.1 coordinate 19,601,531, forward strand.
GAAAGACGTCGGGAAAATCACGAACAATAGGTATGTCCTCAATCTTCGTCGCAAAATCCTTCTTCACCAAATGAGCTAGGTATAAGGAACATCCACGTCGAATATACTCTCGCACCTTCAAGCTAGAAATGATCTTGAGGCGTTTCCCGGTCTCGTCCCCGTGAATCAGTAAAGGTACACCATCTGGTCTCGGAATACGGATGAGTCTCTCATAGCAAACAATCTCGGCACGATGCGTAGCTAGCCAGTCCATGCCCACGACGATATTGAAACTACCCAGTCTCATCGGAATCAAGTCGATCGAAAAATGAGTGTCGGATAAGGTAAGGGAACAATCAAATAGTATCTCCCTAGCACAAAGGCAACTACCATCCACTAACTCTACCTCATAAGCAGGCACTAAAGGACTAGAAGGGCTAGCTACTAACTGCCTAAAGTCACTAGATATAAAGCTCCTATCCGCACCAGAATCAAATAAAACATATGCAGGATGATCATTAAGGAAGAACGTACCAGTAAAAACAGTAGGGTCCTGGCGTGCCTCTGCAGAGCCCAAAGCAAACACTCTGCCCTTGGCGGTATCACCGCCACCAGTACATCTAACAGTAGGAAGGGGAGTAGAAGTAGCAAACTTGGGGCACTTATTACGGTAGTGTCCCTTCTCACCGCACTCATAACACGACCCTGGCACACACTTGCAAAACCGCTCGGTATGTCCAAGCTTCTTGCATCTCTCACAGACCCAACAAGCAACCTCAGGTGCATGAGCACCACCACACTTACCACACTTAGGGCGCTTGCCCTGACTACTGCCAACCGCAACATAAGACTGAATCGGCTGGGGACTCTGATCCTGTCTCCGAGATCTCTTCCTCGAATCGGGCCTAGATCTCCTGCCGTGTCTACCACTAACATCCTTACGGACCACTGTCCGCTGCAAAGCTCCTCCTCTAATCATGCTCTCAGTGAGGGTGTAAGCTATCTCCACTGTGCTCCTCAAAGTACCCGGACGGGTAGGAATGATATTGTCCCTCATAGACAGGGGCAATCCGTCCACGTACTTGGTAATCTTCTCCTGTTCCGTCTTAACCAATCGTGGAGCGAGAACTATCAAGTCATAAAATCTGTCAGTGTAACCCCGGACATCGTAACCCTGCATCGTCAGGTCCCATAACTCCTGCTCAAGGAGCTGCGTATCGCTCGCCGGTACAAACACCTCCCTAATCAACCTCTTAAGGTGCTCCCAAGTCATCACACTGGTCGTCACTTGATGTGTAAAATGTAGTCTTAATTTAAACCTACTATTTAACGCAATTACACACTTCTAGGCAGTGGACCTATCCGTATATAATATAGTTTAAAGGTAAGTAAGGTTCGTTCGCAGGGACTAATTTGTTTTATATTCCGAATAAATAATACTGAGTATTTTTGGGGGTTTTTATCGTAACTAAAATTGCAAGTAATTAATAAAAAGAGTGATTAATTAAAATCGAGCGAAAAGTAATTGATTAGATCAAATAATAAAGAGAATACACTTGTTTGACACTTCACCTATTTTCCGTTAATTTTACGAGATCGATTGTTGTTTCAACTTCTAAGATATAATAAAAGTCCTTCCGAATCTTTTATTAACTTTAATTATCTCTACTTACACCGTTCCTTCCGAATACAGTTAATAAATATTAATAATCAAGCAATAAGTATCAAGCCTGTTTTTAGTGATTTAACCTTATAGAGTTTCCTTCCGAATAACTCCTCTAATTATCAAGTCCTTCCGAATCTTAATACTTATACCTACTCACTTAAATTTAATTACCTAAGTTGTTATTACTAAGTCCTTCCGAATCTTAATAATTTTAAATCGATTATAGACCGACCGATTACTTCATAAAACTTATCTAATCTATCTAGATTCCTTCCGAATACCTAGAATGTTGATTAAACAAATTAAATATAAACAACTATGATAATATATTAAAATTTAAGCAAATAAGGATCGACGGTTAAACACAAAAACATAAAACAACCGAAAACGTTAAATAAACATCAAATAGGATCCGTTGTTCAAACAAGCATAAAGAGAGTTTAGCTACTCATAACGTGGTCTGAAAAAGCAATTAAGTCGTTAGAAAACATGCTGGAAAATAATTCAAAACTAGAAAAGAACAAACGAGGAAAATCGCCGAACGTGTCGTGATCGCCGATTGCCGAAAATATGATCTTCCGTGCCTTGAACCTTGCTTCTAAACGTATTAACAGCTCCAGAAACGTGAGAATAATACTGAATGAAAATCTGGCTGAATTAATCTTGTATTTATAGGCAAAAATCGTGTAGAAAACGTATTCGATTCGAATTACAATTTCTTGTAATTATCCATTTGTATTATTTAAAAATAAAAAACTGCTGCGTCTGAAATTCGCGAGGGACGGGCGTCCCTCTTATTGTAACGGGCGTCCCAGCTCATTTTACCACAATTTCTTGTGTTTAATCCCGTTTCTTCCGCCATCTCCACTGCCCGATCATGTAAACCTGTAAAATAGATAAAAACACTTTTCCACACGATTAAATGTAAAAACCTAGCCTATCCATCATGTTTACTATGAAATGTGACACAATATCGCATAGAAATATATATATAAATATGCGATATCAAATCCCCCCAAACTTGCCTTTTTGCTTGCCCGCAAGCAAAAACTGTTTTCAAATTAATTATCCAAGCCAAAATAAACATAACCAAACTCCTCACGATTTTTATTGGAAGTAAAATCACACAATCTCTCAAACTAATCTAAAAGGGTGTGTAACGTATTCTGTAGAATCGCTCAATTGCTCAGTCATGGTGCTTGATAATGTATCACTTCTCCACCACTAGAATCTAGGTACAACTAAACGGGGACTTTTATTCGGGTTATAATTATAGGTAAAGGCATGTGAATAAATATATAATGGAGTGTAAATGGGTTAAATAAAAAGAATATACAAAAGCGTAGATTAAATCCGAACTAAATAAAATCTCTAACGTACTGGATTGCTTAATTTTTCTTCAACTTATACTTTTCTTCTCCTCCGAATATACATGTATCGTAAATAATACACGACTCATAATACACTATTTTTCTTAAAATCTACAACTAATTTTTTTTCGCTTTTCTGTTTTTCCGATTTTTTTTTCTTTTTCATTTTTTTTTTCTTCTTTCAGCCTAGTACATGCCTTACAAAATAATTTTTTTCTCGTGGTAAGTACACATGCTCAAAAGGCTAATAATCACTATATATATTTTTTTTACTATTTCTCCAAATACAATAATACAAGGCAATAATAATAGGTACTTTTCTTCCATGCCTTAATAAACTTCAACTTTACTTCATATATAGCAATCAAATAATTTAGTTCGGAACTAATCTAAAAAGAAACGAAATTAAGGCGAGTGTACAAAATATATAATAGTGTTAGAAACGAAACGGTTTAGGCGCAAAGTGGTTTAACTAGAGTTTCTAACACTAAAAGTAAGTGTTACAAGAGTTAGGCGGAAAATATATAAAAATA
>CAJVGC010000001.1:19605180-19681273 GCA_910822075.1 Senecio squalidus
ACAAGAACAGAAGAAAGCAGAAGAGGAGAAAAGAAAGAAGTTGGTTGCTATAGCAGTTGCTAGACAAAGAGCAGCAGCTGCTGAGTTAGTTACACTTCAGCAACCTCTCTAACATTACCTGAACAAGCTGCTAGTTTATCTGTTTCTGCAGGGAGAGTTGGATCATCACGTTGACAAGAAAAGAATAAAATCAAAATGATGATGAAAAAGACAAAGGCAAATCTGTGGTAGTGAAGAAGTCAAAGGAAGAAATACAAGAGGAAGATAGGCTGGCTAAAGAAGCACTATACTTTAGCACCATGACTGAGGAGGACATTGAAAATAGTGAGAAAAGAAAATGCAGCAGCAGAACTACAAATAAGAATGGATGCTGAGTTAAAGGCTGCAGAAAAAGCAACAGAAAGAAAGATGGCTGAAGAACAAAAAGAAAAAAGAAGCTTTTGAAGCCATTAACTTTCAAGGTATGACTGCTGAGGAGATAGAGGCAATCAGACAAGAGAATGAAGCTGCAGAGTTGTACATCAGAATGCAAAGAGCTGCTGCTGAAGATGCAATAAAAGCCCAGGAGATGGTTAATGATGACATTTGAACAGACTGGTCAAGAAGGGTTTGAAAAAGTCTTGGAAAGAGAAGATGAGCTTTTTAGCACAGAAGATGCATGAAGAGGAGCTTAAACTTGCTAAAGCCAAAGCCAAGCCAGTGTCCAAACCTACTCCTACACAAGTCAAGATAGCTGAGGATAGAAAGAAGTTCACAAACTATCTTAAAAGCAAAGGTCATAGTGGCAGATCTTTAGGATCTATGAAGATGGCTACTATCTTGGATCTTGTGAAAGAGGAAAGACAAAAGGAAGTCAGAAGAGAAGCTGCTCTTGCTCAACTTGAAAAGAAGAGAAAGAAGGATGCAGACAAAGCTCTTGAAGCTGCTCTTCAAACTGGAAGAAAAGTGTTTCTACCATCAGATCTCACAATGGTCAAAGAGAAACCTCAAGAGAAGACTAAAAGAAGGAAGCTATCATCAAAGAGGATTCCAGTTCCTCCATCCAAAAGGCAAAGATTGAATGATGATGCTACTGCTTCTCAATCAGAAGATCCTCATGTTCCATTTATGGATGTCAAGCAAGAACCAGAAGACATGGAACAAGATCCTCCAACAACTACTCAAGGGGGAGATGAAGATAAACTCAAGTTCAAACCAAATTCTGAGTATATTCATCATGAAGAAGGATTGAGGTTCACTCCATTGGCTGTCAAAGCTCCAATGATTGTTGACTGGAAATATGTTGGTGGAACAGAATATGAAGTCAAAAGGCAAGATGGTTCAAAGAAAAAGCTCCCTACCTTCTATGAAACCATTAGACTGTTTGACAGGGATGATTTAGAGAGAATGTATCACATAGGCAAGGCAAAGTACTCCAATCAAAAGAAGTCTTTGTCTGGAACTGAACTTGCTATGGATGTTCTATGTGGACTGTTTGAACCAGGATATGAGAAGAAGAGTTCTGTGTTCAAGAAAGGAGGTCCAGATAATCCTGTCATAAGATGGTTCATATATGATCGTAGTGGTGTCTATTCAATAAGAAGAAGACAAGGAACCATGGAATTCTTCCTAATTAATGTGCAATATCCTCATGGACTGAAGACTTTAGAAGAGATGATAGAAGTGAAGCTCAATGGTCTTCATGACTCAAACCTGGCACATGAGCTTATTTACAGAATTTTGATGCAAATTGTGGAGGAGAAGCATAAAGGGCAAGAAAGTGACTGGCCTACTCAAAGATGATCAAACTGACTTGTAAAAATCGTAGTTATAATAGTTAATACTGCTCTATGAATGAAGTAGTTAATACTGTTGAAGCATGAAACTTGTACTTTTGATGTGTCATAAAAGTTCAAGGTTAGGGGGAGATTGTTGGGTTATAACTTAGTTGATATAGTTTAACCATAAACAATGAAACCTAACAAACAAATGAAAGTAACTTAAACAGTCAGATTGACGTTAAGAAGTTACTACGGAAGAACACAAGAAAAAGTTAGTGCGGCTGTTCAACGTATTACAAATGTTACTACGGTAGATAGAGTTATTACGGACAAAGTCAGAATCAAGATAAGGAGGAAGTCAAGCCAAGATACGCGGAAGACAAAACTTATCTTACAAGAATCAAATCTAATTAGATAGAGTTATAATTAGATTAGATTTCCTTTTGTTGATTAAGTAAAGTTTCCTTATTTTACGTTTAGATAAGGATAGATGTAGATTTCTAGTTTATCTAGAACGAGCCTCAAGGTCTATAAATAGATAGATCCTTGAAGAATAGAAAACACGTTGTATTGATATATTGGATTAATGCAATTGAGGCTTAGAATTCGACAATAATTTGTTTATTCATTATTCATTATTATTTGTTCGATAACTCGTAATATTGAAGTGTTCATCCGCTGCTGAACTTCTTCAATAGATCTCGATCTTAATCGTTAGCAAACTTATTAGTTTATCCAGACTAATACGATCCTGACAATAACTTTTTCCTTCTGTAAAACTTTTCTATTTTACTCTTATTACATAAATCTTTACTTGCATGGATGATCCAAAGGCCGAAAAACTGTTTTTATAAAAGTTTAAAACGTTTTCTTGCTTAAAAACGGGTTTTTTCACATAGATCCACATTTTGATGAAATAAATCTAAAAGAAACTGAAACTTTTACTATAAAATGATTATATTTGACTAAAACAGTTTGCATGTAATAATCTAACACTAAAACGGCTCAAAAATCGAAAAATAACGAAAACATGAAACTGGCCGAAGGCCTCCAGCAGGCGGCTGAAGATATCCAGCCGGCGGCTAAGGTCCAGCCGGTGGCTGAATATCTCCAGCCGCTGTCTGGATCTCGCTGTTCACTAAAATCGTCGTTTTGCAACTTTAAACGTTAAAATAGTGTCCAAATAATTTTACCACAGATTATACAATTTGAAAACTTACTGTTTTTATAAATAAAATTGTTTGGATGAGTTTGAGGATTAAAAACACTTGTATTATCGTGTTATATGATTTAAATTGTTGGTTAAAGCGGGAAAGTGTGTTCGAAAATGGATTAAATTTTTATAGCGCGGAAGCGCTGCCCAAATTTCACCGTAAACTTATACTAAAACTCAGTGACTTAACATTTTTGTAACTTATACATATTGACCTTTGACATTGACTCTTTTTGGACATAATTGGACTAATCGGACCCTAAAACGTACACGAACACGTGTTAACATATAACTTTTCCGTATCGAAACTTTGGGACAGAATTTAAAGTATAAAGATTTAATATTAAAAATGTTAAAATGGAACTTTAACATAACTTAAATCATAAAATTTATACTTACACAATATTTCGGTGTTTTAGGTCACCTTTGATTCCCGACGCGTTCCGCTTCTTTCTCGCTTACTCGAATCTTATCTCCGCAACCCGTGAGTTACAACCCCACTATTTTACTGTTTTTAACATTATTTGGGGGAAACATAAGATGTATTTTTTTATGTAACTTTTATGAAACTTTTCGCAACTCATATGAAAACTTTGTGAAACTTTGAGAAACTTGTGAAACTTTGTGAAACTTTGAGAAACTTGGGAAACTTTGAGAAACTTGTGAAACTTTGAGAAACTTGTGAAACTTTGGAAACTTGTGAAACTTATATGCGTAAAAATGTGTTATTGCCCCGTTAATTGGCTAAACTAAATTTAGGTTACTTGTATGCGCAACCAATCCTTGATGAGAATATAAACTCTGTAAGTGCTTACTACTAGTTTTAGAAAAAGAGTTCAAAGTGCCCCGTTTTTAGTTCGGAAACATGATACACTATTAGCATTAGCCGTTAGTATTATGGGTATCGATACTTAGGAGAGGTCACTCCTTGCTTGTGGTTCGCGACCTAAGTACATATTACTAGAATCAGATGAAACTCCATTTATTGTGAAACTTTGGGGCGTGTTCTGACCAGACAATCGGTTTAGTGTAGACTTACTTTTATATTATGCCAAGAGATTGATACAAGATACTAATTTAGTTGTTCACATATTATTTACGCATATACAATAATTTAGCGATTGTTCCGCTATAACTTTTATGATACGAGTTCTACTCTACTTGCGTATGTTCGAAACTTTTATAAATATATATATATATATATATATATATATATATATATATATATATATATATATATATATATATATATATGTTTTAGCGCCGTTCCGCTTTCTTTTCATTTATGATACTTTATACATATATATTTTCACTTTGGAAACTTTTATCGAGAAACTCAAAACTGTAACTCACTCACTACTTTATGTAGTTGACACTTTATCTTATGTTTCAGGAAACTAGTGTATGTGTCGAAGTGCATGGCATGGAAGGGTCGGTATGGTCACGTGAGGTGAAATTTGGGAAAGACCTTTTATTTTGGGAATTATAACTGTCACACCCCGCTAAAGCGGAAACACGAGATGTGAAGAGCAAAGAATCATTTCACGGGTTATACTAAAATCAACGGTCCAAGTCATTAAATTAAAGTTGGAAAAGTACTAGAGTTCAAAAGATACAACCAAGATTCAATGTTTAAGACAATAATACATAGTAAAATGTTTTAATTAAAAATTCCCAAAAGTAAAGGTCTTCTTCCCGAGGTACACTTCACATGATTGGCTTGACCCGCCTGAGCAATGCACTTCATAACTTACGCTTAATTCCTGAAACATGAGATAAAGTGTCAACTAAGAAACGTAGTGAGTGAGTTACAGTTTATAAGTTTTGACCAAAGTTTCCAAAAATGTTCGACAAGTATATATAAGTATAGAGTTTTCTAAAAGAAAGGAGGCGGATAATCAATCGCTAAAAATATGTTTATATACTGTCGTAGAAGTTCAAGTCAAAGTTCAATGTCCGTAAAAGTTCAAGTTATATGGCAAGTAGTAAGTGTAGGTAGTCATTACCTCAGCGGTGGATTAATCCACATGTGTAAGACAGTAAGTATAAGTAGTCATTACCTCAGCGGTAGACTAATCCACATGTGTAAGACAATAAGTGTAAGTAGTCATTACCTCAGCGGTGGATTAATCCACATGTGTAAGACAGTAAGTAGGCATATGCGTAAATAAGAATGACTAATGATCCTTGAATTGTACCAACCACTAAACTTAATATAACGTAATATTTTGCACACTAATCCGATTTCTGGTCAGAACACGCCCCTAGTTTCAGTCTAAAGATCTAGTTCGTGAGAACTTTGTAATATGTACTCAGGTTGCTACCCATAAGTAAGGAGTGACCTCTCCTAAGTATCGATACCCATATTTACTAACGGCTATTGTTAATAGTGTGTAGGGAATAGTTTCTAAAAAGCAGCGGGGCACTTTGTACTTCTTTTTCTAAAAATTGGTCGTTTGTACTTACGGCGTTTATATCCTCACCTAGGGTTTGCTCCAAATACAATCAAACTATCATCGTCTAATCAAATATCCAAAGAGGCAGACCTATTTAGTCTAAAGTAAGCCAATCAGAATAGATGATATCATCTACGCATATTAGTTTCGCAAGGTTTCCAAAATAGTTCCATAGTTCTCAAAGGTTCCAAAAGTTCGTACATTTGCATAGTTTAGTAAAGGTTTCCAAAATAGTTCCATAGTTCTCAAAGGTTCCAAAAGTTCGTACGTTAGCAAAGTTTAGTAAAGGTTTCCAAAATAGTTTCACAATAGTTGTACAAGTTCATAATGGTAGAAAAGTCTCATCAAAGTTTCAAAGTCAATTGGATCATAAAACATTGTACGTAAGTTTAAGACGGTAAAATAGTTTCACATCAAGATATCGTTCACAAAATGTTTTGATCTCATGTTTCCCCCAAAAAGAGTACTTAAAAGCAAGAGTAGAGAGGGCTGTAACTCACGGATTGCGAAGACAAAGAACTCGGAAGTCGGTCGGAGCGGAAGCCGGGAATCGCGGGACGCCTAATAATGCCAAGATAGTTCAATTGATTATTATCTTATTATGTTATTATATTGTAATATAATAGATAAAATTTAATTAAACTTTAAGTGTCAAGGTTAAATATTGTCCAAAATAGTCCAAAACGGTTTATGTTACGCTTTTGTCCAAAAGTCCAATTTTAACGATTATTATTATTATGTTGTAAGTAATTTTGGTCGCTGAAATGGTTTGAATTTCTCTAATGAAATTTGGGCAGCGCTTCCGCGCCCAAATTTCATATCCAAAAATTCCATCTCCATTTCCGCTCACAAATACCTATAACACGATATTATATATACACGAGTTCATTTAAGTCCAAAAGGTCCATTACAAGTCACCAATACATTAATTTAGTCAAACTCAGTCACAAAAATGAAAGTAACAAAAAGGTCAGCGGGTCAAACGGGTTCAAAACGTTCAAAAATCGAGTTTTCGGGAAATCTAGCGGGTCTGTGCGCCGCTGTGAGCGTTGGGACGACGCACTGGCACGATTTGTGTCCCGCTGCGTCGTCCTGGCCTCTTAGGACGGCGCACAGCCCATGTTTTTTGAGTTTTTCTTGCAAAATGTTCACTTTAGCCACGGGTTTTCGACATGCAAGTAGTCCACACTTAATAAAATGTTATTTTAACAGTTTCTAGAGCATTTTCATCCATAAAAACATAGATCTAAAGGTTATTTCGGTAAAAAAAATCGTTTTTGACCATAAAAAGTCATAAATCTTTGTAAAATCTTGATTTAAAGTCTTAGATCTTACATGCAAGAGTTTAAAACAGTAATAAGTGATAGAAGAGAGATTTCTACCAGAGGAAATGGCTCGGATGATGATTTAGAAGAGTTTGAGCTCCAAAAATCTCTACGAAAATGGTCCTTAACCGAAATGTTTTGCTCCTCTTGCTTCCTTTGATGTTTCAAACGATTTGGATGGATGAAAATAGTGTTTTAGGGGCTGTGATTTACTGTAAATAATGAAGGTTTAGAGAGAGTTTGAGAGAAATGTGTGTGTTTTTATGTTTTTAGTTTATGAAAATGAGAAAATGGAAGTAGAATAACAAAAGTGGGTAAGGGGTGTGTTGGTACTCCAAAATAGCAGTAAATGATGGCCTTTTCCCGAGTTCTATTGGTTAAAATTTGTAGGAAATCGAGACATGCAAAAATTTGAAAAATTTTCGGAGTTAGTCCCTCCAGGACGGCGCACAAGGCTTGTGTGCGTCGTCCTGGACCTGTTTTGTAACAATTTTTGAGTTTTTGCCGTTTTTGTTATTTTTGCGTTATTGTTTCGTTGGACCTTTTCGTTAACTAAGAGTTCTTAATTATTTTACATTATGAACTTAGGAAAGTTCATTAGGTGTTTTCTTGGCATTAGGACTTATATAATTTGATTCCGGTTGTGATTCCGACACTAGCGCGTTTCCGATAATTGAACAGTTAAAGACAACGGTAGGCAATAAAAGAGACGTAGGGCATAAAATGCACCCGAAATTGGACGGTTGTCACATTCTCCCCGGGTTGAAAGAAATTTCGTCCCGAAATTTAGTTCGTACCATCATGGAGGAATGTTCTTGAACAGATGTGGATATTTCTGGCGGACTTGGTCCTCACGTTCCTATGTGAATTCGTGATCGTGCCGAGAATTTCCACCGAAGCTTGATGACAGATGTACGACTCTGCCTGGGTTGTTTGACCTCTCGGTCAACAACCTTAAGCGGTTCATCAATGAGATTGAGTTTGTTATCGGTTTTGACCTTGTCAGGAGGAATGACGATGGTCTCGTTAGGTAGACACTTTCAATTGTGAGGCATGGAATATACATATGAACGTTCGAAGGAATCTGGGGGTGTTAAAAGCGATAAGTAATCGGACCGATATGTCCTAAGACTTAGGTTGAACCGGTGTACCTAGGGCTCAGTTCGCCGCGTTTCCAGAAGCAGGCTACCCCCTTTCATGGCGATATCTTGGGAAGTACTCTATCGCCATCCTGGGAGTCGAGGGTTTTTCTTCTGTTTGGTTACGTAGCTCTTCTGCCGGGTACGGGATGCTTCCAGTCGTTCACGGGTAGAGGGAGACGTCGGACCTTGCAAGTTGTCAATCGTCAGCTTCTAGCCAATATGGCGGTGATCGACACTTGCGTCCATATAGAGATTGAAGGGTGCGCACTTAGTGCTGGCATGGAGCCGTTGTCATAGGTGAACTCGACCAAAGGAAGGCGGGTGTCTTGACTTCCTACGAAAGCAACTTATATATGCTCTCAGCATTTCTTTAAACAGTTGGGTCGTCTTTTCATTCTGACCGTCGGTCGGACGGTGGTGTGAGGTGGTGAGGTCTAGTCGCGTCCCTAGCGATTCTCTGGAGGGCACTCCGAAGAGGGCGGGACGTAGATCGACTATCCTTATCGGATATGATGGAGAGATGGGTTTCTGCCTTGACCTTGGAGCAAGTGAGGCACTTGGCTATATACAAGGCAATACCCTTTTTCACGTCCGGCCACGAACAGTATTCTCGGGGATCCTTGTACAACAAGTCGGATTCCGGATGGATGGAATAGCGAAATCGGTGGCCCTTGACGGAAATGAGTTTACGAAGACCTTCGGATTTCAGAACTCATGCTCGGAGCTTGACGTAACGGGTTACGTTTAGCCTGAGTTCGAATTCCTTCATGGTTGACTATAGAACCGGGGTAATGTTCTTCTCGGGGCCAGAATTCGCACTTCGGGAATTTGGCGTACAATTTCTGATCTCGGAGGAGTTCTAAAATGGTCTTGGGATGTTTCACATGATCTTCCTTGAGTAGATAAGAACGTTGACCATGAATACGATCACTAATCGTCTAAGTACAGCCTGCACACTTTGTTCATTAAGTCCATGAATACTACTAGTGTGTCGGTTAATCCAATTGACAGAGGGGAAACTCGTATTGCTTGCATCGAGTTTGGGACGCAGTTTTAGAAATGTCGGTTATAATGTCACGAATCTGATGATAACCCGAGCGGGGGTCGATTTTTGGGAGGTAAGCTGCACCTTGCAACTACTCGAATAGGTCATCGATCCTAGGGGATGGTCATCGGTTCTTGACGGTCAGCTTGATAAGTTCGCGACGATCGGTGTACAGACGGAAGGGTCCGTCTTCCTTTTTGATAGGGGAAATTGGGGCTCCCCAGGGGAACGAACTTGAGCGGATAGAATCGGGGTCTAGGAGTTCCTACAGCGGCTTTGGCCGCCTTTGCATCTCGGGTGGTGCTAGATGGTAGGTGCCTTGGCCACTGGTGCTGTGCCAGGAACGAGGTCTATTCGGAATTTCCACTTGTCGATTCGGCGGTAGCCCAGGCAAATTCTCAGGAAAGACTATGGATGGTCCTCGACTACGGGAATGTCTTGGACTCGGCTTTCCTTAGGTTTACGTTCGACGTCGTGGGCGAAGGATGCGTCGTAGTCCTTCTCGGGGTACTTGCGCATTATCAAGGAATACATGTTGCGAAGTTGTCATCCAGGTTTGTCCTCCTGAACGACGGGAGTTTCACTTTCTGAATAGGAACACGGGTGAGTTTGTCGAAACGGACGGTCTTGGCTCGGAAATGAGGTGACCAGCCAATCCCAACGATAGCGTCAAAGCTTGATGGTTCGATTGGGATTAGAAAAATGGAGAAAGGTTTTAGGCCAATGAGGTATCGGATATCCTAAGATTGTATTCGTAGCTTCGACTATTGACCGTTGGCATATTCGATAGAAAGCTATCCGCAATAGCTTTAGGTCCTATAATTTCTAAGGAGGCAAAGTTTCTTTCAGCTCCTGAATCAAATAGTATGGAAGAAAATGGTCATCGACAGAGAACGTACCGGTAACCGCATTGGGGTCCTGATGTGCCTCCTCGGCTGTGATTGCGAGAGCACCGAGAGTTTCTGTGGTATGCTCTAAGAGACAATCCCCACGGAGGTGCTGGTCGCTTCCACACTCGAGGCATCGCAGGTTTCTGGCTCGGTTGTTTGCTTTTTCTGGACAGCACCAGGGGTAATGCCCTTCTTCGTTGCAAAATCTGCATATTGGGCATTTTCGAGCATGATGGAAGTGGCATTTGTTGCACCGGGGGTGCGGCCCAACGTACATTTGGGTTACGGTCGTGGGTTCCTTGTTGCTATTGTTCCATGAGGGTTGATGGTGAATCTTTCTTCTCTTACACTCCCTTTGCTGGAAGCGGTTTGGAGGGAAGAGAAGACGGTGGGTTCCAAAATCCTCGTCCTCATCCTTCCTGGTTGGTGCAAGAGGGAGAAGGGGTTTATTGATTCCGAAAATCCCTTGGTTGACTCCGGCGACGATCTGGGCGATCATGCTCGGGAGTGCCGCTTGGAATTGCACAGCGATCTGTTCTGCTAAGCGATCAGCGCGGCTTCTCTTGGGAGGCATGGTTCTGCAATGGAAAGAAGGAACTAGTTTAGAACGCACGAACTGGAATTTACGATGAGAATTTAACTTAGAGGTTAATAGCATCGATTATACAATGGCAATGTGAGGGGACAATTAGCACAAGTATGGTAACGATAATAGTAAAAGAGTATACATGAAAGGTAATAGCACACGCACGATAACGATTCAAGGAATAGTAATAATGGTTGACAATAATAAAAGATTCACGCGACAAAGCAAGTACAAATAATAAAAGACGGAGGTTTTCATTAATAATAAGAGGTTTTAGTACATAGGACAAAATACCGAAAGGAATACAAGTACAATACATAGGAAATAATAGATAATAGCTTAAGCCGTGTACAATAGAAAATTACGACTAGCCGGTACGGTACAAATACAAAGGAAAGTATGCCTAATAACGCTCTTCGAAGAACATCTTGGCGGCAATAGCTAACATAAACGCCCCCATGATCAAGCATGCTCTAGTGAGACGCTGCACTGTCCGAGCGGTGGCCTGAGCCGATGCGATGATCCGCATTGACTGCTGTGCCAGCTCATGTGCGGCGTCGGAGACCTCGAAGAGAAGAAGGCCCTGCTCTTGGGCTTCCTCCGCGAGTCCCCGGACCTGACGGTGCAGGTTGAGAAACGCAGCTGGTGGGAGAGGCTCGTGAGTCAGTGGCATCATGGGTCGGGAGGGTCCGGCCTCCTGGTCGAGTCGCCTTTCTTCGAGGAACTGACGATCCCACGTGTAGCGTTCTGTGACCAGAGTGCGCAAGGCGGGGTCGTATGGGTCCAAGAAGGACTGAGGAGGTGCAGGTCGGAACGGGCCCGGTTGCTGATGCATAGTCACCCTAGCGCTGGGTCCTCGAGGCTGAAGTGGTGCTGCAACGGGTGACAGCCGAGGAGGTGGTAGTACTGTCCTCGGGATGGACCCGTTACTGGGATCGGGAGTGCGATGACTGAGACATGGCGTATCTGCGAATAGAGAGCTACATAAGTACGGGGGAAACTAAAAAAAATAGGAAAAACGTAAGTAAAATGCATGCACGGGTCAGTTATGTGAGTGTCGGGAATTGACATGACCGGGAATTTTTCGACTCAAAACCGTTAACGTTAGCCATTGACTTTCCGTTCTTGCATAATTCATTTTGAACTATGCATGGTTGATCAAGTCACGCATAGTTGAAAAAGATAACCATGCAATCGCGGAAAGCAATACACTAAGGTTTGAACCCGAAAATGATTTTTCTGAAAAGCCTTGATTATAGTTTTGGTTTCGAAAACTTTTTGAAATTTTTTTTTTTAAACCGTTTTCACTATAACCCGTGCTCTGATACCAAGTCTGTCACACCCAGCTAAAGCGGAAACACGAGATGTGAAGAGCAAAGAATCATTTCACGGGTTATACTAAAATCAACGGTCCAAGTCATTAAATTAAAGTTGGAAAAGTACTAGAGTTCAAAAGATACAACCAAGATTCAAAGTTTAAGACAATAATACATAGTAAAATGTTTTAATTAAAAATTCCCAAAAGTAAAGGTCTTCTTCCCGAGGTACACTTCACATGATTGGCTTGACCCGCCTGAGCAATACACTTCATAACTTACGCTTAATTCCTGAAACATGAGATAAAGTGTCAACTACAGAAACGTAGTGAGTGAGTTACAGTTTATAAGTTTTGACCAAAGTTTCCAAAAATGTTCGACAAGTATATATAAGTATAGAGTTTTTTAAAAGAAAGGAGGCGGATAATCAATCGCTAAAAATATGTTTATATACTGTCGTAGAAGTTCAAGTCAAAGTTCAATGTCCGTAAAAGTTCAAGTTGTATGGAAAGTAGTAAGTGTAGGAAGTCATTACCTCAGCGGTGGATTAATCCACATGTGTAAGACAGTAAGTATAAGTAGTCATTACCTCAGCAGTGGATTAATCCACATGTGTAAGACAATAAGTGTAAGTAGTCATTACCTCAGCGGTGGATTAATCCACATGTGTAAGACAGTAAGTAGGCATATGCGTAAATAATAATGACTAATGATCCTTGAATTGTACCAACCACTAAGTTTAATATAACGTAAGATTTTGCACACTAATCCGATTTTTGGTCAGAACACGCCCCTAGTTTCAGTCTAAAGATCTAGTTCGTGATAACTTAGTAATATGTACTCAGGTTGCTACCCATAAGTAAGGAGTGACCTCTCCTAACTATCGATACCCATATTTACTAACGCCTATTGTTAATAGTGTGTAGGGAATAGTTTCTAAAAAGCAGTGGGGCACTTTGTACTTCTTTTTCTAAAAATTGGTCGTTTGTACTTACGGCGTTTATATCCTCACCTTGGGTTTGCTCCAAATACAATCAAACTATCATCGTCTAATCAAATATCCAAATAGGCAGACCTATTTAGTCTAAAGTAAGCTAATCAGAATAGATGATATCGTCTACGCATATTAGTTTCGCAAGGTTTCCAAAATAGTTCCATAGTTCTCAAAGGTTCCAAAAGTTCGTACATTTGCATAGTTTAGTAAAGGTTTCCAAAATAGTTCCATAGTTCTCAAAGGTTCCAAAAGTTTGTACGTTAGCAAAGTTTAGTAAAGGTTTCCAAAATAGTTTCACAATAGTTGTACAAGTTCATAATGGTAGCAAAGTCTCATCAAAGTTTCAAAGTCAATTGGATCATAAAACATTGTACGTAAGTTTAAGCGCGAAAAATAGTTTCACATCAAGATATCGTTCACAAAATGTTTAGATCTCATGTTTCCCCCAAAAAGAGTACTTAAAAGCAAGAGTAGAGAGGGGTGTAACTCACGGATTGCGAACACAAAGAACTCGGAAGTCGGTCGGAGAGGGAGCCGGGAATCGCGGGACGCCTAATAATGCCAAGATAGTTCAATTGATTATTATCTTATTATGTTATTATATTGTAATATAATAGATAAAATTTAATTAAACTTTAAGTGTCAAGGTTAAATATTGTCCAAAATAGTCCAAAACGGTTTATGTTACGCTTTTGTCCAAAAGTCCAATTTTAACGATTATTATTATTATGTTGTAAGTAATTTTGGTCGCTGAAATGGTTTGAATTTCTCTAATGAAATTTGGGCAGCGCTTCCGCGTCCAAATTTCATATCCAAAAATTCCATCTCCATTTCCGCTCACAAATACCTATAACACGATATTATATATACACGAGTTCATTTAAGTCCAAAAGGTCCATTACAAGTCACCAATACATTAATTTAGTCAAACTCAGTCACAAAAATGAAAGTAACAAAAAGGTCAGCGGGTCAAACGGGTTCAAAACGTTCAAAAATCGAGTTTTCGGGAAATCTGGCGGGTCAGTGCGCCGTTGTGAGCGTTGGGACGACGCACAGGCACGATTTGTGTCCCGCTGCGTCGTCCTGGCCTCTTAGGACGGTGCACAACCCATGTTTTTCGAGCTTTTCTTGCAAAATGTTCACTTTAGCCACGGGTTTTCGACATGCAATTAATCCACACTTAATAAAATGTTATTTTAACAGTTTCTAGAGCATTTTCATCCATAAAAACATAGATCTAAAGGTTATTTCGGTAAAAAAATCGTTTTTGACCATAAAAAGTCATAAATCTTTGTAAAATCTTGATTTAAAGTCTTAGATCTTACATGCAAGAGTTTAAAACAGTAATAAGTGATAGAAGATAGATTTCTACCGGAGGAAATGGCTCGGATGATGATTTAGAAGAGTTTGAGCTCCAAAAATCTTTACGAAAATGGTCCTTAACCGAAATGTTTTGCTCCTCTTGCTTCCTTTGATGTTTCAAACGATTTGGATGGATGAAAATAGTGTTTTAGGGGCTGTGATTTACTGGAAATGATGAAGGTTTAGAGAGAGTTTGAGAGAAATGTGTGTTTTTATGTTTTTAGTTTATGAAAATGAGAAAATGGAAGTAGAATAACAAAAGTGGGTAAGGGGTGTGTTGGTAATGCAAAATAGCAGTAAATGATGGCCTTTTCCCGAGTTCTATTGGTTAAAATTTGTAGGAAATCGAGACATGCAAAAATTTGAAAAAAATTCGGAGTTAGTCCCTCCAGGACGGCGCACAAGGCCTGTGTGCGTCGTCCTGGACCTGTTTTGTAACAATTTTTGAGTTTTTGCCGTTTTTGTTATTTTTGCGTTATTGTTTCGTTGGACCTTTTCGTTAACTAAGAGTTCTTAGTTATTTTACATTATGAACTTAGGAAAGTTCATTAGGTGTTTTCTTGGCATTAGGACTTATATAATTTGATTCCGGTTGTGATTCCGAGACTAGCGCGTTTCCGATAATTGAACAGTTAAAGACAACGGTAGGCAATAAAAGAGACGTAGGGCATAAAATGCACCCGAAATTGGACGGTTGTCACAATAACTTTAAAACTTTGGATTATGTACTTGTATTAAACATTTGAACTACTTGGTTGTATTAAACATTTGAACAACTTTAAAACTTTGGATTATGTACTTGTATTATAACCCGTGTAATGATATTCCAGCTCTCACATCTCGTGTTTCCGCTATATCGGGGTGTGACAGACTTGGTATCAGAGCACAGGTTATAGTGAAAACGGTTTTAAAATTTTTTTCAAAAAGTTTTCGAAACCAATCTATAACCTAGGCTTTTCGGAAAATCATTATGGGTTCAAACTTTAGGGAATTAATTTCGCGATTGCATGATTGTCTTTAACTATGCATGGCCTGATCACCCATTCCTAGTTCAAAATAAATTATGCAAGGACGGAACGTAATTACTAAGGTAAAACGGTTTTCGAGTCGAAAATTCCTGGTCTTATTATTTCCCGATCTCACGTGACTGACCCGTACATGCATTTCATTACACTTTTTCCTTTAATATTACTTTGTTTCCCCGTACTTACAAAACTCCTTGTTCGCAGATCCGTCATGTCTCATTCGTCTCGCTCACGATCACCCTCGCGATCCCAATCACGTTCGCAACCGAGAGTCGCGTCGTCTCGCGAGGCTTCCGAGGGCCACACCGCCTCGGAGAGCCTACGCCACCAGACCACCGACCCCACGGAGGACACCTCCATGGCTGTGTCGAGTAGCATCGGGTCTAGCCCGAGGTCGGTGCTACCACCACCTCCACCGGTACCTGTTGCCGCACCACCACAGTATCAGGGGCCACGCATTCGGCTGACCGCCCGCAAACAGGTCATCCTTCCGGGCCGCTTGCCGGACAGGATGGCTGCACAGCAGGCCGGTCCATCTAGACCTGAACCACCCCACCTTCCATTCGGGGACCCGCATCCCGAGGCTCCACGCACATCTATGATGGACCATTACACGTGGGAGCGACAGCTCGAACGTGAGGAGATGCAGCGGGCCCGAGACGCTGACGCAGCTAGGCAGCGGATGTCGCCTACCCTACAGCCTCCCCCTCCTGCCGCTTTCTTGCACCTCCACCGCGAGGTAAGGGGACTTTCTGAGGAGGCCCAGCAACAAGGGCTTCTCCTCTGCGAGGTCTCCGATGCCGCGCATCGGTTGTCAGAGAAGGCGTTGCGACATCTCGCTGCGGCTCAGGCCACAGCCTGGACGGTGCAACGTCTGGTGGGAGTTTGCTTGGTTATGGGGACCCTGTTGGCGGTTATTTCCGCCAAGATGTTTCTCGAGAAACGCCGCTAGCTTTCTCATTTCTTTTATTGTATTGTAGGCCGAGTTGTAATTTTCCATGTACACAACTCCGAGCCATTTCTATTTATTTCCTTTGTATTGTATTGTACTTTATTTCCTTTGAACCTTGTATTCGACATTTTTATTATTAATGAATGAAGTTTCTACCTTTTATTATCTATTGTTACTATTGTCGTGTGAATCTTGTTCTGTGGTTGAATTATTCTCTTGTGCGAGGGGGAGGCGACTCGTGGGAGCGATCGTGACTGGGATCGGGAGTGCGATGACTGAGACATGGCGTATCTGCGAATAGAGAGCTACATAAGTACGGGGGAAACTAAAAAAAATAGGAAAAACGTAAGTAAAATGCATGCACGGGTCAGTTATGTGAGTGTCGGGAATTGACATGACCGGGAATTTTTCGACTCAAAACCGTTAACGTTAGCCATTGACTTTCCGTTCTTGCATAATTCATTTTGAACTATGCATGGTTGATCAAGTCACGCATAGTTGAAAAAGATAACCATGCAATCGCGGAAAGCAATACACTAAGGTTTGAACCCGAAAATGATTTTTCTGAAAAGCCTTGATTATAGTTTTGGTTTCGAAAACTTTTTGAAATTTTTTTTTTTTAAACCGTTTTCACTATAACCCGTGCTCTGATACCAAGTCTGTCACACCCAGCTAAAGCGGAAACACGAGATGTGAAGAGCAAAGAATCATTTCACGGGTTATACTAAAATCAACGGTCCAAGTCATTAAATTAAAGTTGGAAAAGTACTAGAGTTCAAAAGATACAACCAAGATTCAAAGTTTAAGACAATAATACATAGTAAAATGTTTTAATTAAAAATTCCCAAAAGTAAAGGTCTTCTTCCCGAGGTACACTTCACATGATTGGCTTGACCCGCCTGAGCAATACACTTCATAACTTACGCTTAATTCCTGAAACATGAGATAAAGTGTCAACTACAGAAACGTAGTGAGTGAGTTACAGTTTATAAGTTTTGACCAAAGTTTCCAAAAATGTTCGACAAGTATATATAAGTATAGAGTTTTTTAAAAGAAAGGAGGCGGATAATTAATCGCTAAAAATATGTTTATATACTGTCGTAGAAGTTCAAGTCAAAGTTCAATGTCCGTAAAAGTTCAAGTTGTATGGAAAGTAGTAAGTGTAGGAAGTCATTACCTCAGCGGTGGATTAATCCACATGTGTAAGACAGTAAGTATAAGTAGTCATTACCTCAGCAGTGGATTAATCCACATGTGTAAGACAATAAGTGTAAGTAGTCATTACCTCAGCGGTGGATTAATCCACATGTGTAAGACAGTAAGTAGGCATATGCGTAAATAATAATGACTAATGATCCTTGAATTGTACCAACCACTAAGTTTAATATAACGTAAGATTTTGCACACTAATCCGATTTTTGGTCAGAACACGCCCCTAGTTTCAGTCTAAAGATCTAGTTCGTGATAACTTAGTAATATGTACTCAGGTTGCTACCCATAAGTAAGGAGTGACCTCTCCTAACTATCGATACCCATATTTACTAACGCCTATTGTTAATAGTGTGTAGGGAATAGTTTCTAAAAAGCAGTGGGGCACTTTGTACTTCTTTTTCTAAAAATTGGTCGTTTGTACTTACGGCGTTTATATCCTCACCTTGGGTTTGCTCCAAATACAATCAAACTATCATCGTCTAATCAAATATCCAAAATTTAGTCTAAAGTAAGCTAATCAGAATAGATGATATCGTCTACGCATATTAGTTTCGCAAGGTTTCCAAAATAGTTCCATAGTTCTCAAAGGTTCCAAAAGTTCGTACATTTGCATAGTTTAGTAAAGGTTTCCAAAATAGTTCCATAGTTCTCAAAGGTTCCAAAAGTTTGTACGTTAGCAAAGTTTAGTAAAGGTTTCCAAAATAGTTTCACAATAGTTGTACAAGTTCATAATGGTAGCAAAGTCTCATCAAAGTTTCAAAGTCAATTGGATCATAAAACATTGTACGTAAGTTTAAGCGCGAAAAATAGTTTCACATCAAGATATCGTTCACAAAATGTTTTGATCTCATGTTTCCCCCAAAAAGAGTACTTAAAAGCAAGAGTAGAGAGGGGTGTAACTCACGGATTGCGAACACAAAGAACTCGGAAGTCGGTCGGAGAGGGAGCCGGGAATCGCGGGACGCCTAATAATGCAAAGATAGTTCAATTGATTATTATCTTATTATGTTATTATATTGTAATATAATAGATAAAATTTAATTAAACTTTAAGTGTCAAGGTTAAATATTGTCCAAAATAGTCCAAAACGGTTTATGTTACGCTTTTATCCAAAAGTCCAATTTTAACGAATATTATTATTATGTTGTAAGTAATTTTGGTCGCTGAAATGGTTTGAATTTCTCTAATGAAATTTGGGCAGCGCTTCCGCGTCCAAATTTCATATCCAAAAATTCCATCTCCATTTCCGCTCACAAATACCTATAACACGATATTATATATACACGAGTTCATTTAAGTCCAAAAGGTCCATTACAAGTCACCAATACATTAATTTAGTCAAACTCAGTCACAAAAATGAAAGTAACAAAAAGGTCAGCGGGTCGAACGGGTTCAAAACGTTCAAAAATCGAGTTTTCAGGAAATCTGGCGGGTCAGTGCGCCGTTGTGAGCGTTGGGACGACGCACAGGCACGATTTGTGTCCCGCTGCGTCGTCCTGGCCTCTTAGGACGGCGCACAACCCATGTTTTTCGAGCTTTTCTTGCAAAATGTTCACTTTAGCCACGGGTTTTCGACATGCAATTAATCCACACTTAATAAAATGTTATTTTAACAGTTTCTAGAGCATTTTCATCCATAAAAACATAGATCTAAAGGTTATTTCGGTAAAAAAATCGTTTTTGACCATAAAAAGTCATAAATCTTTGTAAAATCTTGATTTAAAGTCTTAGATCTTACATGCAAGAGTTTAAAACAGTAATAAGTGATAGAAGAGAGATTTCTACCGGAGGAAATGGCTCGGATGATGATTTAGAAGAGTTTGAGCTCCAAAAATCTTTACGAAAATGGTCCTTAACCGAAATGTTTTGCTCCTCTTGCTTCCTTTGATGTTTCAAACGATTTGGATGGATGAAAATAGTGTTTTAGGGGCTGTGATTTACTGGAAATGATGAAGGTTTAGAGAGAGTTTGAGAGAAATGTGTGTGTTTTTATGTTTTTAGTTTATGAAAATGAGAAAATGGAAGTAGAATAACAAAAGTGGGTAAGGGGTGTGTTGGTAATGCAAAATAGCAGTAAATGATGGCCTTTCCCCGAGTTCTATTGGTTAAAATTTGTAAGAAATCGAGACATGCAAAAATTTGAAAAAAATTCGGAGTTAGTCCCTCCAGGACGGCGCACAAGGCCTGTGTGCGTCGTCCTGGACCTGTTTTGTAACAATTTTTGAGTTTTTGCCGTTTTTGTTATTTTTGCGTTATTGTTTCGTTGGACCTTATCGTTAACTAAGAGTTCTTAGTTATTTTACATTATGAACTTAGGAAAGTTCATTAGGTGTTTTCTTGGCATTAGGACTTATATAATTTGATTCCGGTTGTGATTCCGAGACTAGCGCGTTTCCGATAATTGAACAGTTAAAGACAACGGTAGGCAATAAAAGAGACGTAGGGCATAAAATGCACCCGAAATTGGACGGTTGTCACAATAACTTTAAAACTTTGGATTATGTACTTGTATTAAACATTTGAACTGTCACACCCCGCTAAAGCGGAAACACGGAATGTGAAGAGCAAAGATTCATTTCACGGGTTACACTAAAAATAACGGTTCGAGTCATTAAGATTTAAATTAAAAAGTACAAGTCAAAGATACAACCAAGTTTCAATATAAGACCATGGTACATAACGAAGGTGTTTTTAAATAAAATTCCCAAAATAAGGTCTTCTTCCCCAAGTACACTTCACATAATGGACTTGACCCGCCCGAGCAATGCACTTCATAACTTACGCTTAATTCCTGAAACATGAGATAAAGTGTCAACTACGAAAACATAGTGAGTGAGTTACAGTTTACGATTTGAAGAGAAGTTCAATTTAGGAGTTCAAGTCAAAGAATTTCAAGATAAGATTAGATACTTAAAATTCGAGAGTAACTTAATTAAATTTAAGAGCTTAAAATTCAAGAATAACCCAATTTCAAGACAATTTCAAGTACTTTATAATAAATTTAAGTAAGTTTAAAAATGAGTTCAAGTACGTCCAAAACAATTTCAAGTACGACCAAAGTAAGTCTAAGTCAAATACAAAGTCAAATAGCGTAGCGAGCAAAAGGGGTCATAGTCATTGCCTCAGCGGTGGATTAATCCACATGTGCAAGACAGAACGTAAGTATATGCGTAATATAGACCTATGATCCTCGAGTTGTACCAACCGCTAAGCTTAAATATACGTAAGATTTAGTCTACACACTAACCCGATTCTAGTCAAGTACCTGCCCACCAGTCAAGTCTACAGTCAGAGTCCGCGAGGACTTAGCAATATGTACCTTGGTCGCTACCCATTGGTAAGGAGTGACCGCTCCTAAGTATCGATACCCATAATATATGCTAACGGCTTGTGTTAATAGTGTGTATAGTCGTCTAAGTAAATCGTGGGACTTTTGCCGAACAGTTTTAAAAAGTCTTTTAGTCTGCACTTATGGCGTTATATTCTCACTGGGGTTTTGTACTTAAATACAATCAACCTATCAATGTCTATTCAAGTATCCAAAGAGGCAAACCGGGAGTCTAAGGTAAGCCAATCCGAACAGTTGATGTTGTTTACGCATATAAGGCCAAATAGTCGTCCAAATAATTCGTCCAAGATAGTCTAAAAGTCGTCCAAATACAAATAGTCGTTCAAAATAGTTTAAAAGTCGTCTAAATAGTTCGTTCAAAATAGTTTAAAAGTCGTCTAAATAGTTAGTTCAAAATAGTTTAAAAGTCGTCCAAATAGTTCGTTCAAAATAGTTTAAAAGTCGTCTAAATAGTTCGTCAAAATAGTTTAAAAGTCGTCCAAATAGTTCGTCAAAATAGTTTAAAAGTGCAAAAGTCAAAGTTTAATAAGTCAAAAGTCAAGGTTTAATAAGACAAAAGACAAACTAGTTCAAATAGTTCGAAAGTCAAAATAGTTTATAAGTCAAAAAGTCGAATTGGTCCGATGAGTACCAAAAGTCAAATAGTCGTACAATTTCAATAAGTCAAAATAGTTTGATAAGCAATTTCACATAATGCCATAGTCCAAAAACAATTTGATCTCATGTTTCCCCCAAAAGCATATTTAAATGTAAAAGTAAGGAGGGGTGTAACTCACGGTTTGCGAAGAGAGTGAACTCGGAATCGGTCGGAGAACGGAGTCGGGAATCACGGAATGCCTAGGAATACCAAGATTGTTCAAAAGTTAATGTCTTATTTGGTCCTTTATATAAGATTTGGTAACTTTTGTTTATGGTTATGTTATGAAGTCAAATTGTCTCAAAGTTGGTCCGAAGCGGTTAACGTTTATTTTTAGTTTGAAAGTTCAATGTTAAAGTTATTATTATGATAAACATGTTTTGGTTACTGAAATGGTTTAGGTTTTCTAACGAAATTTGGGCAGCGCTTCCGCGCCCAAATTTCATGTCCAAAACCTACAATCATTACCGCTCACAAAACATACATATACCCAAAATAACTTCACCACAAGTCCAATAAGTCCAATACAAGTCATAATCATTATCATTTTTATTTATCTCAGTCTAGTAATAACATTTATAAAAGTCCAGAATGTGTGTACAAGTTTAAAACGGACAAACGACGATTTTTCGGGAGAACAGCAGCTCGGTGCTGCGCACCTAGCTGCTGTCTCTTTCTCGTTTGGTGTTTTTCTTGCTAAAAACGTTTTGTGACACAAGGGTTTCGACATGCAACCAGTAGATAACTTATAAAACATCATTTTTATGGTTTCTAAACAACTTTTACCCACAAAAACATAGATCTAAGTATCATTTAGATAAAAATCGTTTTTGTATGAAAAGTGACATAAATCTTCATACAACTTATTTTTGGTTGTTTAGATCGAACATGCAATTAGTAAATATCTTTCAAAACATCATTTTAACAGTTTCTAAAGTGTTTTTATTCACAGATTCGTGGATCTAAAGAGTATCTTGATTAAAAACGTTTTTGACCAAAAAGTCAAAGATTTGTATAAAAACACATTTTCAACCGTTAGATCCTACATGCAATCGATTATTTATGTAAGAATAGTGAAAAGAAAGTAATCTACCGAAGGAGATTGAATGGATGATGTTTTTGGTCGGATTAGAGCTCCAAAATCTTTACGAACTTGGTCCTTTTTCGAAATAAACGACACCTCCTTGTTCCTCTAGATGTTTTGAACGATTTGTGTGGATGAATAATGGATTTCTATGGTGGATTTGTGGCTGTAAACCTCTGGTTTATGTGGTGTTCTTGAAGACAAATAGAGAGAAAATGCAAGTGTGTGTTTTTGGTGTGTGTAAAATGATTTAAGAAAATGAAAATGAAAAGAAATAAAAGAGGAGTGTAATGATACACTTTGGGACTGTTATTTGCAGTAATTAAGTGGGTTAGGTCGTTTTTGATTGGGTGAGTTTGTGTAAAAACGAGGCAAGGACTAAACATGAAAATATTTTGAAAACTGGTGGGAGGTGCTGCGCACCTCAGGAGGAGGTGCTGCGCACCGGGCAGTTTTCCGGCATTTTCTGATTTTTCGTTTTTACGTTATTGTTTCGTTGGACCTTTTTGTTAATTGAAAGTTCTTAATTATGATTAGTTATGAACTTAGGAAAGTTCAATATGTGTTTTCTTGGTATTAGGGCTTATAAAATTGATTCCGGAAGTTATTCCGACATTAGTTCCGACAAGTACCGGCTCAACAGTTTCGAACTAGAACAAAGCGAATATGATAAAAGAGTGACTAATGATTTCGAACCGACATAGTAGCTAAACAGTATCCAGATTTTTGACGGTTTTCA
The DNA here is from genome assembly GCA_910822075.1 of Senecio squalidus. Classification (NCBI taxonomy): domain Eukaryota; kingdom Viridiplantae; phylum Streptophyta; class Magnoliopsida; order Asterales; family Asteraceae; genus Senecio; species Senecio squalidus. The sequence goes on from CAJVGC010000001.1 coordinate 19,628,268, forward strand.
CATTCTCCCCGGGTTGAAAGGAATTTCGTCCCGAAATTTAGTTCGTCTCATGGGGAAAAAATTTGCCGTCGGATTGTAGTGGGTTCTCCTGACGAGTTTTGGTCCATGCGCCTTCACGCAGTAGTGGGACTACGTCGGAGGTTCCACGGAACTCAGAGATGGGTAAGAGGTTCGATCAATGCTATTTGTCCTTGGAGTCAACAACCTAAGTGTTTTAACAAGGAATTTGGTGTGGCGGCAGTTTTGACTTTGATTAGAGGGAGATGACAAAGGTCTCATCCGATGAACGCTTAACAGGTGAGGAGGGGCACGTAAGAACTTTGGGAGACGGTCGGGAAAGTTATAAATGGTGAGAGGTCGGATCGGTACATCCCGAGACTTAGATTGAACCGGTGTACCTCGGCTTAGTTTGCCGCGTTTCCAGAAGCAGACTGTCCTCCTTCCGTGGCGGTATCATAAGGGATACCCTATTGCCATCCAAGGGATTGAGGTTTTACTTCCAGATGATCGCGCGGCTCCTTGGCCGAGTACGGGAACGTTTCCGGTCCTTCGCGAGTAGGGGTAGACGTAGGACCTGGCAGTCGTCAACCGTCAACTTCGAGCCGACAGGGCGGTGTTTGACACTTGCGTCCACGCATAGACTGATGGGTTCACACTTCGTGCTGGCACGGGGTCCGTGACGCAAATGTACCCGATTAAAGACAGGCGAATTGTGAGAGGTGATGAGGTATAGTCGCGTTCATGGCGATCCTCAGGAGGGTACTCCAGAGAGAAAGGAGCGTAGATCGTGTAATAGAAGGACAATTTTTTTTTCGGTATCATGCCTTGACCTTGAGATAAGTGAAGCACTTGGCGGGATACAGGGTAGTGTCCTTACACAATGTCCGGCCAGAATGGTATTCTCGGGAATTCCGGTTACAGCAAGTCGGATCCCGGGTAAATGAGATAACAATTCGATGGCCCTTGACGGGAATGGATTCACGAATACTTTCGGATTTAGGAGCTCATGCTAGGGGCTTGGCGCTACAAGCTACGTTTAGCCTGGGTCTGAGTTCCTTCGAGGTTGACCATAGAGTCGGGAAGTGTTCTGCTCGGGGTCATCGTTCGAATTTAGGGAAATTGGCGTACGACTCCTGACCATGGAAGGGTTCTAGGGTGAGCTCGGGATGCTCACAGGATCTTCCTTGAGTAGGTGTGAGTGTTGGCGAGGAGTAAGGTTATCAATTATCTGAGTACGGCCTACACACCTTGTTCATTAAGTCCATGAATGCCGGCGATGTGTTGTTTAGGCGTACTAATAGGGGAAAGGCTTGGGTGGTTTGCATCGAGTTCGGAACATGCGGTCCTCGCAAGTGTTGGTCAAAATGTCGCGAACCAAGCGATAACTCGGGCGGGGTCGACCTTCTAGAGATGTGTTGCATCCTGCAACTACTCGGACTAATTGTCGATTCTCGGGGATGGTTATCGGTTCACGACGGTCTGCTTGACGAGTCCATTACGCTTGGCGTACAACGGGTGGGTCTGTCTGTCTCTTGGTAGGGAAGCTGGGCTCCCCGAGTTGACTTGCGCGACAGAGTTAGAGTTGGGAGGTTCCTACAGCGGCTTTGGCCGCCTTAGCATCTCAAATGGTGCTAGTTGGTAGGGAGCCTTGGCTATTGATGCCGTGCTAGGAACAAGGTTTATTTAGAATTTTCGCTCGTCGCTCTCGGCGGTAGTCCGGGCGATTTCTCAGGAAACTTTGGATGGTCCTTGACTACAGAGGTGTCTTGGATTCGGCTTTCCTTAGGTTTATACTCGACGTCGTGAGCGGAGGGTGCGTCGTAGTCCTTCTCAGGATGCTAGTGAGTCTATCAGAACGAACGACCTTGACTCAATAGTGCGGTGCTTGGTTTCTCCGACGATGGCGCCAGAGCTCGATGGTTTGGTAAGAACTGGGTCGGCGGAGGAAATTTTTAGGCGACTCGACGTAATGGGAATCCTAAATTTGCATTGGTAGTTGCGACTAATGGATCGTTGGCATATTCGAGAGGAACTATCCGTAAAGCCTGAGGTCCCAACTGATGAGATGTCCAATCTCTAAGGGGCAAGGTTTTCTTCAGCTCTTGAATCAATTAGTGCGGAAGGAAAAAGGGTCTTTTGACAGGGAACGTACCAGTAGTTGCTTTAAGGCTCTGAGAGGCTTCCTCGGCCGTGATTGCGAGAGCACTGAGGGTCTCTGTGGTATGCTCTAAGAGACAATCCTCACGAAAGTGCTGGTTGCTCCCACATTCGAGACATAGTAGCCTTCTCTTCGCATTTTCTGGACAGCACCAAGGGTAGTGTCCTACGGTGTTGCAAAGTTTGCATACCGGGCACTGCCGGACATGGTGGAAAGGGCATCTGTTGCATCGGGTGTGCGGTCCAGTGTGGGTTCGAGGTATGGTGGGGTATTCCTGGGGGATACTAGTCCGTGATATTTGGTGGCGGAGCTTCCTCCTCTTGTTCTCCCTTTGTTGGAAGAGAGCAGGAGAGGGAGGCAAGGGGTTAGTTCCAAGGTCCTCGTCCTCGTTCTGCTTAACAGCATGTTCACGACAATGTCGGAAGAGGTGTCCGATTTTGTTGCACGCGTAGCACGCTGGGCAGTCCCCAATGTGATGCCGGTAGCACTTAGGGTGCGGTCCAGCATACTCTCGGCGTCTGATGGCGGGCTTCTTGTCGTGGTTGCCCCTTATGGGTTGGTGACTAGCCCTACGTTTCTCACTCTTCCTTCGAGTGACGGGGGCTGGAGGAGAAGGGAGGTTGTTGTCATGATTGATCTCCGAACAAAAGGTGTCTGGGTTATCGCTTCTGAAGATCCTGTCGCTCACTCCGGCGATCACCTGGGCAATCAAGTCGGGTATTGCTGCGTTCATCTGGGCGATGACTTGCTCGGCGAGGTCACTAGCACTCAAGTGCGGGGGTGCCATGATTCTGCAACAGAAAGAATGTAGGTTGGGTTTAGAACGCGCGGATGAGATATGATAAGAATTACGATTTAAGTGATCATAGATAGTCATAGCACGAGATTAATACGGATGATCAAGTAGTACACGCAAGATTATGATTTAGGAGATAGAATCATAGTGTTCGCAACAAGTACAAAGCTCACAAGACACGATAAACCAAATGATAAAAGGTAGAATTTTCATTAATAATAAGAAGTTTCGGTACACATGACAAATTCACTGAGAGAAACGTACAAGTGCAATACATAGAGAAATAATAAGTAGTGGCTTAAGTCGTGTACAATGAGAAAATTACGACTAGGCCGGTACAGTACAGTAAAAGGGAAACATGTCTAATAACGCTCTTCCAAGAACATCATGGCGGCGAGAGCTGCGACAAGTGCTCCCATGACTATGCAGGCTCTGACGAGGCACTGGACGGTCCGGGCGGTGGTCTGAGCCGTCAGTATGATCCGCCGGGACTGCTGTGCTAGCTCGTTTGCAGCATCGGAGACTTCAAATAAAAGAAGGCCCTGCTCCTGGGCTTCCTCAGCAAGTCCACGGACTTGGCGGTGTAGGTTGAGGAAGGCGTCCGGAGGAAGAGGCTGGTGAGTAGGTGGCATCATGGGTCGGGAGGGTCCGGACTCCTGCGCACGCCGTCTTTCTTCAATGAACTGACGATCCCATGCGTAACGCTCCGATATCGGAGTGCGAAAGGCGGGATCGTAGGGGTCCAAGAAAGACTGGGGAGGCGCGGGTCGGAATGGGCCCGACGGCGGATGCATAGGTGCTCCAGCATTTGGTCCTCGGGACTGTGGTGCTGCAACGGGCACCAACCTAGGAGGTGGAAGTACCGTCCTTGGGCTGGACCCATTACTGCTACTGATGGTCTGGGACGTGTCTTCCGTTGGGTCAGTCGTCTGGTGACGCTGACTCTCGGATGCGGTGTGGCCCTCAGAGGGCTCGTGAGAGGGGGAGGCGGCTCGGGGAAGTGATCGGGTCTGGGATCGAGAGTTCGAGGACTGAGACATGGCGTATCTGCGAATAGAGAGTTACATAAGTACGGGGAAACTAAGAATAGGAAAAACGTAATTAAAATGCATGCACGGGTCAATCATGTGAAGTGTCGGGAATTGACAAGACCGGGAATTTATGGACTCAAAAACCGTTTAACGATAGCCTTTCATTTTCCGTTCTTGCATAATTCATTTTGAACTACGGGTGGTTGATCAAGTCACGCATAGTTGAAAAAGTTAATCATGCAATTGCGGAAAATAACATACTAAAGTTTGAACCCGAAAATGACGTTTTCTGAAAAGCCTTGGTTATAGTTTTGGTTTCGAAGACTTTTTGAAAGATTTTAAAACCGTTTTCACTATAACCCGTGCTCTGATACCAAGTCTGTCACACCCCGCTAAAGCGGAAACACGGAATGTGAAGAGCAAAGATTCATTTCACGGGTTACACTAAAAATAACGGTTCGAGTCATTAAGATTTAAATTAAAAAGTACAAGTCAAAGATACAACCAAGTTTCAATATAAGACCATGGTACATAACGAAGGTGTTTTTAAATAAAATTCCCAAAATAAGGTCTTCTTCCCCAAGTACACTTCACATAATGGACTTGACCCGCCCGAGCAATGCACTTCATAACTTACGCTTAATTCCTGAAACATGAGATAAAGTGTCAACTACGAAAACGTAGTGAGTGAGTTACAGTTTACGATTTGAAGAGAAGTTCAATTTAGGAGTTCAAGTCAAAGAATTTCAAGATAAGATTAGATACTTAAAATTCGAGAGTAACTTAATTAAATTTAAGTGCTTAAAATTCAAGAATAACCCAATTTCAAGACAATTTCAAGTACTTTAGAATAAATTTAAGTAAGTTTAAAAATGAGTTCAAGTACGTCCAAAACAATTTCAAGTACGACCAAAGTAAGTCTAAGTCAAATACAAAGTCAAATAGCGTAGCGAGCAAAAGGGGTCATAGTCATTGCCTCAGCGGTGGATTAATCCACATGTGCAAGACAGAACGTAAGTATATGCGTAATATAGACCTATGATCCTCGAGTTGTACCAACCGCTAAGCTTAAATATACGTAAGATTTAGTCTACACACTAACCCGATTCTAGTCAAGTACCTGCCCACCAGTCAAGTCTACAGTCAGAGTCCGCGAGGACTTAGCAATATGTACCTTGGTCGCTACCCATTGGTAAGGAGTGACCGCTCCTAAGTATCGATACACATAATATATGCTAACGGCTTGTGTTAATAGTGTGTATAGTCGTCTAAGTAAATCGTGGGACTTTTGCCGAACAGTTTTAAAAAGTCTTTTAGTCCGCACTTACGGCGTTATATTCTCACTAGGGTTTTGTACTTAAATACAATCAAGCTATCAATGTCTATTCAAGTATCCAAAGAGGCAAACCTAGGGAGTCTAAGGTAAGCCAATCCGAACAGTTGATGTTGTTTACGCATATAAGGCCAAATAGTCGTCCAAATAATTCGTCCAAGATAGTCTAAAAGTCGTCCAAATAGAAATAGTCGTTCAAAATAGTTTAAAAGTCGTCTAAATAGTTCGTTCAAAATAGTTTAAAAGTCGTCTAAATAGTTCGTTCAAAATAGTTTAAAAGTCGTCCAAATAGTTCGTTCAAAATAGTTTAAAAGTCGTCTAAATAGTTTGTCAAAATAGTTTAAAAGTCGTCAAAATAGTTCGTCAAAATAGTTTAAAAGTGCAAAAGTCAAAGTTTAATAAGTCAAAGTCAAGGTTTAATAAGACAAAAGACAAACTAGTTCAAATAGTTCGAAAGTCAAAATAGTTTATAAGTCAAAAAGTCGAATTGGTCCGATGAGTACCAAAAGTCAAATAGTCGTACAATTTCAATAAGTCAAAATAGTTTGATAAGCAATTTCACATAATGCCATAGTCTAAAAACAATTTGATCTCATGTTTTCCCCAAAAGCATATTTAAATGTAAAAGTAAGGAGGGGTGTAACTCACGGTTTGCGAAGAGAGTGAACTCGGAATCGGTCGGATAACGGAGTCGGGAATCACGGAATGCCTAGGAATACCAAGATTGTTCAAAAGTTAATGTCTTATTTGGTCCTTTATATAAGATTTGGTAACTTTTGTTTATGGTTATGTGATGAAGTCAAATTGTCTCAAAGTTGGTCCGAAGCGGTTAACGTTTATTTTTAGTTTGAACGTTCAATGTTAAAGTTATTATTATGATAAACATGTTTTGGTTACTGAAATGGTTTAGGTTTTCTAACGAAATTTGGGCAGCGCTTCCGCGCCCAAATTTCATGTCCAAAACCTACAATCATTACCGCTCACAAAACATACATATATCCAAAATAACTTCACCACAAGTCCAATAAGTCCAATACAAGTCATAATCATTATCATTTTTATTTATCTCAGTCTAGTAATAACATTTATAAAAGTCCAGAATGTGTGTACAAGTTTAAAACGGACAAACGACGATTTTTCGGGAGAACAGTAGCTCGGTGCTGCGCACCTAGCTGCTGTCTCTTTCCCGTTTGGTGTTTTTCTTGCTAAAAACGTTTTGTGACACAAGGGTTTCGACATGCAACCAGTAGATAACTTATAAAACATCATTTTTATGGTTTCTAAACAACTTTTACCCACAAAAACATAGATCTAAGTATCATTTAGATAAAAATCGTTTTTGTATGAAAAGTGACATAAATCTTCATACAACTTATTTTTGGTTGTTTAGATCGAACATGCAATTAGTAAATATCTTTTAAAACATCATTTTAACAGTTTCTAAAGTGTTTTTATTCACAGATTCGTGGATCTAAAGAGTATCTTGATTAAAAACGTTTTTGACCAAAAAGTCAAAGATTTGTATAAAAACACATTTTCAACCGTTAGATCCTACATGCAATCGATTATTTATGTAAGAATAGTGAAAAGAAAGTAATCTACCGAAGGAGATTGAATGGATGATGTTTTTGGTCGGATTAGAGCTCCAAAATCTTTACGAACTTGGTCCTTTTTCGAAATAAACGACACCTCCTTGTTCCTCTAGATGTTTTGAACGATTTGTGTGGATGAATAATGGATTTCTATGGTGGATTTGTGGCTGTAAACCTCTGGTTTATGTGGTGTTCTTGAAGACAAATAGAGAGAAAATGCAAGTGTGTGTTTTTGGTGTGTGTAAAATGATTTAAGAAAATGAAAATGAAAAGAAATAAAAGAGGAGTGTAATGATACACTTTGGGACTGTTATTTGCAGTAATTAAGTGGGTTAGGTCGTTTTTGATTGGGTGAGTTTGTGTAAAAACGAGGCAAGGACTAAACATGAAAATATTTTGAAAACTGGTGGGAGGTGCTGCGCACCTCAGGAGGAGGTGCTGCGCACCGGGCAGTTTTCCGGCATTTTTTGATTTTTCGTTTTTACGTTATTGTTTCGTTGGACCTTTTTGTTAATTGAAAGTTCTTAATTATGATTAGTTATGAACTTAGGAAAGTTCAATATGTGTTTTCTTGGTATTAGGGCTTATAAAATTGATTCCGGAAGTTATTCCGACATTAGTTCCGACAAGTACCGGCTCAACAGTTTCGAACTAGAACAAAGCGAATACGATAAAAGAGTGACTAATGATTTCGAACCGACATAGTAGCTAAATAGTATCCAGATTTTTGACGGTTGTCACATGAACTACTTGGTTGTATTAAACATTTGAACAACTTTAAAACTTTGGATTATGTACTTGTATTATAACCCGTGTAATGATATTCCAGCTCTCACATCTCGTGTTTCCGCTATATCGGGGTGTGACAGACTTGGTATCAGAGCACAGGTTATAGTGAAAACGGTTTTAAAAATTTTTTCAAAAAGTTTTCGAAACCAATCTATAACCTAGGCTTTTCGGAAAATCATTATGGGTTCAAACTTTAGGGAATTAATTTCGCGATTGCATGATTGTCTTTAACTATGCATGGCCTGATCACCCATTCCTAGTTCAAAATAAATTATGCAAGGACGGAACGTAATTACTAAGGTAAAACGGTTTTCGAGTCGAAAATTCCTGGTCTTATTATTTCCCGATCTCACGTGACTGACCCGTACATGCATTTCATTACACTTTTTCCTTTAATATTACTTTGTTTCCCCGTACTTACAAAACTCCTTGTTCGCAGATCCGTCATGTCTCATTCGTCTCGCTCACGATCACCCTCGCGATCCCAATCACATTCGCAACCGAGAGTCGCGTCGTCTCGCGAGGCTTCTGAGGGCCGCACCGCCTCGGAGAGCCTACGCCACCAGACCACCGACCCCACGGAGGACACCTCCATGGCTGTGTCGAGTAGCATCGGGTCCAGCCCGAGGTCGGTGCTACCACCACCTCCACCGGTACCTGTTTCCGCACCACCACAGTATCAGGGGCCACGCACTCGGCTGACCGCCCGCAAACAGGTCATCCTTCCGGGCCGCTTGCCGGACAGGATGGCTGCACAGCAGGCCGGTCCGTCTACACCTGAACCACCCCCCTTCCATTCGGGCACCCGCATCCCGAGGCTCCACGCACATCTATGCTGGACCATTACACGTGGGAGCGACAGCTCGAACGTGAGGAGATGCAGCGGGCCCGAGACGCTGACGCAGCTAGGCAGCGGATGTCGCCTACCCTACAGCCTCCCCCTCCTGCCGCTTTCTTGCACCTCCACCGCGAGGTAAGGGGACTTTCTGAGGAGGCCCAGCAACAAGGGCTTCTCCTCTGCGAGGTCTCCGATGCCGCGCATCGGTTGTCAGAGAAGGCGTTGCGACATCTCGCTGCGGCTCAGGCCACAGCCCGGACGGTGCAACGTCTGGTGGGAGTTTGCTTGGTTATGGGGACCCTGTTGGCGGTTATTTCCGCCAAGATGTTTCTCGAGAAACGCCGCTAGCTTTCTCATTTCTTTTATTGTATTGTAGGCCGAGTTGTAATTTTCCATGTACACAACTCCGAGCCATTTCTATTTATTTCCTTTGTATTGTATTGTACTTTATTTCCTTTGAACCTTGTATTCGACATTTTTATTATTAATGAATGAAGTTTCTACCTTTTATTATCTATTGTTACTATTGTCGCGTGAATCTTGTTCTGTGGTTGAATTATTCTCTTGTGTGTGAATCTTTGTCGTGTGAATCTCTTGAATCTTTGTCGTGCGTGTACTATCTGTTATGTTATATTACTCTTGCGTGGTTGTTAACTTTGTTCATTGGATTATATTCTTATCATACTCCAATCGTGCGTTCTAAACTGAATTTGTTGTCTGTTGTAGAATCATGGCACCTCGCTCAAACGCCAGTATCATTGATGAACAAGTCGCTGCTCAGTTGAATGCAGCGATGCCCAACATGATCGCCCAGATCACTGCTGGGATCAATGCAAATGTCAACAACCACCACCACCAGCAGCAGCAGCAGCAACAGCAGAACAACAATCAAAACCAACAACACCCAAATCCCCCTGCTTGCACCTACAAGAGATTCATGGCCTGCAAGCCCAAGGAGTTCCATGGCACAACTGGTGCCGTAGGACTCGTGTCCTGGTTTGAGAGCATCGAGTCGGTGCTGCACATCAGCAGGTGTGCCGAGGCTGACAAAGTGCAGTACGCCTCATGCGTTCTACACGGTAAGGCCCTGACTTGGTGGAACAGCGTAGTCCGCAACAGAGGACGCGAGACCGCCTATGCTCTCACATGGGACCAATTCAAAAACCTTCTGATCGAAGAGTACTGCCCCAAAGGGGAAATTAAGAAGCTCGAGGCAGAGCTCTAGGATCACACGATGATCGGAAACGACATCGAAGGGTATACTGCCCGATTCCATGAATTAGCCCGACTGGTCCCGAGGCTAGTAACTCCGGAAGAAAACAAAATCGACCGCTATGTCTCCGGTATTGTTCCCGAGATCAGAGGAATGGTCATCGCAGCTGAACCCCAAACCCTCCAGAGTGCCATCATTCTAGCTCACCGCCTCACAAGCAATCTACTCACCGCTCCTGCATCCTCCAAGAAGGGGACGGGTGAGAAAAGGAAATCCGACCAAACCCCCAGGAGAAGCGACCGCAACAAGAAGAAGAAGACCACCCGGAATTTCGCCGTAGCAGTTGTAGCACCACCACCGCCACCGCCTCTAACTGGAGCCCGAACCTATACGGGGACGAACCCCAAGTGCAACAAGTGCAACTTCCACCACCTCGGGAACTGCCCGGTGTGTTTAAAATGCCAGAAAGTAGGGCACTTCGCTAGGTACTGCACGGAGAGGGTGATAGTCCCAGGTCAGAAGCCGGTGTGCTTCGAGTGCGGGAGTGACCAGCACTTCCGGAACGCTTGTCCGAGACTCCAGAACGCCCAACCGAACCAAGGCGGGCGAGGTCGAGGACGTGCATTCGCACTCACAGCTGAGGAAGCCCGACAGGACCCAAACGCGGTGAACGGTACGTTTCCTGTTAATAATCACTATGCATCAGTTTTGTTCGATTCAGGGGCTGAAAGAAGCTTTGTATCCTTAGAATTTAGACCCCTCATTAACTTAGGATCTAAAGTTCTTAAGGATAGCTTCACCATAGAGTACGCTAACGGTCAAGAGTTCGAAGCTAAGGATATAATCCTAGGATGTTCCATATGCCTATCTGATAAAACCTTCCCCATTGACTTAATTCCAATCGAGCTGAAAAGCTTTGATGTGATCGTCGGAATGGACTGGCTCTCTCGTTTCCGAGCTGAGATCGTCTGTTTCGACAAACTTATCCGCATCCCTCTCTCTGACACCGAAACTCTAGTTGTTCAAGGAGACAAACCCGGACGACAACTCCGTATCGTGTCGTCCATGAAAATGCGCAAGTACCTCGAGAAGGACTGTGACGCATTTCTCGCTCACGTTGTCGAACGTAAACCCAAGGAGATCCGTGTACAAGATATCCCAGTAGTCAAGGATCACCCTGAAGTCTTTCCCGAAGATTTACCCGGGCTACCTCCGCATCGACAAGTGGAATTCCGGATAGACCTAGTTCCTGGTGCAGCACCGGTCGCTAAGACACCGTATCGTCTAGCCCCACCGGAAATGCAAGAGCTATCGAAACAGCTGCAGGAACTCTTGGATCACGGTCTTATTCGTCCAAGCTCGTCCCCCTGGGGAGCCCCAATACTCTTCGTTAAAAAGAAAGACGGATCCTTTCGTATGTGCATCGACTACCGCGAACTGAACAAGCTCACCGTCAAGAACCGATACCCACTTCCGAGGATCGATGACCTTTTCGACCAGTTGCAGGGTGCAACTTATTTCTCGAAAATCGACCTCCGTTCGGGTTATCATCAGGTTCGTGTCAGTGAGACCGACATTCCTAAAACCGCTTTTCGTACTCGTTACGGTCATTACGAATTCCTTGTCATGCCATTTGGTTTAACCAACGCACCAGCGGTGTTCATGGACTTGATGAACAGGGTGTGTAGACCTTATTTGGACAAATTCGTGATCGTATTCATTGATGACATCCTTATCTACTCGAGAAACAAAGAGGATCACGCGAAACACCTGAAACTTATCTTAGAACTCCTCCGAGATCAGAAACTGTACGCCAAATTCTCTAAGTGTGAATTTTGGCTCCGGGAAGTACATTTCCTTGGTCATGTGGTCAACCAAGAAGGGATCCATGTAGATCCGGCAAAAATCGAAGCGATCGAGAAATGGCAAGCCCCAACGACTCCTACGGAAATTCGTCAATTCCTAGGGTTGGCCGGCTATTATCGAAGGTTCATCGAGAATTTCTCGAAGATCGCTAAGCCACTCACCGAGCTCACTCAGAAGGACAAGGATTTTGTTTGGGGTACAAAACAAGAGGAATCCTTCCAGAAACTTAAACACCAGCTCTGCCACGCACCGATTTTGTCCCTACCGGAGGGTACGGATAACTTCGTGGTATTCTGCGATGCATCCCATCAAGGACTTGGGTGTGTCCTTATGCAGAAGGATAAAGTCATCGCCTACGCCTCAAGACAACTTAAGGTGCACGAACAGAACTACACCACTCACGACCTAGAGCTGGGAGCCGTCGTATTCGCTTTAAAGATCTGGAGACATTATTTGTATGGTACTAAGTGCACGGTTTTCACGGATCATAAGAGCCTTCAACACATTCTAGACCAGAAGATGCTCAACATGAGACAAAGGAGATGGATCGAACTGCTGAGTGACTACGATTGCGAGATCAAGTACCACGCAAACGTAGTAGCAGACGCCCTGAGTCGGAAGGAAAGGGTAAGACCATCTCGGGTTAGAGCATTAGGTATTCAGATTCAGACGAATCTTCAAACGCAAATCGCCGAGGCTCAGCGAGAAGCGTTGAAACCTGAGAACTTAAAGGGCGAAACATTGCACAATCATGAGAAGGAGTTCGAACTCAAATCCGACGGAATCCATTATTTCAAGGGCCGAGCCTGGATTCCGAAATCCGAAGATCTTCGCAAGCTAATCTTGGACGAGGGCCACCGTTCCCGATACTCCATCCACCCTGGATCCGATAAGTTGTACAAGGACCTTCGGGAGTATTATTGGTGGCCGGGCATGAAGAAGGATATCGCCTTGTACGTAGCCAAGTGCCTTACTTGCTCGAAGGTCAAGGCGGAATATCAGAAGCCCTCAGGTCTACTGCAACAACCGGAGATTCCTATGTGGAAGTGGGAACAAATCTCCATGGATTTCATTACCAAGTTGCCCCGGACAACAAAGGGTAACGACACAATTTGGGTAATTGTGGACCGATTGACAAAGTCTGCTCATTTCCTACCAGTACGAGAGACCCACTCGATGGAGAAATTCGCGCAAATCTACATCAACGAGATCATCTCTCGCCACGGAACACCTCTCTCCATCATCTCTGACAGGGATAGTCGATTCACGTCCCGCTTTTGGAACGCGCTTCAGAAATCGCTCGGGACGCGACTAGACCTTAGCACCGCTTACCACCCTCAGACCGACGGTCAAAGCGAAAGGACGATCCAAACACTTGAGGATATGCTTAGAGCATGCGTAGTTGACTTCGGAGGAAGTTGGGATACTCACCTTCCCCTGGTCGAGTTTTCCTACAACAACAGCTACCACGCTAGCATCAAGTGCGCTCCGTTCGAGGCCTTATATGGACGTAAGTGCCGGTCGCCACTTTGTTGGCTAGAAGCCGGCGATCGACAACTCACAAGGCTCGACATCGTCCAGGAAACCATCGACAAGATCACCACTATCAGGGAACGACTGAAGACGTCCCGTACCCGGCAGAAGAGCTACGCCGATAACCGAAGGAAACCCCTCGAGTTCCAAGTTGGCGATCGGGTGCTTCTCAAAGTATCGCCATGGAAGGGGGTAGTTCGCTTCGGGAAGCGCGGCAAGCTAAGCCCAAGGTATACCGGACCATTCGAAGTTATCGAGCGTATTGGCCCAGTAGCATATCGACTCCAACTCCCGCAAGTTCTTTCCAATGTTCACAACGTATTCCATGTCTCGCACTTGAAAAAGTGCTTATCTGATGAGACCATCGTCATCCCACTCGACGAGGTCAAGATCGACAACAAGCTCAACTTTATCGAGGAACCGCTTGAAGTTGTGGACCGCGAGGTCAAACAACTCAGACAAAGCCGTGTTCCTATTGTCAAGGTTCGTTGGAACTCCCGACGTGGTCATGAATTCACATGGGAACGTGAAGACCAAATACGTCAAAAGTATCCGCATCTGTTCATCTACCTGATGGGACGAGTCAAATTTCGGGACGAAATTTCTTTCAACCCGGGGAGAATGTGACAACCGTCTAAAATTCAGGTGATTCTCAGTTAATATATCGGTTCGAATCTTTAGTTGCATTTTATCGTGATCGTATTGTTCTAATTCGTACTTATGGTGTCTTTTATTGTGTCGGAACCAAAGTCGGAATCAACTTATAAATCCTAACACCAAGAAACTATACAAGAACTTGACTAAGTTCATAACGGAAACTAATAAAATTCAGTCCACAACTAACAATAACGGAAAACTTAAAACGTCACAAAGCTGGAAAATGCCTTCCAGCCGACGGCTGGATATGGCCAGCCGGCGGCTGAAAGGCCGCTGACTGTGATTTGGTGACTCATAATTGCATGCAAGGGGAATGGCCAACTTCCCAACTCGGGGATTGGACCATTTACTGGCCAAAACACTTCCCTAGGGCAGTAACACCCCTTTCCCACACCTCCCCATTCACTTTTCATTTCCATTTCAAATCAAAAACACCTAGTTCATCCCTCTCTCTCTCTACATTTTCCTCTCAAGAACACCATAGCAAAACAGTGATTTTACCATCTAAAACAGCCCTTAAATCCACGAAAATCGTCCATCAACCATACACAAATCGTCCTAAATCGAAAGGGTAACAAGGAGGAAGCTTAAAATCGGGTTTTGAAGAAGTTTCTCTACCACTTTGGAGCTTTTCTCATCCAAACCGATCCACAACTTTTTCCTTCGGTAAAACTTTTCTATTTTACTCTTATTACATAAATCTTTACTTGCATGGATGATCCAAAGGCCGAAAAACTGTTTTTATAAAAGTTTAAAACGTTTTCTTGCTTAAAAACGGGTTTTTCACATAGATCCACTTTTTGTTGAAATAAATCTAAAAGAAACTGAAACTTTTACTCTAAAATGATTATATTTGACTAAAAACAGTTTGCATGTAAGAATCTAACACTAAAACGGCTCAAAAATCGAAAAATAACGAAAACATGAAACTGGCCGAAGGCCTCTAGCCGGCGGCTGAAGATATCCAGCCGGCGGCTAAGGTCCAGCCGGCGGCTGAATATCTCCAGCCGCTGTCTGGATCTCGCTGTTCACTAAAATCGTCGTTTTGCAACTTTAAACGTTAAAATAGTGTCCAAATAATTTTACCACAGATTATACAATTTGAAAACTTACTGTTTTTATAAATAAAATTGTTTGGATGAGTTTGAGGATTAAAAACACTTGTATTATCGTGTTATATGGTTTAAATTGTTTGTTAAAGCGGGAAAGTGTGTTCGAAAATGGATTAAATTTTTATAGCGCGGAAGCGCTGCCCAAATTTCACCGTAAACTTATACTAAAACTCAGTGACTTAACATTTTTGTAACTTATACATATTGACCTTGGACATTGACTCTTTTTGGACATAATTGGACTAATCGGACCCTAAAACGTACACGAACACGTGTTAACATATAACTTTTCCGTATCAAAACTTTGGGACAAAATTTAAAGTATAAAGATTTAATATTAAAAATGTTAAAATGGAACTTCAACATAACTTAAATCATACAATTTATACTTACACAATATTTCGGTGTTTTAGGTCACCTTTGATTCCCGACGCGTTCCGCTTCTTTCTCGCTTACTCGAATTTTATCTCCGCAACCCGTGAGTTACAACCCCACTATTTTACTATTTTTAACATTATTTGGGGGAAACATAAGATGTATTTGTTTATGTAACTTTTATGAAACTTTTCGCAACTCGTATGAAAACTTTGTGAAACTTTGAGAAACTTTGTGAAACTTTGTGAAACTTTGAGAAACTTGGGAAACTTTGAGAAAGTTGTGAAACTTTGAGAAACTTGTGAAACTTTAGAAACTTGTGAAACTTGTGAAACTTATATGCGCAAAAATGTGTTATTGCCCCGTTAGTTGGCTAAACTAAATTTAGGTTACTTGTATGCGCAACCAATCCTTGATGAGAATATAAACTCTGTAAGTGCTTACTACTAGTTTTAGAAAAAGAGTTCAAAGTGCCCCGTTTTTAGTTCGGAAACTTGATACACTATTAGCATTAGCCGTTAGTATTATGGGTATCGATACTTAGGAGAGGTCACTCCTTGCTTGTGGTTCTCGACCTAAGTACATATTACTAGAATCACATGAAACTCCATTTATTGTGAAACTTTGGGGCGTGTTCTGACCAGACAATCGGTTTAGTGTAGACTTACTTTTATATTATGCCAAGAGATTGATACAAGATACTAATTTAGTTGATCATATATTATTTACGCATATACAATAATTTAGCGATTGTTCCGCTATAACTTTTATGATACGAGTTCTACTCTACTTGCGTATGCTCGAAACTTTTATAAATATATATATGTTTTAGCCCCGTTCTGCTTTATTTTCATTTATGATACTTTATACATATATATTTTCACTTTGGAAACTTTTATCGAGAAACTCAAAACTGTAACTCACTTACTACTTTATGTAGTTGACACTTTATCTTATGTTTCAGGAAACTAGTGTATGTGTCGAAGTGCATGGCATGGAAGGGTCGGTATGGTCACGTGAGGCGAAATTTGGGAAAGACCTTTTATTTTGGGAATTATAACTTTAAAACTTTGGATTATGTACTTGTATTAAACATTTGAACTACTTGGTTGTTTTTGAATCGTGAACAATTTATTTTAATTAATGACTTGAACCGTTTATTTTGATTATAACCCGTGTAATGATATTCCAGCTCTCACATCTCGTGTTTCCGCTACAGCAGGGTGTGACAAGTAGAAAGTGTGCAGACTTCGTCAATCGATCCTCAATCATCCAAATCATGTCGTTACCTCTTGCCGTACGGGGCAGTTTGGTGATGAGGTCAATGGAGATTTGTTCCCACTTCCACAGGGGATTTCCGACGGTTGCGGTAGGCCTGATGGTTTCTGATATTCGCCTTGACCTCAGGGCAAGTTAAGCACTTAGCCGCGTACAAGGCGATATCCTTCTTCATGTATGACCACCAACGATATTCCTGGGGGTCTTTGTACAATTGTCGGATTCTGGGTGGATGGAATATCTGGAACGGTGGCCCTTGACTAGTATAAGTTTTCGAAGGTTTTCGGATCTCGTAATCTACGCTCGGTTCTCGAAGTAGTGGATTCCGTCCGGATTAAGCTCGAATTTCCTCACATGGGTCTGTAGTGTCTCGTCCTTAAGGTTCTCGGGTTTCAATGCTTCGCTCTGAGCTCTAGCGATTCAAGTTGGAGCTTCTGAGATGGTTCCTTCTGTTCTTTGCGCCAAAGGGAACTGCATTTTTCGGAGTGACTTCGGTCAATGGCTTAGCGGTCCTTGAGAAATTCTCAATGAATCTTCAATAGTGGCCCGCCATCCTAGGAATTGTTGGATTTCCGTAGGGGACGTTGGAGCTTGCTATTTCTCAATCGCTTTGATTTTGGCTGGGTCTACGTGAATTCCCTCCTAATTGATCGCATGACTAAGGGAATGTACTTCCCGGAGTCGGAATTTACATCTCGAGAGTTTCACGTACCACTTCTGATCCCTAAGGAGTTCTAGAATGAGTTCCAAGTGTTTCGCGTGGTCTTGATTATCCCGCGAATAGATGAAGATGTCGTTTATGAATGTGATTACGAATTTGTCCAGATATGGTCTGCACACCTGGTTCATCTAATCCATGAACACTGACGGTGCGTTGGTCAGACCGCATGGCATAACGAGATATTTGAAATGCCCGTAGCAAGTTCGGAAGGAGGTTTCAGAAGTATCGGTTTCACTTACTCGAACCTGATGATACCCTGACGGAGGTCGATCCTTGAGAAGTAAGTTGCACCCTGCAACTGATCGGATAGGTCGCCAATTCGAGGGAGAGGGTATCGGTTCTTGACGGTCAGTTTATTGATTTCACGCGAATTGATGCACATCACGAGAGATGCGTCTTTCTTTTTATCGGAGAGGATTGGGGCTCCCCGGGATGATGCAGTAGAACGAATTTGTCGAAACAGACAATTTCAACTCCGGATCGGGCTAACCAGCCCATTCCGACGTTGATGTCGAGACTTTTCAGTCCTATGGGGATGAGATTGATGGGGAAGGACTTATTGATTTGGTACGCTGTACATCCTAGATTTACGTTCTTAGATTCGAACTCTTGGCCATTAGCGTATTCGATAGTGAAGCTATCCTTAAGAACTTTAGATCCTAGATTAATAAGGGGTCTAAATTCTAAGAACACAAGCTCCTCTCAGCTCCCGAGTCGAACAATATGGAGGCATAATGGTTGTTTACTGAAATTTACCTGACGCGGCATTTGGATCATGCCTTGCCTCTTTGGCGGTGATTTCGAGGGTACTGAAAGTTCTTGTTGTCTGCAGTATGGGGCAAGTCTTACGGCGGTGTTTTTTGCTTCCGCATTCGAAGCAAGCTGGCTTTCTTTCTTGGCAATATCTGACGTAATGCCCCGTCTTGTTACAACGGTGGCACACCGGGAAACTTCCCGCATGGTGGAAGTCGCATTTTTCGCATTTGGGGTACGGACCATTGTAAGGTCGGGGTCCGGTTGTGGGTTTCTTGGTGTGATTGCTCCTCGTTGGTTGGTGATCAGCCTTACTTTTCTTACTCTCCTTACGCTCGACGGTTTCCGGAGGGAGAAGGAGGTTATTGTTTCCGGGGTTCTCCAGGTGGTTGTCGTTGGGGTTATCATTCCCGAAAACTTCGTTGTTGACCCCAGCGATAATCTGGGCGATCATGTTTGGGAGTGCTGCTTTGATTTGCACGATAATCTGCTCGGCTAATAGGTCGGCGTGGCTTCTCTTGGGAGGCATGATTCTACAATGGAAAGCAGGAAACTAGTTTAGAACGCACGAATAAGAATATGCAATAAGGATATACAACAATAATGTATATCGGAAAGATAGATAGCGCACGCACGATAAGCGATTAAGGAACGAGAAAAGGATTCAAGCATAATAAACAAGTAAGGATTATGAAGGTAGAAATTTCATTCCATGATAAGAGTAGTCGGTTACGAAGTTCATAATGTGAAAGGTTCAAATACTAGTACAATACAACATAAAATAAAATACGAATTAGCTTCAAGTCGTGTAAATATGGAAAATTGCGACTTAAGTTTTCGATACAATACATAAAATGAAAGGCCTAACGACGCCTATCCAGGAACATCTTCGCGACGATGACCGCAATAAGGGTCCCCATGATCAGGCAAGGGCTGACGAGACGTTGCACCGTCCTCGACGTGGCCTCAACCGACGTGATGACTCGGATTGACTGTTCAGACAGTCAGTGTGCAGCATCAGCGACTTCACACAGAAGCAGACCATGTTGCTCGGTCTCTTCCGTGAGTCCCTGTAGATCTCGACGGAGTTGAAGGAACGCTGCTGGTGGGGACGACGGTAGTTAAGGAGGCATCATCGGCCTAGATGGTTCGGCGCTGTCGGGGCGCTGCGTCTGCTACTCCTGAAACTGACGCTCCCAATGGTAGCGATCCATCGTTGGCGTACGCGAAGCTCCAGCGTACGGGTCTACGAACGACATCGTGGGAGGAGCGGTTCTGGATGAGTCGGGATTCTGTCCCATCATCCTATCAGGAAGACGACCAGGAAGGACGATCTGTTTGCGTGCGGTCATCCGGACTCGGAGTCCACGCTGCTGAGGTGGTGCTGCGACGGGCACTGGTGGTGCAGCTGGTAACACGGTCCTCGGGCTGGTGGCACCTTGGCTGCTCCGGAAAGCCATCGAGCTCTCCTCGGTCGGGTCAGTGGTCTCGTGGTGCTAAGCCTCTGGTGCGGAGAAGTCTCCCGAGACTTCTGGCGTGTAAACGGCTTGCGTATGTGAGTGCGACTGTGACCGGGAGTGAGACTGAGATCGTGAGTGCGACGATTGAGACATGTCGGATCTAAGAATAATGAGTTACGTGAGTATAGGGGGGAAAATAAGGAAAAATGTAAACGATAGTGCATATATGGGTCAGTCACGTGAGAATCGGGAATGGATAAGACCAGGAATTTTTCGACTCAAAAACCGTTTAACGATAGCAACTACTTTGCGTTCTCGCATAATTTATTTCGAACTAGGCATAGTTGATCAAGTTGCGCCTAGTTAAAAATAATTCATGCAATTGCGGAATTAATCTACTAAAGTTCGAAAGCTCGTGAAATGATTTTTCCGAAAAAGCCTTGGTTATAGTTTGGTTTCAAAAATTTTAAAAAAATTCTTAAAACCGTTTTTCACTATAACCTTTGCTCTGATACCAAGTCTGTCACACCCCGCTAAAGCGGAAACACGAGGTGCGAAGAGCAACGATATCATTACACGAGTTATAATTAAAACATACGGTTTCAAGTCATTATGATAGAAAATAAGAGTTTAAAAGTTTGAAAATAACCAAGCATTTAACGTATCACATAACAAAATACATGATTAATTGTTTAACAAAATTCCCAAAATGATAAAATAGGTCTTTTCCCAACTCTTGAATTCACGTGACATGTCTGACCCATCCATGGTATGCACTTAGTATCCTTACATTTGGTTCCCTGAAAACATGAGAGAAAGTGTCAAACTACAAAAGTAGCGAGTGAGTTACAGTTTTCTAGTCCTCGACTAAAAATGGTTTGAGTCAAGTATAACAATACTTAAAAAGTTGCGGTAAGTAAAACAATACTTAAAAGATAGTTGCGTAAAGTATAAAAATACTTAAAAGATAGTTGCGATCCATAAAAGTTGCTCAAGAGATAGTTGCGATCCATAAAAGTTGCTCAAAATATAGTTGCGATCCATAAAAGTTGCTCAAAAGATAGTTGCGGAGATCGTATATCCATATACGCGCAAGATAAATAAACTATTGATTGAAATCATGTATGACGACTACTTGGCATAATATAACTTAAGTGTTCACACTAAACCGATTAACCAACCGCGAAGCCCCTTACCCCGCACTACTTACGAGGAGTATTCAGTTTCAGATCCAGTAATATGTACTTAATACTGAAACTGAATACTCCTCGTTAGGCCTTTCATGTTTCCCCCAAAATAATTATTTAAAAACAGTAAATAAAAGTGGGGTTGTAACTCACAGTTTGCTAGAGACGAGACGTGTGCGAAAAGCGGTCGGAATGCTTCGGAATCAAGGAAATCCTATAGTTATACCAAGTTATCGAGTGAGTTTAATTGTTTATGAGTTTATAGCACCGTTAAGCAACGAAATTGCTTTAGTTTTAGAAGTTATGTTAAGGTCTAATGAAAATCGGGCAGCGCTTCCGCGCTATAATTTATTCGTCCAAATTTCGTACACTTTCCCGCTTAATAACAAATCGTGTTTTAAATCTTTCTTATAATACATAATACGATAATAAGTTAAATACGATACTTTTGGTTAAATTACATTTTGACATTATTTGTCCCAATTCAGTCCCATCCGATAGAATACAATAGGTGTTGGTCTAATATTTATTCTTAACCGTTTTCAAGGCTTAAACCGAATAACGAAGATAATGAAATCGAAAGATTCACGAGGATAACAATTTGTACCGTTAACACTCGCAAGGACTTGACAAGAATCTGGAACAAACAACTTCAGTGGTGTAGTGATGAGAATATCCGCCTCCAAAACACAAGACAACCACCGAAAATTAGCAAAAGCACGAAATTTATGTGAACAGGGGTATCCATCCGCCGGCTGGCAGTCCACAGCCAGCAAACCGGATTTTTGTTATTTGTCGTTTTTAAGTATTTTCAAGTGTGTTTTCTGTAGATCTCGACATGAAACTTAGGAATCTTTAAAATGTACATAAATTTCTTCAAATAACAACTTTTTATATCAAGATCTTATGTAAAAGTTTACAAAACTTATGTTCTTAGATAAATCACCATAAAATCTTTATAAGAATCTTTATTAGATGTTAGATTAAACATGCAAGTGTAAAAATGTAAGTAAATCAGTGGGAAAAAGTGATTATACCTCAAGAACATGAAAGAGTTATGATCTAGACGATTTGATGATGATTTTGATGGAGATTTAACCCAAAAATGTTGAAAACCCAAGTAACCGACCGAAAGAATCACCACCTCTTGTTCCTTTGTTGATAAAAACATATTTATTGTGATGTTTATGGTGATTATATGGTGGATTTCACAGCCACAAGATGATGTTTGAGAGGGAGTCTTGGAGAGAACCAAAGAGTATGTGTGTGTTTTTGTTATAACCAAAATGAAAAGAAAAGGGCTATTATCACTTTGGGGACTGTATTCTTGGCAGAAGGGGAGGTCAAATCGGGCATAAACAAGTGGACCATTTAAATTTCATGCAAAAATGAGTCACCAAAAAGCTGACCAGCAGCATCCAGCCGTCGGCTGGAGGAGCTCAGCCGCCGGCTGAAGCCCAGCCGCGGGCTGAGTCCATCCAGCCGTTGGCTGAATGGCTGGTTCGGCAAAAATCCCGTTTCCCGTTATCGTTATGCATTTTCGTTCGTTAGGAATTCCCGATTGATTCCAAATGAACTTAGGCAAGTTCCTTATGTGTTTTCCTTGGTATTATGACTTATATATTTTGATTCCGACACTGACGCGTTCTCGGTAAAAGTACGGTTAAAGGCAAGAAGGACATTTTAAAAGATATAGAGTACGATTTTCACCTGAAATTTTGACGGTTGTCACAGGTTATATTTTTTTCACTACGTGACATATTATTTAATAAATTACCAAAAAATATAATATATAATATAGGTTTATAAATAAATATTCTGAAACTGCCCGTGTGTATATACAGATTTAAGGACTAGTTATTAGTATAATATTTATAACTAATTGTAAAGTGTGATATCCAGGATAGTAATGAATCAAAAAATTAATGCAAAATTATTTTCTTGTTATGACTTGTTGATTCAAGTGGATGAACACATTGTCAAACTTCATGTACAATCCATGAGACTATTACCATACATACTTGTCTAGTAATACTACTAATCTTGGTAAATAAATAGTGTATATTAGTAGTATAAATACTACTTCAAGTGTAGAGATAATGGGCACCTCATGTATACACTTTCATAAGTTATACATTACTTCTCTCATCTTGTTTTTCTTAACCTTAAGTTGATTAATATATTTGTTAATCACACCATAATAATAGTTAATTTACAACACGTTATCAACACGAAATTTCTATACTCTAATCAAGGAAGATTAAACAATCATAAGGTATATCTATGTTAAGGTAACTAATTAAGGTATTCTTTTGTTAAAATATATAATTCATGAAACATATTAACATATAACCACCATTAATATATATTTAGACTATTAATAATATATGTTATATTGTTATGTTATCTAGTATAGTAACCATTTTCAATATTTTTATAACTCATAATTAATGGTGTTCTAAATGTTTCTAATATAAAAATTTTTAACTAATATTTATTTATATGCTAGCATACATATAACCTTATAAATAGTTTAATATAAGGTTATTAGCTTTAGTGTTCTTAATCATGCTTTATTTTGTAAACTTTTCCTAAACTAATTTATATCTTAATTATTCTTCTTAATGATTTAATTAAAAACGTTTTTATATTAATAAATTACAACGGCTACATAATGGTATAAACGACGACTAACGACATTATAACGGCTACATTTTTCACTATAAATTGAGAACTCCCGTTCATCATTTTTCACAAAATAATTCTCTCTTTTCTCAAATTCATTTGGTTTAAAGACTTTTGAAGATGATTCATCCGCTTTTAATTTTCGTCATTGTATTAATTATGTTATCGATCATTCCCCTTGTTCAACTGCCATGGCGTGAATTTTATTTTTTCTTGACCATACTTGTAACCGTGTGTTTTTTCCACTTCTCTGTGTTTTATTATGAATTGATATATATGGATTCTAATTTTAATATTTTATATTTGTTCAATTCTTATAGTTACAATATGTTGAATATTGCAAAGATTGAATTCAAAGCACTTGATATAAGTGGCAAAGATTATATGACATGGACCGAGAGGGTCAAGAGGTATCTTGAATCCATGGGTATTTTAGATACCATAAAAGCAGACAATGAATGGTCATCGCTAGACAAAGCGAAAGCTAATGTTTTCGTTAATAAGCATTTGGATGATATGCTAGAAATGAAATATTTTAATATTAAAAATCCATTCATTTTATGGAAGGATATTGAAATACGATTTAATCATCAAAAGGAAGTATTGCTTCCATCTGCTACGGATAAATAGAGAAATCTAAGATTCCAAGATTTTAAAAAAGTAAATGAATACACCTCCACTAGAATATGTTCAACATTTCAATTTTGTGGACATGGTGTTAAAGATGAAGAAAAGTTGGAGAAAACATTCTCCATCTTTCATGCATCAAATATAAATTTACAACAACAATATAGGTTACAGAATTTTAAAAGATATTCTGAACTGAATGCATTTCTCCTCATCGCTGAACAAAACAATGAACTTTTGATGAAAAATCACGAGTTCCGTCCTACAGGATCATTAGCTTTGCCTGAAGAAAATGATGCAACCATAGATGGTTCAAAAAATAATATGACTGGACGGGGACGAGGTCGTGGACATTTTGGCCAAAACCATCCTTATTGCCACAACCATAATTTTGGTCGAAACCAAAACTTTGGTAGAGCGAAATCTTATGCGCGTGGTCGTTCAAATTATTACCATGCTCCCCAAAACAAAAAGTTTCAACCACAAAGAAATTCCAAAACGACAAATCATGGTGATGGAGCAGGTCCTTCTCAGAATCATGAAAATATTTGTTTTAGATGTGGTGTAAAAGGACATTGGTCTAAAAACTGTCGAACGCCTCACCACCTCTGTGAACTCTACAAAGAATCCTTGAAAGGAAAAGATAAGGAAGAAAACCTTATTAATGATCTTGAGTTTACAGAATCTGAGCTTAATGCTGCAGATTATTGCAATAATTTTAACATTTTGGATTGATATGGATCTTGATACCCTCTATTTACTAAGTTTATGTTTAATAACTATATTTATGTTCCCATAACTATGTTTCTCTTTTAAAACTATGTTTTTCAATTTCTTAACTTGTTTTTGTCTTCCATGTAATATTTATGCAATAAATGTACCTTTTGTTATTATCTAATTTACTCAGTTCTTATTTTTTAAATATTTGAAGTTTGATATGAGTTCTACTGGAATACAACATCAAACAATGGTTGGAGATCTCTGCATATCAGATAGTGGTGCCACACACACTATACTGAAAAATAAGAAATATTTCTCTGAACTGAAACCTACAAAAGCAACCATTCGTACTATATCAGGTCCTGTAGACTTGATAGAAGGAATGGGAAAGGCTAATTTTATGCTACCTAATGGTACAAAGCTTTTGATAAATAATGCTTTATTTTCTACAAAGTCGTTGAGCAATTTATTGAGTTTTAGTGACATATACCTTAATGGATATGATACTCAAACAGTGACTATAGGTCATGAGAAATATATGTATATTGTTGAAAAGAACAAAGTTCTAGAAACACTACCAAGGCTTCATTCTGGTTTACATTATACGCATATACATGTGGTGGAATCAAATATGGTAGTGAAATAAATATATAGTAATCCTGGAATAATTACTTTATGACATGACAGATTAGGCCATCCAGGATCAACAATGATGCGAAGGATAGTTGAAAGTACTCATGGACATCCATTGAAGGATCATAAGATACCTCAATCAGGTTCAATAATTCCATGCACATCATGTTCTCTTGGAAAATTAATTGTGAGACCTTCACCATTTAAAGTTGAAAATGAATCACCTATGTTTCGTGAAAGAATTCACGGTGACATATGTGGACCAATTCACCCTTTATGTGGACCATTTAGATATTTTATGGGTTTAATAGATGCATCAAGTAGATGGTCTAATGTTTGCTTACTTTCAACTCGTAATGAGGCATTTGCAAAATTTATGGCTCAAATTATCAAGTTAAAAGCACATTTTCCTGATTATACTGTTAAAAGGGTAAGACTTGATAATGCTAGTGAATTTACATCCCAAGCATTTGATGACTATTGTATGTCTGTAGGGATTTTTGTTGAACATCCAGTTGCTCATGTTCACACGCAAAATGGTTTAGCAGAATCACTGATTAAACATCTTCAACTAATAGCTAGACCATAATAATAAGAACAAAGCTACCTGTATCAATATGGGGTCATTCAATTTTACATGCTGCATCACTGATTCGTTTAAGACCAAGTGCTAACCATACGTATTCTCCCATGCAACTTGCTTTTGGGCAAGAGCGAAACATTTCTCAACTTAGAGTTTTTGGTTGTGCTGTATATGTTCCCATTGCACCACCACACCGAACAAAAATGGGACCTCAGAGGAGGTTAGAAATATATGTTGGATATGAAACATCTTCTATCATAAGATATCTTGAACTACTAACAAGTGACGTTTTTACACCACGTCTAGCTGATTTCCAATTTAATGAGGCAAATTTTCCAAAATTAGGGGGGAAAAAGAAAATCAAAGAAAAAGATGTTTCATGTAGTGAACCTTATTTGTTGCATCCTGATCCTCACACCAAACAATGTGAAACATAAGTTCAAAAGATTATGCACTTGCAACAAATTGCAAATCAATTACCCGATGCATTTGTTGATACAAAAAGAGTGACCAAATTATATATACCATTTGTTAACGCTCCGGCTCGAATTGAGATCCCATATGGAAAATATGACGATAAAGTCACTCAAGAGTCTAAAACACGCTTGAAGCGTGGAAGACCAATTGGTTCCAAAGATAAAAATCCCCGTAAAATAAAAGGTGCAAACAATGCAAATGATCACGAGAAAAGTGTTCTTGAAGAAACACAAAATATCATCATTTCTCCAATAGAGGAAATGAATGATAACAATAAAGAGATTGCAATCAATTATGAAAATACGCATGCATTATGGAACCGAAACGAAATGGAAAATATTGATGAAATATTTTCATATAATGTTGCATGTGAGGTTATGAAAGAAAGTGATGATCCTGAACCTCAGTCTGTTATCGATTGTCAAAACAGACATGATTTGGTTATATGGAAAGACGTCATGCAAACTGAATTAAATTCTCTCAATAAACGGAAGGTTTTGGACCTATTGTTATCACTCCCAAATCCATGAAACCTGTAGGGTACAGATGGATATTTATACGTAAAAGAAATGAGAAAAATAAAATTATAAGATACAAGGCCAGACTTGTGGCTCAAGGTTTTTCTCAAAGATCGGGGATTGATTAGATGAAACATATTCTCCTATTATGGATGCTATCACTTTTAGTATTTAATTAGTCTAGCAGTTTCTAAGAATTTAGAAATGCGTCTCATGGATGTTGTTACTGCTTACTTGTATGGATCACTAGATAGTGATATCTATACGAAGTTCCCAGAAGGATTTAAAATGCCTGAAAGAAATGTACTCAATAAAATTACAAAGATCTTTATATGGTTTAAAGCAATCTGGACGGATGTGGTATAATCACTTGAGTGATTATTTGATAAGCAAAGGCTATACATAATCTTATTTGTCCACGCGTAATTTATTAAGAAAACAACATCTGGATATGTGATCATAGTTGTCTACGTTGATGATTTAAACATTACTGGAACAACCACTGAAATTAATGAAGTAGTATTACTTTAAAAGAAGGAATTTGAAATGAAAGACCTTGGAAAAACCAAATATTGTCTTGCTTTACAAATTGAGCACATACATAATGGAATACTTGTACATCAATCAAATTATACCGAGAAGGTTTTAAAACGTTTCAACATGGACAAGGCAAATCCTTTAAGCACTCCAATGGTTGTTAGATCACTCAACATTGACAATGATCCATTTCGTCCTTGCGAAGAAAACGAAGAAGTTTTTGGTCCTGAAGTACCATATCTAAGTGCAATTGGAGCTCTTATGTATCTTACTAATTGTACTAGACCTGATATTTCTTTTGTAGTAAATTTGTTAGCAAGATTCAATTCATCTCCCACCAAACGACATTGGAACGGAATCAAACATGTTTTTCGAAACCTTCGAGGGACTGTTGATTTGGGTTTATTTTATTCCAACAATTCCAAACAAGGGTTGATTGGTTATGCAGATGCAGGTTATTTATCTGATCCTCATAAAGCTAGTTCTCAAACTGGATATGTATTCATGAATGGAGGTACTGCAATTTCATGGGTTTCTCAGAAACAAACTCTAGTTGCAACATCTTCAAATCATGCTGAAGTTATTGCACTACATGAAGCTAGTAGAGAGTGTGTATGGTTAAGATCGATGACAAAACTTATTGTGACCTCTTGTGGACTAGAGACAGACAAAATTGCTACTTTGATCTATGAAGATAATGTAGTTTGTGCCGCACAGATGAAGGAGGGGTATATCAAGAGTGACAGAACTAAACACCAAGATCTTTCTCATACACATGAGACCTTATAAAGGATGATCAGATTGAAATGAAATATGTTCAATCTAGCAAAAATTCAGCAGATCTTTTCACGAAAGCACTTCCTACTGCTACTTTCAGAAAGCATGTGTATGATATTGGAATGAGACACTTGCGTAGTACGTAACAGTTTACGGATGTCTAAATGAAGGGGATTCAACTATGAACTGCACTCTTTTTCCCTTAGCTAAAGTTTTTTTCCCATTGGGTTTTTCTTTGGCAAGGTTTTAACGAGACAGTAGTTTACAGTTGAACTCTGATTTAAAATGCGTCATCCAAGGGGAAGTGTTATGAATTATTGATTCATGTGGATAAACACATTGTCAAACTTCATGTCCAATCAATGAGACTATTATCATACATACTTGTCTAGTAATACTACTAATCTTGGTAAATAAATAGTGTATATTAGTAGTATAAATACCTACTCAAATATAACATAATGGACACCTCATGTATACACTTTATAAGTTATATATTATTTCTTCCATCTTGTTTTTCTTAATCTTAAGTTGATTAATGTATTTGTTAATCAGACCATAATAATAGTTAATTTATAATATTTATGTGATATAAAAAAGTATTAATAGCACCCCACACCTTCCATGAATTGTTTTTTTATGTATTTGATGACAAGGC
The DNA here is from genome assembly GCA_910822075.1 of Senecio squalidus. Classification (NCBI taxonomy): domain Eukaryota; kingdom Viridiplantae; phylum Streptophyta; class Magnoliopsida; order Asterales; family Asteraceae; genus Senecio; species Senecio squalidus. The sequence continues at coordinate 19,657,175 of CAJVGC010000001.1, forward strand.
AGTGTCATTGAAGCAGGGATACATTTGTCTTTTGGAAACAACCTAGGGTTTTGTGTGACATGGGATCACACACCCATATATATAAAATTCCCTTTATTATTCCTCACAACCGCCGTTTGTAGAGAGAGAAAAAAATGGGAGTTTTCACATTCGTTTGCAAATCATCATCAGGCGGCGCGTGGACTGCAAAGCAGTTGAACGGCGACCTCGAAGGCTCAGGCGAGTCAACCTACGTGCTTCAAAGAAAGCTTGTTCAATCCGTTCTTGCTACTGATTCTTCCGGTGGTGTTCAATCTTCTTTCAGCTATGTTCTCCCTGATTCTGCTGTTTTTCAGGTATTTTTATTTTATGTTTTGTTTTGTCAGTTCTGTTGTTTGGTTGGTTGGTTCGTTCCTATGACTTTATTTTTATTCTTGTCTTTTGATCTGTATTTGTTTATTAAAATGTTATTATTATTATTATGATGATGAACTCTTAATATAATACTATATGAATTTTAGGTATTCTTTTATAAAGAAAGCCACACTTATTTTTTAAATATGCAATCCTAAACACCCCTTAGATTTATGATTTTCAGTTACATTTTTTAGGGTAAAATTTTGATATTAGTTTGAATCATCTACGCTTCTCTTATAATGGTGCGTTTTTGTTAGTGTTGATATGTGTTTTCTTCTCATATAATGGAGCGTTTCGTTCGTGTTGATATTTGTTTTGTTAGATGAGACTTGGTTGTTCATTATCATTGTTGTGTTCCGTAGTATCTCACATAGAATATCTCTTGTTTTATGTCATTGATTTATTTTTGTACTAATTATTTTATTATCGGGCGTTTCACAAGTTGTCTGTATATTGTCACAAGAACGTCTTTGGTCAATTTATTAATGATAAATAGTTTGAATTTGATACACACGATAATAACTTGAGACTACATAAGGTCGTCTATATATGTAGTATTTTTCGAAAAGCCCTGTTTATTTAGTTAATTATTTGATTATCTGATTATCACTATCTAAACACCCCTGATGTTATTACTAAGCGAAAGTGCCTTTATATCTTATGTTATTGAGTGCTATTTAACAGAATTTGTAACTTTACTGTGTGTCATGTTGGTCTAGATATCGGATTATTTAGTTTATATCTAAAGGCAGGAAAACAATTCTTATTCGAAATACATTGTTTTGTGTAGGTGATTATTGGTGGAGGTGGTGGTGGAGCCTCGTTCGGAGGTGGAGCTGCAGCAGCATCCGCACCTTCTGGTGGTGCAGCGGCTGCTGAGGCACCTGCAGCTGAGGAGAAGAAAGAAGAGAAAGAAGAGAGTGACGATGACATGGGTTTCTCCCTCTTTGATTAATTTGTTTCTGTTTGATAAAACTTTGGTTGTTCGAAAGTATTTACTCTTGTCACTTCATATTATGAAGTTTTGATTTTGTTGCAAAGCTCTGTTTTTATGATGGATGTTTATGTTTCTGGTATTGAAGTTTTATTTCTAATTGATTGACGTGTTTACCTCTGTCGTGGTGCATTCTCTTTATATCTTTTTACTTCAGTGTCGTATTCCTGAACCCATCGAGCTGGTGTTTATTTTAACCTGAGGGTTAGTGAATCAATCTTTAATAGCGTACATGTAAACAAAACGTCAAATAATCAAAATTCGCTTTAGCTACATCGTTCTGGCTTAAAAGAATCCCCAATTTGGCTCGAGTAATTTAAAATGATTGTTATTTTATATTGGTTTGGGTTGTTAACATGTTCATTTCTTGTTTAATTAAATATACACCAAATGTCGTATTATTTGTCTATGTCGTAACAAGGCAACCTCTAACTTATATAATAATGTCTTATGTCTTAATTAAATTCAGAATCCTAGATTTGACCTCAAATGAATATGTTTACACAACTAAAAAAATATTTCTCCCTCACCTTCCTACAATACAAAAATTCAAGAACACAACGAAAGAGTCCATAAGTCATCGTTATAACGAGGTACTCGAGTTGGATTGTTTGAAACAATATCAATTGACAATTAGAGATTGAGTTTCAAAAATGCGACTTTAGATGGACCTTACACGTGAATGGTGTCATTATTTTTGGACAAAATAGAAAAAAATATTATCAGATTTTTTTTTCGGTCTTGAACTTGCATACTAGAAGAAAAGTATTTGTAGATCACATACGAATTCATAGATCACTTCCAATGGTTGAATAAAATCGACTGGTAAGTTATTGTCAACTTAACGCCACTTCATATACCAAAAGTAACCGACCACTGTCAACAATGGCCCGTTACTTAATAAGTATGGACCCACACCTTTCGTCGGTTGCTCCGTCGTTTAAACAACACCCTCAAACTGATTCCCGGATCAACCGCCCCATGCCATTGGTTTAAGTTTAGTGACGAGCATCACTTTGCAAAGGAACGAAACCATTGACAGTTGTCTTACTAACTATATTAGTTGCATCATTAAATGAACTAAACTAAGAAGAAATGTATAAACTTTACTGGAATATATGTAATTAAACATGCTCTAAACAAAGTGAAAATAGTTTATTCTTCCCCTTTTCCTTAATGTCCAAATCGATTTAGCCTATGGACCCTTGTAGCATTTTAAAGCTATGTTTGTAAATGGCACATTCACTAAGAGCACTCGGAGTGGTAAGGTTGTGGGCTCGTTGTGGAGCTCACAACGAGCGTTGTGCTCGTTACCACTCCGAGGTCTCCTCGTTGTGGAGAGGCCGTTGTCTCCACAACGGTTCGTTGTTTGGTTTTTCTTTTTTTTTTTCTTTTCTTCTTTCTCTTCTTTTTCTTTTTTTCTTTCTCTTCCTTTTTTCTTTTCTTCTTTCTCTTCTTTTTTCTTGTTTTCAAATTGATCGTTTTATTTTTTCTCTTTGTTTGCAGGTATGGAGGAGGGAGGCTGAGGGAAGGCAGGAGGTGGAGTTAGTTTTTAGGGTTTGTTTTTTTTTTATATATGTTTTAAAAATTTTAATTTTGGCTAATGTTTTTAGGGTTTGCATTTTTTATCCTCAATTTTTCAATTTTGTCATAAAGTTTTAGTTATTTACGTTTAGATTTATTTTTAATTATTGTATTGTATTTTTTTTTTTAATTATTGTATTGTGTTTTTATTTTAATTATTGTATTGTATTTTTATTTTAATAAAATGTATTATTTATTTTATTTAAATCTTTTAAGAAAATAAAAATAAAAATTAAACTGGGTCCCACAACCTCCACAACTCTCCCTATCATACCAACCCAACAATCTCACAACCCACATTCTCACTGCCACGTCATCACTTTTTTTCCCCACAACCTCCACAACCCACATTGTGGCTCATTATCACTCCGGGTGCTCTAATGTTTTGCAATTAAAAAGGTCTATATTTAAGGTAACATAACAACCGAATATTCCCTACTTTGTTGTGAGCTATGTAGAATAGTTATGACTTATGATGACCATTACCAAAAAGAAAGCGAAAATGTTGCTAACATAATTGTTACGGGTAAGAACCACATCAAAGTTTAAATCTATTAACTTTCATGGAGTTTGCTTTGTACTACAAACACTATTAAGAATAATCATGACATAAATGTGTTCACTTTTGTTTTTCACGAGAAGAGTACTCGTGTATTGCAGCAGAATCCTAAAATGTACATATTTTGTTTTATATTTAGTTATAAGTCGATACATGGAGCGAAACCGTGTTTGTTTTATAAGAAATGATGAAGAAAGTAGTTGGAACAAAAAAAAAGCAATTGGATAAAAGAAAAAATAAATGAGGACATGGCTTCCTAAGAGCACCCGGAGTGATAATGAGTGACAATGAGGTTGTTGGTGGTTGTGGGGAAAAAGGTGATGACGTGGCAGTGAGAATGAGGGTTGTGAGTTGTTAGAGCACTCGGAGTGATAATGAGTGACAATGAGGTTGTGGTAGGTTGTGGGGAAAAAGGTGATGACGTGGCAGTGAGAATGAGAGTTGTGAGTTGTTATGATAGGGAGGGTTGTGGTGGGTTGTGGTGGGTTGTGGGATTATTTTAATATTTTTTTATTTTTCTTAAAAGATAAATAAATAATTAAAAGAATATAAAATATTAAACTTAATAATTAAAACATTAAATAAAAGATAAATAAATAATTAAAAGAATATAAAATATTAAAACTTAATAATTAAAACATTAAATAAGATAAATAAATAAAAATACAAATAATTAAGACAAAAACAAATAATTAAAACAATACAAATAAAAGCTAAACTAATTCATCCCGTATTTTTCTAGGATTTTTATTTTCTCGGCTTCGACCCAAGCCGCTTGTGCCGGCGGCATCCCCTCCGTGCTTTGTTGAAGAAACATCATATCGTCTCTTCTTGCACTAGAGTAAGCCGCTTCCTCTTGTCGGATAGCCGCTTGTTGTTGTCGCATAGCCGCTTCCTCTTGTTGGATAGCCGCTTGTTCTTGTCGGTGGAGGGTTTTCGCCTTTATTTGCGCCGTTTGCTTCTTCGTCTTCGTAATCTTCTTAAGGTGTGTCGCGATGAGCCCGCAAAGAGTCGAGGACGAAGATGTTTGCGCCTTATCGGAGGCGTCGGATGATTCCTTTCTTTTGCTAGCTCTCTTTTTCCCTTGAGGTCGTTCCTCCACATCATCCGCAAATATGTCGTCCCCGACACCAACGTCGTCGAGGTTGACGGTATCGAGTGGAGGGTCTATCTTGACAAATGCGCGCCATCGGCTATGATCCCTCCAGATTTCCCAGGCCTTGTCATGCTTAAAAACCGATTTCTCGCTTTCAAGGTACATTGTTGCGTTAAAAAATTGTTAAGAATATTTTGGGATTGTTGTTGCGTATAGTGTGGTACTTGGGGAGGATATAAGGGGTTTGGTGTGCCGAAATAGTTGGCGAAACCGGATGGTGTTTGCGATTTTGGCGTTGAGGGATTGTTTGTGTTTGTTTGGGGAGCGTTTGATGAAGACGAAGACATTTCGTGATTATTTTGGGTTTGGGTATTAGATTGAATTGGATTAAGAATAAGATTGTTGAAAGAAGGTGTGATTTTTTTGGTTAGATTGTGGGGGTATTTATAGGTGAAATTGTTTGGTTTAAAAAAAAAAAAATTAATAATAATAATTAATATATATATATATATATATATATCCGTTAGTTTACGTTGGAGAAAAAAAAAAAGAAAAAAAAAGAAATCTGTGCACAACGGCTCGTTGTAGGCACAACCCACGCCTCACAACGAGCCGAGAACGACGGGTCTCGGAGTCACAACGAGCGTTGTGGCTCGTTGTGAGTGGAGAACGAGCCGAGGCTATGGCCACTCCGAGTGCTCTTATGATAGGGAGGGTTGTGGAGGTTGTAGGATTATTTTATTATTATTATTATTTTTTTAAACATTTAAATAAAATATATATAACATTTTATTAAAATAAAAAACAAAACTACAAATAAATAATTATAATCAAATTTAAAACAAATTAACTTTTTATAAAATACAAAATTAAAAAAAAAATTAGAAGTGCAAAATAAAAGAAAACTAGATTAGAAAAAGACAAATTACATTAAAAAAAAAAAAAAAAAAAACTAAAAGAAGCCTCCTTCTTCCCCTTCATCTTCCTACCTGCAAACACAAAAAACCAAATCGAGGTTAACAAATTGAAGAAACAAATCAAAGAAAAAAAAAAGAAATCGAAGAAAAGAAACAAGAAAAGAAAAAAAAAAAAAAAAAAAAAAACTCGATAACGGCTCGTTGTAGGCACAACGATCCGGTGAGAACGAGCCCACAACGAGCCTCGCCGGTATCATAACGACCACAACGGTCGTTGTGGGTTGAGAACGAGGCCAGAACCTCCCCCATTCCGGGTGCTCTAAGTAGCGTTACTTATAAGAAAATTCAAACCTTGTGATTAACAAACGTAATTATCTTTATTTAATACCATAAAATAAAAATAATAAAAAGATAACACATTACATATACTGACAAAGTGAAGCTACGATGGGACAGCATGAATTTTAAACAGGTTGCATACTTAATTTTTTTTTTTTTAAATTTATGTTAACTTTTGCGTTCGCTGTATTTCTTTTCAATTTTTAGCTTTATATTTTCTTTTATAGTTTACGCTATTTAATAAGGTTAATACATGATTATTTTGACCGAACGTTAATTTTGTGTTTAATCCTTTTCTTTCTGGATTACTTTTTTTTCTTTTGTTTTACCTTTTATAAATAAAGTAGTTACGGCTTCATTTCGCTTCTCTGTTGATTTTGTGTCTTAGCTTATTTGATTGGGTTACATTATTTTCTTTTAGGTTAGACTAATAAAGTACCTGTGTATTGATTTCGATTGATTATTAATTTTTAATTTTCCTTTTTGGGTTATGTTTTTGAACTTTTCTTAATTTTAGGTGGTTGTTTTTGCTTTTAGACTATCAATTAAATGTAAATTTTTAAACCCGTCGTAACAAGCGGATATAAAAAACTAGTATAATTCAAAACAAATAAAAAAAACTAAGCAGATAAACTAGTAGGTTCTCTCACTAAAGTAACGTTGTTTTTGATAATATGTTACCTTTTCCTCGTTTTTTGAAAACCGGATATATATTAGAAGAGATTCTTATAAAATAAAGTAAAAAGTAATGAAAAAATAATTTATGATATGTGTAATTTTATATTATATTTATTTATTTAATTATAACAAACTTTAAAAAAAAAGTTTTATTATGCACCAAAATATATGTCGTTTAGGGGTTTTGCATTAAATTCATTGTTTTTGTGCAGTAAATATTCAAATATAATCCACAAGAATAAAACTACACATTCTTTTAAGTACACAAAAACTTTGTTTTTTAAAGTTTGAGATATGGTTAAACTGAACGATAATACAAAAATTCTAACGTTATAGATTATTTTTTAATTTTTTTTTTTACTTATTTTACCTTATTGTTTCTTATACAAGAACGAACCTCTATCTTAAGAATATAAATGAATGTGTAAAAAGCTTCGCTAGCTATTCATGGTCTTTCTTTAGTTTGATTGTTGTTGGAGTATAGTAGGGGAGGAGTAACGCGTGGCTGTATGATTCCTTCCATGAAATCGATGTTGGTGTACGATTTTTCTGGGAGAAACTGTGAGGCGGAGGAAGAGACAAGAGAGTTTAGGGAGTTGGAAAGGAAGAGGATGAATGTTGATTAAAGGTGGAAGACGGAAACGATTGGATGGTCCAGAGATTAAAAGACACCCTCTGATACCATGTAAGTTTTACAAAATGGTTGTCTGCCTTTCATTCATAATACGTGATACATATATAGATTAAAAGTAGGCTTCCCAAAGGCCAAGAAAATGGGCTAAACTATCAAATACATAATACATACTAACATTCTCGACAACCATGACAAAAAAAATTATGACTTCACTCTGAAAAAAGAGTACATCTATATGTTAGTAGAGTTTATTGCAAAGATCGTCCGAGTAGTTTGTTCAAATTATTGTTCTGGTCCTATAAATTTGAAAGTGCAAGTCGAAAAACTTTGGATCAAAATCAAAATACAATGTCTAAAATATTATCATATGTTTTTCAAGAGGAGTACATTAAACTACAATCATATTTCAGTCAATTCAATTTTATCGATACACATATATAACCTTTCCCTAAGTATTAAGTCTATACTATTAAAAAAATGAAATTTTACAGAATTAATATCGCAATGTACTCTCTATGTTGGTAGGTAAAATTTGATTGGTGGGTCAAATTCTCTTTTATGTACGTGCATAGTTGAAGAAATTATATGTAAATTAGATACTCAAATCTTACAACCATATCAATTACTTTGTTTCACTAACTAATTAAACCTAGACAAAATAATGGATTCGACTCCTGCAAGAGACAAAAATTGTAAATTATCGAGTTTGTTACTCTTGCTTTTTTTCTTTAACAAATATAAATAAAAATGAAGACGAAATGTTGGGAACTGTAAGCGAATATAACTAACGAGACATACCTTAAATTTACGCTAACAAAGTAAAAAGAGTTTTACCTTATGTGTAAACTGATTCAGCATATCGACTCATTAAACCACATCTGTAAATGGTATATCAAATAACACTTTGCAATTAAAACAATATATATTTCAAGTAAGATTTTAACTATATCGAAACTATTTTGTTGTGAGGTTAGTATTAAAAGTAGTCATGATGACCACTTTTCAATAAAATACTAATAATATGATATTTTCATTAACAACAATGTCTATAATTGTTAGTCAGAATTTATTTTTGGTTAAAGTTTTTGAGGGGTAAGAACTATGAACCCTTCATCTGTTATTCTTATCCCCGTTTTTTTCTGGAAAATGGATATTTTTCCGCGACATTCTTGATTTGTGATTGCTTTTATTAAATTTTGATATAACTGTATCTTTGTGATTCTCGTATTTTTCGTCTTGTTTTAAAGTTTGTACGCAGTTGTATTGCTATTTGGGTAGAGATCTATAAGTTCTCTTGCTGTAGCAACGCGCGTTCCGGGCAATTTTTTTTTTTTTTTTGTTTTCGACCGTTGTATGCATTAAAAAAAAATTATTTTCTTTATTTTTAAAAATGTAGCCGTTGGAGAACGTTTATATATATATATATATATATATATATATATATATATATATATATATATTTTCTCAACAACTCTATAAATAGTCAACCAAAACACAAATTATTAACACCAAATCATCTTATTTCTCTAAAAAAAACCACAATTCATTATTCTATTTTATCTTAAAAATGACTTTCAAAATGAATATGTCCGATTCCGACTCTTCTAACGATGAAACAATTTTCGTGATACACACCATTGTCTTCGAAGCGATCTCGTTGAAAATATTGATAGGCTTCCTGATGACTATCGTTTCATAGATTGATTTCTATTTATCTATTTAATTATGTATGTTTTAATTTAAGGTTTTTAAAATTTTAATGTAATCTTGTTAACTTTATTAATATATTTTCTTTTAATGCAATTAGTTTTTTTTTTATTATTGAATGTATTAAAAGTTATATGAGTAAAAGGAAGAAAATGAAAAAAAATAAAATTAATGGGTTCCAGATTTTAGTGTTATGATTGAGGGGGTTTAGAAGTTTTATGTTATTCTGACGTGACATCCCATAACACCAAAAATGGTGTTATGGTTGAGAGCCCTCTGAAAAGTGAAAAATTAGTTTATGATTGTTTGGTTATTTGAAGTACGGTATTTGAAGTAATGAAACTCCGTCACATACTCAATTTTTAGTTACATAACTTCTATAAACTAGATTTAATCACGTTTCAAAAAAAGAAGTAACTTTTACAAAGAATTAGACTTACAACATATGTAAGAGTTTTTGATAATGTAGTGGATGTTTTATTATGAAGCAATCGTATATAAACAAAGCGGTCATGTGTAGTGTTATTTATGTTTATTTTGAAAGAATTGTGTTTACGATAATATAAGAGCTAAGCTACATATAACACGCCTTCTTAACCACATCGTCATTGTTTCGAATGGGTTCGAGGGGACGTCACGACAGCGGAAATCCATTGTTACCGATGGTCGAGTTTAATGATCGAATTGAGAAATATAATTGAGAAATATAATGAGTAATACCCATAAAGTTTCTCTTTAACAAAAAAAAAAAATGTACGTTTTATTACATATAGGTAGGTAAAATATTATTGGTGGGTCAACAAAAGTCCCTACAAAAAAGTTTGACGAAAGTTTGGGTCCCACCATATCTCTCTGTAATAAAATCAATTCCACGTAGGTGTGACCAAAAATACCCAGAACCGGCTAGAACCGCAAAAACGGCCCGACTTTGGACCGGAACCGAACTGGACCGGCTATGGTGGTCCGGTTCTCGGTTCTCAAAAATACTCAAAAAATAAGTTCGGTCCGGTCCGTGGCTAAACCGGCGGTTCACCGGTTCGGACCGAAAAGTTAACTTTTTCTTTAATAATATGCTAATATTTAATTTTATATTCATTAAACAATTAAACCTGTAAACAATATAATACCAATTTAGTTTCAAATCTCATCATCGTCACTCATGCGTACCGATTGCGGGGTACTTACTCTTGGCAATCTAATGTTCTATTTTTGGGAAGTAAAATATATTATATTAAACAATGAAATCGAACAGGTAAAGTATTAAACAATGAAATATTATAACACTAATTAAAATTTATATAAAAATTAAACCAAATAGGAATCCTAATTGGTATTATATTGTTTACAAAAATAGTTTAGTTGATATACATCTAGTCCTCTATATAATCCATAGGTTTACAAATAACTTTTTTTATTACTATGTTGTGTATTGTGTGAGGTATTAAAACCGAAAAGAACCGAAAAACCGGCTAGAACCGACTAGGAACCGGACCGGAAATGACACGGAAAAAGGGTCCGGTCCTCGGTCCACCGTTTCTTGATTTTTTTTGTCTCGGTCCGGTCCGGGTTTTTCCGGTTCGGTCCGGTCCGTGTCTTTTGAACACCCCTAATTCCACGTGATAAAGAAAACGACACCAACCAAGTAAATTACCAAACTACCCTTCCCTCTCTGCTGCTACTGCTACTGCTACTGCTACTGCTACTGCATGGTATCTCTCTCTGATTCGTTTCTTTTTCTTACACTCTCTCCATCCGTACAATTTTCAAAACCCTAATTTCCTCACAATAATCATTCAAACAATTTCTTCACATTTTCCGGTCATAATCTCAGGTATAATAATCGATTCACTTTTTCAATTTCATTTTTTAAAATAAATTATGATGTTTAAATTAATGTTTATTTTATATTAATATGTGTTTTTAATAATAATCGATGATTATTTAATTAATAATCGATTGTGCATGAGAAAGTGAAATTAGTGTTGCTATATTTGATCTTGATTGATGATGATATTGTGTGTTCTGTCTAGTGTAAGAAGTAGAATAGATCGAAATCGATTGTTACAAGAAGTTTATGGAATGAATGTAACGATAAGTAGTCCGTTACCTCTATTAGTTTATTTTCTGTTTCTAATCCGCACTAGATACGCCTTTGAGTAGATTGTTCCGTTGGAAGTTATGTAAATCATCTAGTTTCTTCTTTGGTTTTCAGAAGACATTTTAGACGAAGTTGTTCTGTTTTAAACAAGTTTGACAGTGTAACAAATATAATTCTTGATTCTTTTTGTTTTTAGTGATTTAGGTAGTTGGATGTATTTAGTGTTTTAGTTTATTTTCTGTTTGTAATCCGCATTTGATATGATTGTTATGTTAAACGGTGTAAGAAATCCGCATTTGTTTTTTACGCTCTGTAGTTACTACTTTTGAGAACATATATTTTCAGAAACAACAATTTCTATCAATTTACGCGGTTTCAAGCAAGTATGACACTGTAACGAATATACTTATTGATTCTTTTTGTTTACCTCATACTTGATACTTCTTGTAATGTTCTTGTTAGAGCGTGTGTATTTAGTTAGTTACAATATGTTTATGGATTTTGTTTTTCATTTTCCCTCTTTTCCTATATTGATGGAGTAGTGCAAATATGCAATGATTGTATATTCTTCATAATGTTTACATGTAGTCACTTGTCTGTCTTTTTTGTGAAATACATTCTTTAAATGTAAAGCTACTCAAACCAACGTATTGTGACTACATTGGTTAAGTCTGATAAACGATTATCTCTTGATGACGTAGAATGAAGGGTATAACGTAGACGCTATTACTTTAGTTAAGCCTTCAATGTCCCTAGAATGTTCAGTAAATGAGTATATATAAGCTTTAACCTTCAATTACAGCTTTTGTTAACAGATTCAAGTTTTTATTAATGTATTTCAGGTGTCTGTCTCAAGAATCATGGATGATCTGTGGGGCCCACCCACTTATTATCAAGGTTTCCACATATTTTCTCTATCGATATCCATTCTGTTGAAGTTTAGTGTAATTTTTTTAGCAGATGGTATTGTTCATCATCACATACTTATGTTTCTTGTGATTTTAATATTGCTTAGCTCCAGAAGACACTGATTCATTACGTCTTCCTTATGGTAATTCACTGTCCTGTTACTTTTTGGCTTTTTCATTTCAATCGCTCGGCACTAATGATTATTTTGCATTGGCCATGTAGATGTTATAGAGGACTCAGCAATAAATGAGAAATGCTGCATTCAAGTGCTAAATATTTTGATAAGCAAGCAAGACACCGACATCTCTGAACTTGAAGATGAGCTTATGGAGCTCCTGGGTGAACTCGCCTGCACAGATGTAGAATTTTCGGATATGATGTCTATGTCTTTGAAAGCAAACGTTGATTTCTTGGATTCATCAGTAACAAAATTAAAAGATGGTGCTGGAGACTTTTCGTCAACAAGCAGGCAACCAGCTGATAGCATAAATGACATAATGAAATCACTTTTCAGCAGTTACTTAAGAAAAAAAGCTCATCAGGTCTAGTATCTGTAAACTACTAGATCTCTCTTTAAATATATATCATTGAATGCAAAACAGGTTCAGGTTGTAATAAGTTGGGCCAGGTTGGGTTGAATGAAAACCAATATTATTGCAACAATCTAAATCTTTGATTAAAACGATTTGGGAGGCTGTATCAATCTAAGAGACTGTGGGAAACTTTTAACCTGTTTGACCTGACCATTTTAGTTTTTTTATTCGATTTTTTTTGAGATAAAAAACAACCCAAATCAAATCATTCTTCACTAGTAGAGGTTGCCATAAATCTTGTTTTGCTGATTTCATATTTAGGAAATAAGATCTTTGAGCTATGTCATGTAAATGTCACTAGGACTACAAATTAGAGTGTTTGGTTAACACATACACACACACACACACACCTAAACTCTTTTTCTCCTCATTTGTGTAAAAGGCTAATTTTTCTTTTGTTTTGTAAACTACTATAAAAAGACAGAGAATGACCCCGTTGGTCATTTAGCATGTGTTTGTATATACTAGAAGTAGACATGTATATATAGCACGTGCACACATATATATCATTGTGCGTTTTGCTTACTATCTGCATTAAAACTGGATGCTTTATAAACTGGATCTATGCTCTTCTTGAATCAACACAGTTTTGTAAATGTTCAGTAAAACAAATGCATTTCTTTCGAAGAGACGATGTCCTTTATGTTTTCCCTTCAAAATCAAAAGTTTGCAGATAAAACCCGCAATGTTTCAAGCTCCTATGAAGTGCCTGCAGTAAATCCGTCTGGAAAGAAGAAAAGAACGAGCAGTTCTTCTAATGCTAACCAACTGAAGTTTTCAGATAAAATCCACAATGTTTCAAGCTCCTATCAAGTGCCTGCAGTAAGTCCGTCTGGAAAGAAGAAACAAACGAGCAGTTCTTCTAATGTTAACCAACTGGAGTCTGCAGTTAAAACCTACAATGTTTCAAGCTCTTATCAAGTGCCTGCAGTTAATCCCTCTGGAAAGGAGAAACGTACGAGCGGTTCTTCTAATGCTAACCAACTGGAGTTTGCAGATAAAACCCACAATGTTTCAGGCTCCTATCAAGTGACTGCAGTAAATCCGTCTGGAAAGAAGAAACGAACGAGCAGTCCTTTTTATGCTAACCAACTGGAGTGTGCAGATAAAACCAACAATGTTTCAAGCTCCTATCAAGTGCCTGCAGTAAATCCGTCTGGGAAGAAGAAACGAACAGGCAGTCCCTTTAATGCTAACCAACTGGAGTTTGCAGATAAAACCCACAATGTTTCAGGCTCCTGTCAAATGACTGCAGAAAATTCGTTTGAAAAGAATAAACGAACTAGCAGTTCTTCTAATGTTAACCAAATGGAGTTTGCAGATAAAACCCACAATGTTTCAAGCTCCTATCAAGTGCCGGCAGTAAATCCGTCTGGAAAGAAGAAACGAACGGGCAGTTCTTCCAGTACTAACCAACTGGAGAAAAGCGAAATAATCATTATCAATACCTTTCCGCAAACCAAAGTTAAGACTGAAGAAGACGATTCCATTTATCCTGTAAGTATTAATGATTTTGGAGGTCCATCATTCATCTTAATATATTCTTTTGTTTATAAGTAGTGATTAGACATTTGATGCGATTCTGTTATCCAGTATATGAATCCTATGCATAAGTACTCTGCTCAAGATCCCTTCCGGTCGTCACTAGAGAAGACCAACAAATGGCAGAAAAAGCCCCAGATTATAACGGAGAAGGATGTTTTCCAGAATAACACTCCCAATTGCAAATCTATCTGCCAGAAGCCGTCTTTGGAAAGTCAAGGGAAACTTAAAATGGTTAAGTCCCAGGTAGGATTTTTTTTTCATACAGTTTCAAAGAACTTGGGAATAGGTTTTTTTTTTGAGAACACTGTAAAAGATATGCGATTGATGAGATTGCACCTGTTCCCTGCCAGCCTGATGATGAAACGATAGGCCCCTCATCCATTTGTGTTGTAGACTCAAATCAAGAACCCGCAGAAAAGCAAAATACTACTAGAGATCTGGTTTTGTTTGACGGAGAGTCTAATTCAGAAAATCACCACCAACAACAACAACCAAATGTGTCAATATCATCAGGTAAGAGGTCGTTCAAAAGGCGGGAGATAATGACTTCAAAACTAATGGCAAGTGCAAGGTTGTCACCGCTCCTACTTGAAGGACAAGTGAAAAAGTATGAGAGGAATTACTACACAGTACCAGAGTTAAGGGCCATTTGTAAGGAACGTAAGTTGACAGGTTACTCTAAGTTTCGCAAGGTTGAGCTTGCAGAACTACTAGGAATCGAGCTCATTGAAGGTATGTGTCTGTCTGTCGATGGGACAAATTGCATTATATTTACTATTAGCCTGTAACAAAGATAGGATATCTCTGAATTTGAATGCAGGAATAAAGCCGAAGAAAGAAGCAGAAAAGAAAGGAGACACTGCGAGTTCCAAGGATACAGGGTGGGCCTTAGCTATTGCTGGTTGATATTTTATACCTTTCTAACTACCCATACATACATCAATACAAAAGCTAGATGATACCATATGAACCTCCAGTTTTCTTAACTGAATACCATATTAGGCGATTTTCTTATGACATATATAGTAGTGATGTATATAGACTAATCACACCCAGCTATTCGGGGTCAGTTTTTGGAGGCATCTTTTTTTGAACATAACTTTGAAAGGGTGGCCATATATAAGTTTGCAGAATGTTGGGCATCTATTGTTGTTAGTTATTACATCAATTAGTAGAGTTGGCAAAAATATGCACCTTGAGTTGGTTGGGTAACATATCGGGTTTTGGTCAAGACATGTACTTTCATAATGCATGTCAAACGGGCGGGTTGGGCTGTTTTCACACGACAAATTTTTTTGTCTGTTTTGTTATTTATCTAAATGATGAACTTGTTAAATACGATTACAAAAATGGTTATTAGTATTATAATTATAATTTTTTTTACCCATCCAAATCAATGCATTTTAAGTGAGGCAAACGAGTGTAGTATTACTTCATTTCTGCTTATACTTTGTATATGTAGAGAAGTTCCAAGAGTGTATCTGCTTTGCTAGCTCTACAAAGTAAATTTCTATGGTAGTTTTGGATTGTTAACGGTTAATATGTATATACCACTTTAATTATGTATATACACACATTAAAGATCCGATCATAGAAACTAAAAACTATGTTAACAAGTTTTTTCTAAATTATTGAGTCGTTACTATTAGCAAAATAACAAGGAAGCAAAATAACAGGGAAGCAAAATTGTTGCTAATCAAATAATTTTGCAGCGGAAATTAGCACGTTATCCATTCACAGCTAATTATTTAATCTGGCAACAATTTCTGTATACTCTTTTTGAAAACAAAATAATTATGAACGAAAACAAGTTGATCACCATGAATTTCATCCATCTTTCGAAATTAAAAGGTCGTTGTTATTATCATTGATAAGTGAGTATTTATTCAAAAATCAAGTTTGTGTTAATTGATAGTAAAAAGTTACATAGAATCATTCTTGGGTTTCAAAGCCGCCCTATACTTCACTAGAAAACACCCAAGAGCATGTCCAGCCACCACAACAATAAAAACACCAAGATTGTACGACATGACAGACAACATTACAATATATGCAAGAGCCATGCGGAATCCATAAACCAAAGCCTGAACCAACACGCCGACAAACGGACTTGCTCCTGTCTTTATGGCTGGAAACTCCGAGAAGAACTCAATTGCGATGGCTAGGACAAACACAAAAACTAAAGACAAAATGTACATGCCTAACTTGCCATTAGGCCAGTCATTGAATAGCATGACTACATCTTTGCCCCAAAAGAAGGTCATGTGCATCATTGCCATGCCGCCACCGCCATCCATGGGGGTATCAGGCATAGGCATAGGCATCGGCATGTCATGAGACATTTTTGTTAAACGAGAAAAGTGTGAGATGTTTTGGTTTTATGGTACTTTTTGGTTATGTGTGGTTTGTGGTTATACTATGTTGTTGTTTTAAATGGAGAGAAAACCAAAGTGGATTTAAATTGGAAAAAACAATGACAACTAATTGGCATGATTAATGACTTTCTAAACAATAAGCCGGCATGTATATTGATGCTATTGGCAAGTCGTATGTAGTTAGGTTTTAATTATATTCTTTTGCAGTTATAGATACACTCCAAATGCATATATGTTCATTCGGTTTACTTTTAACTTATGTGTGATAAGAACGGGCCCTTAATAACATGCTTCAATGTTTGTCGATTAGTAAAGTGGAGCAATCCATCATATAATATAAATGTTGGTGCCTCAAAATATATAAAGAAAAATATGTAACAACTTTTCCGTGATGTTTAGGATCATTCAGTTTTGTGATCTTCGGGATCACTCAGGTCTTCAATGTGTCTAGTTCCTTCACAACGTTTCTCTTAGTTTTTTCCACGTGCCATAACGTTCATATTGACCTTTTTTCACGTAAACAAAGTCATAGCTAGTTCAAGATTCAAGATATATACAATATATAAAACGGGTTAGTAACATAATAGTCTAAGGTTCAAGATACTGCAAAATTATAAGAGAGGTCAAGATTCGAGATCATGAACCCAAAATCTTGCCCATAACAATTGTCTCCATGTTGTCTTACCCTTGGGATCTCTAAAGGTATCACAACTTTTTAAAGATCATGATCAATGTTATGGGAAGGATCTCGGGCTCATGATCTTTGATCTTGACTTCAATTATTATGTTGACTATGTCCAGGATCTTGACTAATATCTTGATTCGTGAGATATTATCTTTACTAACCCATTTTGTATATTACATATATCTTAACTTATCTCTGCAGAAACTAGTTATGATCTCGTTTACGTTGAAGACAAGGTCGATATGAATATTATAGCACGTGGAAAAGACTAAGAGGGACGTTGAAAAGAAACCGGTCGCTGAATGATCACGTAGATCACGGAAAAGAAAGATCCCAAAGATTGCGGAGAAGTTGTTACTTAATTTCTTTATATTGAAGTTATGATCGACTTAGGAAAACACTTGAACACACACTATCTTTACTACACATTAATCTTCTACACTTTACACAACTCAAAACCCGAAAACACTTGGTATTTCACCTTAGAATCGATCATTTTTGCTCTATTAATGCAATACCTTACTCTTAATAAAATCAACAAGGCAAGGGATTACTTTCGCTTCCCGAGGTTTTATGTCGGCAGTCCAAAAGGATTAAGGGCTTTTCTCGAATATCATCTTGTCACGCTTACATCTATGTTACTTTTGTTTAATTATCTTTAAGACCGCCGTTAAGATCACAACAACACCTAACCTCACTTTAAATAATTGAAAGTATGTTTAGTAGTTTTTGGTCAAAACAATTTGACGTCCACCGTGGGGCAAGTGGTGCTTTTTATTATCAAATATTTACTAAAAGTTTTGTTTAATCACATTTTGTCAAAAGTCTTAACAAAAATGGCATCTCAAGGATAATTTACTTCTCCTTCTACGGCCTCTTTAAGTTTGGGCGTGATGGCACCTCCTTGTAACCCTCTTGGCTCAACATCATCCACGAAAGCGGATAACTCAACCAGAAAAGGATCCTCTCTTTTAGGATCCGAGGTAATCCTTTCTAACCCTCCTCTTTTTACTAACAATGATATTGCTTCCATGTTTGCCCATGTTAGAGATCACCGCAAAAAGATAGAAATGGCCAATGAAGAAATAAAGAGAGAGATAGATGAACGACATTAAAGAAAGGACGCCAAAGCCATTAAATCCAATAACAACTCCTCTACAAAGAAGGAACTTGAACTTTGACTCCTTCACTCCAGAATTGTACTATGGAGATCGATAAACTGGATAAAGTGAATACTTAGGGCACGATGGACATAGTATAATGAAAATTATATGCATTGATTTGAATTTGATTATGTGAGGAGAATTAATTATGTATGCATATGTTTGTTGTTGTTTATAATTTAGGTATACTGTTGGGAAAATCAACGATTTAACCCAAGTTAATAAATCTGTTTATTAAAGTCTTAGTTGGTGAGTCTGGGTGACTTTGAGTGTGAGTGACTTTGAGTCTGAGTGACTCTGAGTCTGAGTGACTAAAAGCGACTAAGGCATTATGGAGCTGACTACTCAGCTTCATAATGAAACGTATTGCTTTATTTTAGGTATGTTTGTTAGATTAAATCTTCTATCCTTTCATAAGATTTACTAGGATTCATACTTATCAAGCTCGCTATTATTGAGTATAAATAGTGAGTTTGAGCTTAGTAATTCGTTGTACCTTTTGAATCAATATAACTGTGTGTTATTCTCGTTGCTTTGTTATTATATTTCCGCTATAATAAACTAAGAAACTGAGCACGTAATCGATTCGTAACAATTAACATCTAAATACTTATTTGTAATTGATTAGCTAGTGTTTGAGATCTTCTTGAGACCTAACAACTGGTATCAGAGCAAATAAGATTTAAATTTTAATAAATTTACTAATCTTAAACGATCAATACATAAAATCTCAAATACAATGTCATCATCTTCATCCAATACACCTGCTATGGCTGGAAAAGGTATTCCTATTTTAAGTGGTCACAACTTTGCTCACTGGAAACTCAAACCTGAGTGGCATTTGTCCGGAATTCATGAAGAAATGATGAGGACTGTAACGGAAGGACCAATTATTCCAGGAAAGCATATTGATGAGGTCAAGGGAGGAGACAAAGTTGTCCAACGTGCAAGGTGGGTTCAAACTCCTAAATCACAGTGGACAGATCTTGATAAGCTACTCTTTAATCTAGATCCAAGAGCAAGAAGCATTCTAGGAAATGCTGTGTCTGAGCAAATATTCTCAAAGATTGCTGGATGCAGATCTGCTAAAGAAATATGGGATACTTTAATTGTATCTTATGAAGGAGTTCCAATAGTCAGGGAACAAAGGTTGAACAATCTGATTAGAAATTATGAAAATTTCTACGTAAAAGATAAAGAAACCTTAGCTGATGTGCATACAAGGTTCCAAGTACTGTTGAATGACCTATCAACCCTGGGAATGATGAAAGAAGATGATGAAATTTTCAAAAAGTTTGTTGACATCTTGCCCAACAAATTTGAATCTGTTATCACTTCTCTTGTGGTTAGTGAAAAATTGTCCACCTACAAGCTGCCTGGACTCTTTGGATTGTTGCTGAATTTTGAAGAATCTCAAGAGAGGAAAAAGATAAACACAAGAAGGACTACAAGAGATCCAGAAGTTGCATTAGTTGCTACCAGCAAAAGGAATAAAGAAATTTATTCTAAAGCTGACTCATCTGAGTCTGAGTCACACTCAGACTCAGAATCAGATGATGAAACTGAGGTTAAAAAGCTGAAAAGTCAGCTTGCCCTGTTAACCATGAAGCTTGAACAGAAGACAGGCTACAAAGGAAAGAAACCTTTCGATCTAAAGAAAGTTAAATGCTTTAAATGCAATGAATATGGTCACATGGCTGCTGACTGTAAAGTAAAGAATGCTCAGACTGAACACATGGATGAGGTTGCTGAGAGGGCCCAAAGATACCGACAAAAGTACCTTAAATACAAGAAAGGCAATAGTTCAAGCACTCAAAAGCCTCAAACTGAGCAAAAGGCATTCTTTGCTGAAGAATGGTTAGATGAGGAACTATCATCTGATGAGGAGGAAGTGGTGGATAAGTGCTTGATGGCGTTCACAGAGGAAGTGACTGAAGCTGAGAAATCTGCATCTCAGTTCGAGAAGGATCTGAAGGAAGCTGAGAGACTGAGCTGTAACTCAGACTGGAACAAATCAAAGCTTTACAAGGTACATAACTTTAATACTTATACTAATGAACAAAAACTTCAAATGTTTGAGTATATCTTTATTGATTTAACCACCACTTTAGAAGAACAATCTGAACTTAAACAAAAGATTAAAGATTTTGAAAATGCTTTGAAAATTAAAGATGATAAAATAAGTGAACTAGAAAGTTATAAAGTTCTCTTAAATGCTCAGATTGAAGCTTATAGTGATCTTGCAAAAGAAAATTATAAATTTAGAGAAGAAACTGAGCATTATAAAAGAATTTGTAAATCATGGTGCATATCATCCTTAAAAAATGAAGATTGTTTAAGCAGACAGGTACCCAAACAAGTTCAAGCTGTGTTGGGTGAGGACTTCAGTCTGAAGAAGCATATGACTGAAGAAGAAGAAGAAGCTGAAAAAGCTGGAAGAGAAAAAATCATTTTCAAACATGAAATTCTTCCAAATACTTTCACTTATATGAAAGGAGAAAAAACAATGATGTCAAATGCTTTTGTCAAACCTGTAATTTCCCAAGTTTTTAATAAAAGTGATTCTTCATCTTCTTCTCAGTCTGAATGTGTTAATTTATCTGAAACTGATACAAATGTGCATGCTGAAAAAGATTCTTTGCATTTAAATAATGTCTTGCCCAAGGTTGTGAGTAAACCTAAGATTCAGCGTCAAGTCAGTTCCAAAATTCCTAACAAAAGTCATGAAACAAAAACTATTGATAAATTGGGAAATCAATTGTTGGAACTGACTAACATAGTAAAAACTCTGGTCAGGAATAAATCACCTAATCACATCAGGCCCAAGACTCCTCCTAAGAGAATGCTACAATTGTGGTGAAAAAGGACATGAAGTTGTGTTTTGTAAGCAACTGACCCAGTCTAGACCACAGAAAAATGCTTTTCAAAAATCAGTCTCACCAAAACATTGGTCAGCTCCATCTATACATAAGTCAGTTTCACCAAAGTCTAGGTCAGTTTCATCAAAGTCAATTTCACCTCAAAAGCAAAGACAAACATCTCAATCAAAGACAAAGGACTAAGTCAGTTTCATCTCAAGTCAGTCTTAAAGACACTCCATGTAAATACTGTGGTGTCATACGTCATTATTCTGTTAACTGCATGAAGGAACTAAATAAATGGAACTACATCAGCTCCAAAACTGACTGCAAGACTGAACCTGAACTTAAATCTGCTTCAGTTCATGGATCCACTCTAAAGTGGGTACCCAAAAGGAACTAATATTTTCTATTTCGTGTGCAGGACTCTACAAAATGGTATCTAGATAGTGGAGCCTCAAGGTACATGACTGGAATGAAGTCTTTTCTGCAAGACTATAAAGAAGAAGATGGGCCTCAAGTGAGATATGGTGACAACGGGGTATCAATGACACGAGGATATGGAAAGATTCATGCTGGAGCTGTTACATTCAAGAGAGTTGCATATGTAGAAGGCGTACAACACAACTTACTAAGTGTAAGTCAAATCACTGATGAAGACCATGAAGTCAGATTCAGAAAGCAAGCTGGAATAATCTGAAAACCATTACTACTTGCCAAGAGAGAACGAGATGTCTTTTGTCTGGATCTGAGTACAGCCAATGATGAGGCTGAGAAGTGTTTGTTCACATAAACAAAAGAAGAACTTAATTGGCTATTGCATCGAAGGTTATCACATTTAAACTTCAAAAACATAAATGCCTTGTCAAAAAGAAAATTGGTTAGAGGTCTTCCTGAACTGACCTATACCAAAGACAAAGTTTGCTCAGCTTGTGTGCTTGGAAAGCAAACTAAGACCCAATTCCCATCCAAAATGTTGCATTCAATTGATGAACCTTTATTCATGTTACATATGGATTTGTTTGGACCAATTGGGATTGAGAGTCAAGGAGGAAAGAAATACACCCTTGTAATTGTGGATGAATTTACTAGATTCACTTGGGTTATATTCTTAAGGGCTAAAAGTGAGCAGCTGAGGAAATCATCAGTCTGATCAAAAGAGAACAGCGACAGAAAAATGCTCTTGTTCGCCAGATGAGAACTGAGTTCAAAAACTCAGTCTTGATAGACTTTTGTGATCAATTAGGAATAGTCCAAAACTTTGCCTCAGTTCGAACACCTCAACAAAACGGAGTTGCAGAGAGAAGAAATAGAACATTAATTGAAGCTGCCAGAACAATGCTATGTTATGGGAACATGAAGATAAAATTCTGGGCTGAAGCTGTGAACACTGCCTGCTTCACACAGAATAGGTCCATCATAGTGAAGAGGCATGGAAAAACAGCATATGAATTGTATCATAACAAAGTTCCTTCCATTCATTATTTCCATATCTTTGGAAGTAAATGTTATATTCTGAATCAGAGGGACTTGTTGTGTAAGATGTCTCCTAAAGCTGATGAAGGATTGTTCGTTGGATACTCAAGCATCGTAAAAGCATTCAGAGTCTACAATGAACGAAGAAAGGTTGTGGAAGAAAGCATTAATGTTACATTTGATGACACTACTCAGTCTGACAAAGATGAATCATCATCACAGACTGACATAGCCACTATCAATCAGTTGTGTGATGAATTACTAGTAACCACATTTGAAGCTGACTCTCAGGCTGAAGATCAGAATGGTGTACAGATTCATCACAATCAAGAATCTGAAAGTGAACCTGATGAATCACCTCTCCAAAGTGTCCCTGATATTGAAAATACTGAGCCCACTGAAACTGATGAAACTCAGACTGACACCCTTCAGTCTGACCAAACTCAGCTTCAAACTACTCAGCCTAATGACACTTAGACTGATGATACTCAGTCTCAAGCAGATGCAGTTTCCCACAATGAGATAGGAAACATCAAGACTGTCAAGGGACATCCCATATCATCGGTTATTGGTTCATTAACCGAAGGAGTCAAAACTAGACGCAAGACTGCCACAACTAATTTTTGTTTCTATACAAATTTCTTGAGTCTGATGGAACCAAAGAAGGTTGAAGAAGCTTTATTAGATGAAGACTGGGTTGATGGTATGCAAGAGGAGCTTGGAGAATTCACAAGGAACAATGTTTGGACAAAGGTCCCACGTCCCCTGTTTAAGACTATCATTGGACTCAAATGGATCTTTCGAAATAAATATGACAAAGATGGAGTGGTGATCAGGAATAAAGCTCGATTGGTGGCTCAAGGATACAAGTAGGAAGAGGGCATTGATTATGATGAAACATTTGCCCCAGTGGCCAGAATTGAAGCAATTCGACTATTCTTAGCATATGCAGCTTTTAAATATTTCTTGGTGTATCAAATGGATGTGAAGAGTGCATTTTTGAATGGTGATCCACAGGAGGAAGTCTATGTCAAGCAGCCTCCAGGTTTTGTCGATCCTAACTTTCCTGATCATGTTTTAAAACTAAACAAAGCATTATATGGTCTCAAACAAGCTCCTAGAGCTTGGTATGATACTCTATCTGACTTTCTTCTCAAAAATCATTTTAAAAGAGGATCAATTGATAAAACACTTTTTATCAAAAAGGAAAATGGACATGTGATTTTGTTACAAATATATGTCGATGACATCATATTTGGATCCACAAATGAAAAGTTGTGTACTTGGTTTTCAAATCTCATGTGTAGTGAATATAGGATGAGTATGATGGGAGAACTCACGTTTTTCCTTGGTCTACATGTAGAACAAAAGAAAGATGGAATTTTCATAAATCAAAGTAAATATGTTCATGATTTAGTAAATAAATTTGGTTTTGAAAGATGTTCTGAAATGAAAACACCAATGAGTACTTCTGATAAGTTGCATAAAGACTC
>CAJVGC010000001.1:19681373-19705344 GCA_910822075.1 Senecio squalidus
GGGACATCCCATATCATCGTTATTGGTTCATTAACCGAAGGAGTCAAAACTAGACGCAGAGACTGCCACAACTAATTTTGGTTTCTATACAAATTTCTTGAGTCTGATGGAACCAAAGAAGGTTGAAGAAGCTTATATTAGATGAAGATGATGGTATGCAAGAGGAGCTTGGAGAATTCACAAGGAACAATGTTTGGACAAAGGGTCCCACGTCCCCTGTTTAAGACTATCATTGGACTCAAATGGATCTTCGAAATAAATATGACAAAGATGGAGTGGTGATCAGGAATAAAGCTCGATTGGTGGCTCAAGGATACAAGTAGGAAGAGGGCATTGATTATGATGAAACATTTGCCCCAGTGGCCAGAATTGAAGCAATTCGACTATTCTTAGCATATGCAGCTTTTAAATATTTCTTGGTGTATCAAATGGATGTGAAGAGTGCATTTTTGAATGGTGATCCACAGGAGGAAGTCTATGTCAAGCAGCCTCCAGGTTTTGTCGATCCTAACTTTCCTGATCATGTTTTAAAACTAAACAAAGCATTATATTGGTCTCAAACAAGCTCCTAGAGCTTGGTATGATACTCTATCTGACTTTCTTCTCAAAAATCATTTAAAGAGGATCAATTGATAAAACACTTTTTATTGATTTGTTACAAATATATGTCGATGACATCATATTTGGATCCACAAATGAAAAGTTGTGTACTTGGTTTTCAAATCTCATGTGTAGTGAATATAGGATGAGTTATGATGGGAGAACTCACGTTTTTCCGTTGGTCTACATGTAGAAACAAAAGAAAGATGGAATTTTCATAAATCAAAGTAATATGTTCATGATTTAGTAAATAAATTTGGTTTTTGAAAGATGTTCTTGAAATGGAAAACACCAATGAGTACTTCTGATAAGTTGCATAAAGACTCATCTGGCAAGTCAGTTGTCAAGCTATTTATAGAGGTATGATTGGCTCTTTACTTTATTTAACTGCTAGTAGAACCTGATATCATGTTCTCTACATGTCTATGTTGCACGTTATCAAGCTGATCCAAAGGAATCCCATCTTAAAGCTGTCAAAAGAATTGTCAGATATCTTAAGGGTACACCAAATCTTGGTCTATGGTACCCTAAAGATTCTGGTTTTGAATTAATTGGCTACACAGATGCAGATTATGCAGGGTGTCGATTGGACAGGAAAAGTACATCAGGAGGATGTCAGCTTCTGGGAGGCAAACTAGTCAGCTGGTCAAGTAAAAAGCAAAACTCAGTGGCAACTTCAACAGCTGAAGCTGAGTACGTGGCTGCCGGGAGCTGTTGTGCACAATTACTATGGATGCAACACCAATTGGCTGATCTTGAAATCAAGATTCAAAATACTCCAATCATGTGTGACAACAAAAGTGCAATTCAAATTACTGAGAATCCAGTCTTCCACTCCAGGACAAAACACATTGAAATAAGACATCATTTCATTCGAGACTGTGTGGAGAAAGGCAAAGTCAGACTGGAGTTTGTAGCTACTCATGATCAATTGGCAGACATTTTCACGAGCCCTCTGAGTGAGGACAGGTTTTTCTATCTGTTGGGAGAACTGGGCATGTTAAATCCTTAATCTGTCAAAATAATAAAGTTCAGGCTGACCTTTTTGTGTTAGTCAGCTCAAGATTCTTCAGTCTGACCATGTGCTCAGACTGAATGTAATTTTCGTATATATCTTTTAAATCTTTAATTTTTTTTCTCTTTAGTCTGTAAAGTTTTTTTTATTTTATTATTTTTTTCTTTCTTAATTTTTGAAAAAGGGTCAGTTATAAATTTTTTTTTATCTCAAGGGTCATATTTGTCAATAGAGTTAAAATACATAGATTAAATGGAAAGTTTCCTAACTTAGTTACTTAAATTTCCCTCCCTTAGTTTAAATACAACTTAATTTCAAATTGTAACCTAATTCTTATTTTCTCTTAGTTTTCTCTAATCCTTTTCTTGAACTCTTATCAATGGCGGATGCAAACATGATCCTTCACGTTACTTCTCGTATGATTCCTGGCGCCGATTTCCAAAACAGGGTACAAATCAAGGACAATAACAGGGTGGCCACTACCGATATTCCCGCTAATCGTCAAAACAGGGGCTTCGAACAACTGTGTCAGTTCCTGTAGGCGCGTACTTCTGTGACACGGTGATGTACCCACCGGTGCTTTGTGAGTGGTGGTATACCTGCACCGCTAATGAGGATCAGACTGAGCTCACTGGCACTTATAATGATGGAAGGCAAACCCTTACCATTACTGAGGAGACCATTCGTGCAGCCCTCTTGTTACCTACTGCTAATGAAGCTGGTGAGGGGGGTTTTCAAGCCAAACTAACCAAACAGCAAGCTCGGGCTGAGGCATTCCCTCCCATTGGTCAGCCTGTCACTCAGGAAGTCATTGAATACAAGTTCTTTCCAGGCCGATGGAAATTCCTATTTTCCAGTATCACTCGTTGTTTGGGGGGTAAATCTGGGAGTCTGAATTAGATGAATGAATTCGAGACTCATCTATTTCATTCCATGGTAACGGGACGACGAATGTCTTATTCACGACTATACTTTGAAGAGATTCTCTCCCTTGTTTTAAAAACAAAAAGACCGAATGATGTTCCATTTATTCGGGTTCTTTCACTCAGTTTTGAGGAGACTCTGGGAAAGGCAGCCTATGAGGCACTTGATCAAAAATTTTATGTGTGCCCTCTTCCCAGACTGACCTCTAAAATTTTTCCTTATATCAACATCACTGAAGCTGAGCTAGGTTTAACACCAGTTATGCTTCAGTGGATTGCTAATCCGTTTATTGACCTTGAAAGCACTGAGTCTGACCATTCAGATTCAGAAAATCATGATGACGGAGCTGAGGTAAATTTGGAGGCAAACATTCCTATTGCCGATGCTGAGGTGGAAATGGGTGGGGCAGGGCGCGATGAGGCTGACTCAGGTATGAATATCCATCTTTCTATCCCTCAGTCTGAGGGTATCCCCTCTCAGTCTGAGGTGCAGTCCACTCCTCCACTTGATGTCTTAGCTACTCAAGCGACCAATCTAGCGACCAATCTAACGACCTCACCCAGTTCATTTGAAAAAGCACTCACATCAAGCCCCACAATAAATCAGGCACTAATGGATTCACTTTTCCATGAGGCTGAGAGTTCTATACTCCCCTCCAGTGCTGTAGATCAGACCATTCTCCCTCTGCTAGAGCAATAGATGGATCTGACTACCATGACTACCCAAAGCCCCCTTAGAGTAATCAACTTGGAGAAACACGCTGCTGCTGCCACACTGACACATGTGGTAAGCATTGAAGACGATATTCCACTCCTGAATATCCCTGTACCTAGTATGGGACCAACCCCCTCAGTTTCAAAGCCAATTTCTAAGGCTATTTTCACTAGCTCTGTGCTAGTTCACGATAAGGTACCACCAAATTTCTCTCACTCCTATGCACAAGTCGTCAATGCCTCACTTCCCAAACTGAGTGAGGTACAGACTTCCTCTTCTATGGCTAAGGATCATTCTCCTAAACAACAAGGAGGGAGTGAAGCTATACCACCAGTTTCAATCCCTACTGTTACTACTCTCCCTCAGTCTGAGGTTGCTATGACTGTCCCTGTGCTGTTACAGGCAATTAAGGACATGTCAACTCAGTTTGATGTCAAACTGAGTGCAATGCAGACTGAGTTACACGCTATGAAAGGTCAAAACACTGAGGAGATGGAGAAATTGAAGGGAATGGTGTTGAAGCTGACCTCTGAGATCAGTATGATGAGAAAGGGGAAACAGGTTGCTGAGGTATCACAAGGAGATGCTCAGACTCAGGGGGAGAAAACAGTTACACCAACTGATGAGTCTGACCTTCCCAAACAAGACTTGAAAAGAAAGAGGGATGAAGGGGAGAAAAGATACTACAAGACAACCAGATTTAATCTGAAAACTGGTCAGTCTGAAGTCTTCTATGAGACTGATTACAGTGACATATCCAGTAGTGAATCTGAGAAAGAAGACAAGGAGGGTAAAGGCAAATTTGGAGCTGAGACCGATGCTGATCAGACTGAGGAGGAAATTGAAATGGAAGAGCCAACTGTTCAGACTGAGCTAGAAACTGAAATAAAGAAAAGACAAGCTGAAGCTGAGAAACTAGCTAAGCTTCAAAGGTATGCTCATAATTATGGGATGACAGTTGAAAAATACAAGGAGTATGTCAAAGGGCTATACATGGAGAAATTTGAGGACAGTCCACATGACCAGTCCATGAAAGTAGTTGAAACACTTGAAGCTGAGATGAAAGAAGAAGAAGAGTTGGCCATTGATGAAGAACAACAGAGGATCGAAGCTGACAGACTAATGGCCAAACAGGTGTTAAGAGAGGAAGCCAGACTGGACTATATTGAGTCAAACTTTGCAATAAGGAGAAACATGAATAAAATCCAAAACTTGGAGTGTGCTGATACTGGTGGATCTGACCTCATGCTAACTTGTTATCACAAAGAGGGATCTTTCAGAGTTGGAGTACACAGAATGCACACTTTGGGTTTAGAAGAATGGAAAGAAATCGCCAGTCTGAGCTCAAGAATAACAAACATTGCACACAGAATGGAAGTAAAAGGAGAAGCTGTTTCAAATGTAAATGTTGCTCATGTGCTGAAGCTGATCTCAGATGAGGACTATAGAGCGTTTTTCACTGTAAATAGAGTGAGAGCTGGGGCTAAATCTCTTGGGCTAGAAACAAGCAGTCTTCATCCTATTCCCAAAGGTGTGATCTTTCAAGACAGAACTTTTGTGAAGAATGATAACCATGAGGGCCTTTGTTATGTTGATTGTGGGGGAGAAGAATGCTTTCAGGCTAAGGACAGATTGAACATGTCCTCAATCTATCACTGCATTGCTCTACTCAGTGAATGTGAATCTGATGAATGCATCCCTTTCCGTATGAAGCTAATCAATTGGTTATTCAATAACCTTAGAAGAATTGAAGATATGGGAACATTGATGGACAAAGTTGAACTGATCAAGAAAGAATATCAACTTTTGTTCCACAGATCAGATGCTGAAATGGAGAAACTACTTGAATGGAAGACAGAGAGACTGCAATGGGCAAAGGAAGTGAAGAAGCCTACTCCATGGGAGGTGCCATTGAAGCAGAAAAGATCCTTCAAGAAGAGAAAGTGATGTGTCTTATGTGTCCTTTTGTTCACAAACAGTTTTATGTAAACAATTTAAGTTTGTGTTTATTTTTGATGCATGAATTGTAAAAGACTTTAATCCAAACAGATAGTGGGAGATTGTTGGGAAAATCAACGATTTAACCCAAGTTAATAAATCTGTTTATTAAAGTCTTAGTTGGTGAGTCTGAGTGACTTTGAGTCTGAGTGACTTTGAGTCTGAGTGACTCTGAGTCTGAGTGACTAAAAGCGACTAAGGCATTATAGAGCTGACTACTCAGCTTTATAATGAAACGTATTGCTTTATTTTAGGTATGTTTGTTAGATTAAATCTTCTATCCATTTAGAAGATTTACTAGGATTCATACTTATCAAGCTCGCTATTATTGTGTATAAATAGTGAGTTTGAGCTTAGTAATTCGTTGTACCTTTTGAATCAATATAACTGTGTGTTATTCTCGTTGCTTTGTTATTATATTTCCGCTATAATAAACTAAGAAACTGAGCACGTAATCGATTCGTAACAATTAACATCTAAATACTTATTTGTAATTGATTAGCTAGTGTTTGAGATCTTATTGAGACCTAACATATACGATGTTGCCTATTGTTATATAAAGTTATGGCACATGTTGGTGCCCATTGTAAATTGTAATTAAGGCAGTTGAGTTGCCTTTTGCTATATACATTTATGGTTTGCATTAGACCTTAGTTATCCGATTGAGTTATGTTGAAGTTAATTATACGGTAATTAATTTGTATTAATTTCGTTTAATATAACGAAAGCTGGTTTTATTACCTGCTTCGAGGTTGCCGGCATGGTTTGGGTTAGTAAAGACAAATTATTTTTGTGAAATGTTTTCATAGTCTTTACTAATAAATTATTGTCTCACCAACTTTAGCGGATACTCTTTTCCCAAAATGTGTCTTTTGCTCGTAGGTGACTTTAGACGTGCTTGGTGAGGCGGGATTACTTGGGGTAGCTTGATGTCCCCAACTATTTATCATTTTCAAATGATTTACGTTTAACATTTGTATAATATGAGTTTTAACGTAACAAATGGTTTGATTAATGGAATAGTTTTATGAATCGCTAATCACGTTTTATTAACGTTTTCCCCTGTGTTATTTCTGAATGTATAAAAAGTTTTTGTTAAATCGTGACTTTTGAAAACCAGGACGTTACAAAACTATATTCATTCCAATATCAAAAAATTAACAGTAATTATATATTTCGAATATTGTATGATTTTAATGTATACGTCAATCTCATTCATTCTTTATTATAGCTCGGGTATAGTTCTAATTTATATTTATAAACTAAAGTAGGTATAATAAATGGATATCGTAAATAAAAAATGTATTAAAACATGGTATACATACATAAGATATTGAGGATTAATTGAACAGAAAGTCTTGTAGTTGATTGGATAATTTGTGATGCACTCCTGGAGGGGACCGAGGGTCCTGATCCGAAAACTGTAGCTCCACTTGAATTTGTGGTATTTAAAATAGACGAGCTTGTGCTGCAATACAAAACAACTAATATCAATATAATTTATATCATACTAGTATAATATTCGCGACATTCTGTGGCGAGGAAAAAGTAATACAAAAAATTACCCTATAATACTAATTTTAGACAGTTTCTTATTCATTTTGTGATATAATATATCGGCCATCTGGGTCATAAAATAGTAATTAGATTTTTCAGCGTTCCTAGTTCTACTTTTTCAAAATAAGTTTGAGTTTTAATTGTGTTTAGGATTTAATGTGTTTTATTCACAAATAAATAAAAAAAATTTGAAAGTAAAATACTAGCAAATTAATATAAATAAATTGTTAAAATTTACTATTTTGTTTCTTAGAAGTATTTAAATTCATAACCTCTTTTTATTAGTGAGGTAGTCACATCCCACTTAACTATAAACATAGATAACTTAAGTAAAACGATCTATAGTTTACCTAGTTGCCGAAAATGAACATGTACTAGAACCTGCATAAAAGAAGAGTAGTTAATATATGAATAACGGTAAATTATATATTTTGGGTTTATTTCTTTAAAAGAAAAGAAGACATATACAAGATAATTTTCAATGTTCTTACATTACATTAACGTATTGATAAAGTAATAGGTAATTAGTGTAAAACATTTTTAACAAGTTAGAGTTATTATTACTAAAACTCTATTTTTGTAGTTAGTTTTAAATAATGACCAAATGGGCTTAAAACGAATTTAATTAGGCTGAGCCCTTTTATCAATAGCCCCAACCTTTGGTCCATTTTTAAACTTTTATATGATGCTAGAAAGTGTTCAATGACTTCAATCATATGAGCATCTTGAGATTTGAATTAGGATGTCATTAAATTTGAAGGGATTATCTCTATATTTATAACCTTTTAAGTTATAGATTAAGATAAAAAAAGTTCTTAACGGAGTTGGTTTTCATATGAAAAAGAACATAGTTATATATATTATTGCCTCTTTTGACTAGTTTTAGCTTTCACTTATAACATTTTTTGCTTAAAAATTACTAGA
Organism: Senecio squalidus; assembly: GCA_910822075.1. NCBI lineage: Eukaryota > Viridiplantae > Streptophyta > Magnoliopsida > Asterales > Asteraceae > Senecio > Senecio squalidus. Next base: position 19,689,106 of record CAJVGC010000001.1, read on the forward strand.
CGGGGTCGTATGCCAATAAATACACAAAACAATTTTCATATCCCGTCTCTTATAAAAGATATAAAAAAGGTTTTATTATCTTTTTTAAACGCTAACCATTATAGAGTTTAGTGACTAGATACTTACTATGATTTAATTGTTGGTTAACAAAGTTATAGGTGAATATAAGTAGTTTTTCGCTTTTGCTCCTTTCTCTTTTAGTCACGTCTAGTTTACTCTATAATTTAGACCCTTTGTTGGGACATAAATGTCTGTATTTGTATTCAGTTGAATGTGTCGTCGAGTTAGAATGTAATTAGATCGAGTTGTAAAGTCCAAAACGCATTTACGTAAACAGTTACTCTAAGTAACTAAGTTACGGAGAGTAACTAACAGTTACTCTCGCGTAACTAACAGTTACTCTCGCGTAACTATGGAGTTACGCGCGTAACTGTTTAGGGTTTCGGGTCAACTATAAATAGCAGACTCGGGATCATAAATGCGTGTTGTTGAAAGTTGTCAGAGCTGTCACATCGGCGAATAGTTACGTGAGCTAGGTTTTGTGAGCGTAACTGTGAGTTCTTGTGTGTTAAAGTATTGTAATCGAGTGTTTAGATACTATTTCGTGTTTGTATTGAATACGTAAGTTTAATAGTATCAATCATTTGGTTATCTCTGCTGTTCTTCACCATATATACTTACAAATTAGTTATTCCGCAACTAGTTTGGTATTAGGGTTCAAAGGGTCCGTGAAATAGACGACCAACACCCTTGTTCATGCATAGGCTTTCATCATTCATGTCATATATAATTATTTTTGAAAGTTGGTATTACATGACTATCACTATCAAATAATAGCTCAAACAATACTAAATGGATCCCATCAAATTAAAGTTATGAGAATTAACGAGAAATAGATTTTTGATAATAAAGTTGAAAAAATATTGATTCAATAGATATTAACTTTAATTTATAATCTATAGATTTTTAATTTATGTAATTATAATTTGATATATTTTTCAATGTTTTCCATTTGATTTCGTTTTACTACTTCAATTTACGCTTTCAATGAATTTTGTGTTTACAAAAAGTTTGAATCAAATTTAAAATCTGCTGAATGATGCCCTTTCTCTTATTTCTCACTAAAAATGAATTTATCACCCGATCTGGATCCTATAAGCTCACATCTCTTAAAGATGAGAAAGTTGTTTCTCTCTTTTATTGTCCTTAATAAATCTAAGTCTTTCTCATTATTTTTTGAATAGTTAATTTGTAAAATAAATAATTTAATTAATAGTAATACTTCTTTGTCCCGATTTAAATTTGATTCATAGTTTTTGTAAAACAAAATTCATTGAAAGTGTTTATCGAAGTTATAAAATGAAATCAAATTGTCAATTTCTTCAAATTAGCAACTTAATTTCATTTTATAACTTCTATTCACATTTCTGATAAATTTTCTTTACAAAGCTATGAATCAATTTCTCCATTAAACAATTGTACATAGTTTTAGAAAAAGTGCAATAACTATATTGTTAATGAACCAATAAATTTCATTTAACTCGCATAAACTTTTTCTAATTTGATATAATTAAAAATGTCAATAATTTTGGGACGAAATGGAAACATGGACATTTAGTATATGACGGATAAAGTATTAATTAGGGGTAAAATGAGAAAAAAATGGTAAGCTATTTTATATATTTTTGAAAGTAGGCAATTATTTTGATATAAATTAAAATAGAAATATAAATAATTAAATACTCAAACTACGTTTAACACAAGGTTTGTTTAGTTAAATAAGCCAAAATTCGCCTTGTTTTAGTGAAATTTAAGTACTAAGTAACAAAAATTGCCGATTTCTCATAAAGTAAGTTAGACTTCGATTAATGTTCGGCTCAAAACATCCTTGAAGGGTTAATACTAACAAAAAGCTAAGTATGAGTTCTTAATTATATATATTTGAGACAATTAGAGCGGCTGCTTTTTAAGCCTTGACTTGATGACCATAAATCTCTCCACAAAGCTAGCTAGTTTATCCTTTTCTTTATTACCGTGCATACAAGTTTGGTATCTTTAATTAATGGAAAATGGTAAAAGTAGTCCTATGAACGATGTATGATGTGTTGAACATGGATATATTATTTGATAGTATATTAATAAATCGTGTTTTCGAATTTTTTTTTTTCCTTTCATAAATATACAACAAATTGAAACATGTAATAACATTTGAACTACAACTTATAGGGTTGTGATTATTATAAATCTTAATTCATTTACTGTTAGATTTTTTATATATATATATATATATATATATCCTTTTCTCAATCAAACTTTAATTCTTATAACTTTTAAAAGTTCATATGATCTATAATATGGTTGGAACATGGAGCCAATGCTTTTATTTTAAAGGTAGGCCTATTTAGCCATTCTTTCTTAGGCAAAGCCGAGTGTCACGCTCATTTTGGTCGGACACATTCAACACTTTTAAAACATTAGTTTTCTTCATGCATCTTTTTTTTACTTAAAAACGTAAGATAAATCATTAAAAAGAAGAGTGAAAGTAAACTAACTTGGATCCGTGCTAGTCGTAATTGCAGTGCCACCAAAGTTGCAGCTACTTGGAATCGGATTTTTCTGATAGTAATTGTTGAAAGCATAAGAAGCATGGTGCCGAAGTGTGTTTGGGTTGTAACATTCACCACCTTGCTGAATCGCTGAACAGTCAGCCCTATCGTAACCACAAGCGTAATCTAGAGCAACTTGTAACGCAGTTTCTGAAGAGGTTTGGCTTGCCACACACCAACTTCTATCTGCAGATCAAGATTCCAAATCAGAGTATGAATAATCACAACATATACTAGAAGAAGAGACATGCACAAAATACATGACGGAGATAGGGTAGGCAGCTACGCTTACAACAATTTTGACACAATATAGAAAATAGTTTTATTTATGTTATTTTTGATATTATACCCGATCAAAAAATCAATCCATAAAATTTTGCCTCTTTATTTTCCTCTCAACACGAACTTTGCCCCATGTAAAAATATTTTCGCCCCAACATGCACATGCATACACAAGAGACCATACCCTGATCAGGGTAAGCACATGGCAAAGTATTTTTGTAGAATGTGCTACTACCTATAAGTGATAACAAAATTATTTTGGACATGCACATGCATACCCTACCTGCATATGATGATGATATTGGAGACGTTGTAGTTTTTGGTTGTGCAATTGGGTTCGAATTCCCCGCAGTTATGGTTGGAACAGTTGTCATTGGTGTGGTTACGTCCTTTTGGTTGACAGAAATCGTGTCGGCTAGTACTGAAACGGAATGAAGAGTGATGGCAAGTTGAATGAAGAAGAGAGTAACAAGAAACATTGTGTTGTTTTTGTAGCTAGGTAGTGATTGATGAATGATGGGGGTTCGTTAGTTGTTTTGTTTCACATGGTGGGGAGTTTGAAAAAACTTAAAAAGGTGAAAAACATCATAATTACTTCTTTGAAAACGTGAGGTGGAAAAGGAAAGTAATGGAGGAATGGGAGAAAAGAGAATGATGTGGATGAAGGAGAAAGAAAGTAAAAGTAATGAGGATTAAGTTCAAATTAATGATGATTGTTAATCCACTTTGTATATTTCTTTATATCTTCTTTTCTAGTCATCTATGGCCCGTTTAAAGAATTGAGTACAATGTTTGAGATTTCACTCTACTTGGTCTTTACATAGAAAATTGGATTTTTTGGCCGGAATAGACAAATACAAGCCGGATTTAGTGTCGTCGGACGCCACCGACGAATTTTTATCAAAATGGTATAGCTGAAGTTTCCAACGCCGACTTATGCCACGTGGACAACCACCTAGATTCTCCACCTTCTCCTTGCCCAGTCACCGTCGCGCTTTACACGTAGGATTCCCACTCACACCATAAGCCGGCGTTGGGAGTGCCGGTTTATGGTGCTTTTTCTGCAACCAAGTCACGAGGCACATGCAGCTCAGACACACCTTTCCCACCATCCAATCAAATTGTGCCACGTGTATAAGCCGGAGGTGGCAACTCCGGCTTATAGAGGCTTTATATTCTGGGCAGTTTTCACACAATTCACACAAAAATCTCACACACACACATACAAACATACTCGAATTTCTCCCCCATTTTCCACGAAACACAAATACACACATATAATTTGTTAATCCCGACTTTAAAATGACACAATTTGGAGCAAGTTCAACCCCTCGAAACACTAGTATGTTGTTTTTACAAGATGGTGAGCACCATCGTCCTGCTCGGTTATTCAATGGTCAGCAAGATCCGCTTGAACAAATAAAAGCGAGACGATGTGATGCCGAACTTTGGGACTACACCGATGAAATTGAAGACGGTGTTAGAAGGTGGATAGTAAGTGCTGGTTTTGACGGTGTATTACGCACCGGGTATCACAAAATAGACCACGCTCTTATTACCGCTATGGTCGAAAGGTGGCGTCCCGAGAGGCATACATTCCACTTTCCAGTTGGTGAAGCCACTGTTACATTGTAGGACGTACAAGTTCTGTGGGATTTTCCTGTAAACGGACAGGTGGTTTCTGGAGAATGGGAGTGTAAAGGCGAGAAAGAATGGCTGAGTGATTGTGATGCTTATCTGGGGTTTTTCCCAGACGTGTGTGAACTTATGCTGGTAGAGTGAAAATCAGTATTCTAGTAGAGCAAATTCAAACACCGTGTCGGAGGAGCAAATTCAAACAAAGAGTTAGAGTGCTTATTTTAGCTCTTTTGGGTGGGCACCTGTTCAGCGATTCACGGTCATATGATGTTTCGCTGAATTATCTCAAAAACTTGGACAAGCTTTCAGAAGCTCGTAGACTTAGCTGGGGCTCCGCAATATTGGCTTTTTTTTATCGACAACTTTGTAATGATGCGGAGAAGAAGGACGTTAAAGGTATTCAGGGCCTGTTAATTTTACTCCAACTTTGGGCCTGGGAGAGAATACCACAGATTGCGCCCCGTATTTTATTAAGGGGGGATTCACCTATTCAGTACCCACACTTCTATGGGAGCAGGTAATATTTATAGCATTATATTTATATTATTATAAGGACTATTTTGATTAATTTAGATTATGAATATTACAATTAAAATTTTACGAGTATTATTTTGTATATTAGGTGGAATCGGCAATTTAGTAGCTTTAGTAACACAGCCACACCGACTCATGTGTTGGTTACATACCGTGCTGCTTTCACCGCCTTGGAAGAGGGCCAATTTTATATGGTGTCCTTATAGTGCTGTATTGGGGCAACTTCCGGCTGATTGCATTCGAGACAACGAGTTATGGGCATACATTGGATGGCTTGTCTGTTGAGCCGTTGTCGAACCTCATGTACCGAACAGAGTATGCAGACAGTTTGCATACGTACAAGGGGTTCCTGAAGATTTGTACATATTTACGGTTAGACAACACAAGAAAATCCACGAAGGTAAGCTTACGGGTGGACGAGGTAAAAACTGGATGGAAAAGAAGGAGGCTGAGGTAGCGTGTTGGAATAGTAGACATAACAATGTCTATCATTTTTCTGACCAGCAGGAGGCGGTGTTCTACTGGGCTATACGCAGTAGTTTTATGAACGCACTGTCTTAGTTATCACGTCTCCGGCTGCACAAAACGCTCCTAACGTGTATCCAGAATGGGGTGGGGGTCCAACAAACTCAGGCAATATGTTCTGCGTATTTATTTTATATTATATATTAAATTTAGATTTTTATATTATATTCAAATATTTATATGTATTTATACGATATATATTTGTATATTATATTAATATATTTAAATTTATTTTGCAGAACGAGGCATTGAGGGAAATCCACGATCGTGCACAACATAACATCGATAGTAGAGTGGGGAACATGCGACATGTGGCAGGATTTTGTTCAAATCCCTACTCAAGCTATGGGATATGGACATAATCTGGACCAGATGAATTACGGATCGCAACAATATGCGTTTCCCCCACCTGCCTATTATCCACGTCCCCCAACTCCTCAAGGGTACACTGGGTCTCAACCCCAGTTTGGAGGTCAGTTTAAGGGTGGTTGGAGTGGTCCCAGTACGGGGAGCAGTTTCAGGCTAGTGGTAGTGGTTCCCAGTATAGGCAGCAGTTTCAGCCTGGTGGAAGTGGTTCCCAATATCAGCAGTTTCAGGCTGGAGGTAGTGGTACCCAGTCTGGGCTAGACCGGATCAATGAACTGCTTGCTACCCCTGACCCTACCCCTACCCCTGACCCTACCTGGCTTTCGTTGTCACCCAATATTCCTGGGGAGTACAGTAACTGGTTACAACCAAATTTCTAAAGGGACCTGATACTGACATGGTTGCACGCCGGTCTACCTATGCTGATAGTAGCCCAGTTCAGTTTCAAAGTTTTGGTGATTTTAGGCATGGCACAAAACATAGATACAAACCAGCCACCCAACGCACAAAACGAAGAAGCTGAGCAAGACCGACGCAGAAGACCAACCAGGAACCCTCACCCAAGATTTTGTGGAACCGGCAGTCATCTTCTACCAGAACCTCCCCGTCGTTAGTAGGGTTTTAAAATTGTGTTATATTTTTATATGTATGATGTTTTAATTAATAAAAAGTTATGTTTGTGTTTTAAGTTTTGTTTCGTGTTTTAATATTTGTTTGTGTTCAATTCATAACATATAAAAAAATATGTCTTACAGAGTTATAAAAACATTAAAAAAAATTAGATATTTAAAACATACAAAAACTTAAAAAAAAACATCCAAAAAAAAATAATGTCTTATAGAGTTATAGAACCTATAAAACTTTAAAAAAAACCTATAAAACCTAAAAAAAAAAATATGTCTTTTAGGATAAACATTACATAAAAACCCTTATGAAAATAGTCTCTTATAATTGTAACATTAAAAAACTAGTGTTTTAATAAAGCCTGTCAATGCACTGAATTTTCAAAAGTTGGTAATAATAGTGTTTTAATAAAGCATGTCAAGGCATTAAAAAAATAGTGTTTTAATAAAGCCTGTCAACTCATTACACTTGTCAGTCAAAATTTGGTAATAAGCTGGTGTTGCTAACACCGACTTTTATCCATATCCAATACCTTCGTGGCATTTTCACTGGACCACGTTGAAACCTAAGATTTTTATCTTATCTTATCAGATAACAAAGTTGGCTGGACTATTAGGTGAAACAATGTTTTGATTTAATCAGACAAGCCTTTAATAAAGCCTGTGAAAGCATTGATTTCCCTGAACAACTCATTACACTTGTCAGTCAAAAGTTGGTAATAAGCCGGTGTTGCTAACACCGGCTTTTATCCATATCTAATACCTACGTGGCATTTTCACTAGACTACGTTGAAACCCAAAATTTTTATCTTATCTTATCAGATAACAAAGTTGACTGGATTTTAGTAAATTATAATTTTTTATTCAGTCCTTTTTTAATTAAAAAAAATAGAAAAAACTTTCTGGAAAAAAACAAATGTTGCAGAATTTATAAGTACAATCATTATTAGACCCCATGTGATATCAATATTTTTTAAAACATTACATATTTAAAAATATTACATGAAAACATAAATTAAAAACATTACATAATGTGATTACATAAAAAAAATACATAAAAACAATACATAAAAACATTACATACTTTTAAATATAAAAACATTACATATTTAAAATAAAATATAACATCACCCTACATTTTACGTTTAGCGTAAAGTACAGTAGCCATAATTCTTCTGAAATCCAGTAGTTGTTCATCAGATACATCGGCTGTAACTACATTTGAGGCTTCACCACTGACCAGGTAGTGAATAAACATACATACAAACAAAGCAGAGTTCGCCTTATTACCCGGATATTGACTGACATTTTTCGAATAAATAAATGACTCAGACCCAGGAGGAGCAACTGGTTCAGCTGTTGCTCTGGTATGTCTTACAGAGTTATAAAACCATAGTATGTTTTTCTGGTAAAACGATTTTAAGTTTCGCATATAAACGGCCGGAGTAGCAGATTTATCACGCTCATAAATGGTCAACTCATTTTCAGCAAGTTTATACTGAATAAGAAACTAATAACTATTGGGACAACAAATTGGAATAAGGACTGAATCAACGTTCTTCCAGCGTATATATGGTTGTATATATCCATGCGCTAGATCAAAGTTTTTGGCCCAATTTTGATGATCGTAAAAATCTTCATGAAACGATATAGGCACAACTGCATACCTGGTTCTTGTGCGAACTTCTTCCTTTTCTAATGTCTATGAACCAATTGTGATCGCTTTATCCATGCATTGACATGCTGAAAATAACCGGAAAAAATTAAACTTATGGAAAAAAAAAATTAAAAGTGTAAATTACAAACATCACAAATTTACAATTTCCCACAATGCATTGTCCTACATAAATCCTAACAGAACGCCCCAAAACGTTCTAGAACATTTTACATCGTCCGGTAAAAACAATTTTACAATAATGGTCGTCCTCATTATTTCCTCTGTCTCCTTGAAGGAAAAATTCCTCAGCACTTTCAGCTGGTATGCTAGCTTGTTCGTTGTTTTCGTAGATGTTGGCCGCATCTAGACCTTCATTTACGTTGCAATTTCTCTCTATAAAGTCATTTTTCTCTTCTAGTTGAAGATCAATCCGACTGAGCAAGTCAGTACATTTCGACGTATTTTCCCAATCTTTCACGCACTGGAGACGAAGGAGGTTGAGATAATCTTGTTTTAAAAATGATAGGTGGGGGTTATCTTGAAGTGATTGTATGAGTTGGGTTTTTTCATTGTCAGCTTTCTGGAAACTTTTGATAAGGGAGTTTAGTTTTTCGTAACGCTTTTTATCTTCTTCTATATGTTTGAAAACAGTGTCTAGGATATTGGAGGTGTTTGAATACGAATTACTGGAAGAAGCCATGGTTATGAGATTGAATTTGTTGCAGGAGTTGCTAGAGAAATATAATAAGGTGATAGTGTTAATGGATAATGTTAAAGTAAGTTAATACATATAGTAAGTTGATAACGAGCGTTTTTAATAAGCCGGATTTGCCAACACTGGCCTTTAATAAAGCCCGTGAAAGCATTTATTCCACTGAACAAGTCAACACAAGTGTCTAGTCATTATTTTGTAATAAGCCAGATTTGCCAACACCGACTTTTATCCATATCTCAAACCTACGTAGCATTTTCACTGGACCAAGTTCAATCCCTATATTGTTTTGTCAGAAATTATCAGATAAGGTACTGCACGTGAAACAGTGGTTTGATCACATCACACATGCCTTTAATAAAGCATGTGAAAGCATTGATTCCCCTGATCAATTCATTAGACTTGTCAGTCATTATTTTGTAATAAGTCGGATTTGCCAACACCGGCTTTTATCCATATCTCAAACCTACGTGGCATTTTCACTGGACCAAGTTTAATCCCTAGATTTTTTTGTTAGATATTATGAGATAAGGTACTGTACGTCAAAGGAAGTTTTGATCACATCATACAAAATCCTTTAATAAAGCCGTTGAAAGCATTTATTCCACTGAAAAAGTCCAACTAAGTGTCTAGTCATTATTTTGTAATAAGCCGGATTTGCCAACACCGAGTTTTATCCATATTCAAACCTACGTGACATTTTCACTGGACCAAGTTTAATCCCTAGATTGTTTTGTTAGATATTATGAGATAAGGTACTGTACGTGAAAGGAAGATTTGATCACATCATACAAAATCCTTTAATAAATCCGTTGAAAGCATTTATTCCACTGAACAAGTCATTAGACTTGTTAGTCATTATTTTGTAATAAGCCGGATTTGCCAACACCGACTTTTATCCATATCTCAAACCTACGTGGCATTTTCACTGGACCAAGTTTAATCCCTAGATTTGTTTGTCAGATATTATGAGATAAGGTACTGTACGTGAAACAATGTTTTGATCACATCATACAGGCCTTTAATAAAGCCTGAGAAAGCATTTATTCCCCTGATCAAGTCATTAGACTTGTCAGTCATTATTTTGTAATAAGCCGGATTTGCAAAAACCGGCTTTTATCCATATCTCAAACCTACGTGGCATTTTCACTAGACCAAGTTTAATCCCAATATTTTTTGTCAGATATTATGAGATAAGGTTATGTACTTTAAGTATATACTAATTATCCCCAACTCTCAATCACCTCTCATATCACACAACTCTCATACAGAATCTCTCATAATCATTTTCCCCAACTCTCAAACAACTCTCATTTTCCCCAACCATGTTTGCATTTTCCCAATCCTTGTTCATCTAGTTTGTGGAACTGAACTATCATTTCAAAACGGTTTCTTGACTGGCGATGAATCGACCACTCGTATTGTTTTTCCTCTTCTTAGGAGGGTCAATCTTGCAAGTTTCAAAGAGATGGCGTACAACAAATTCGATGTATCCAGTGAATTTTTTAACCTGAAACTAATCCTGTGGTACACCTACGGAGACCATGTGGTTCAGAGTGAAATTCAGACGATGATACATTTGAAATAGTATATGTTTTGAATGCCACCAACCCTCAATATCAGCCTCAAATACAAGCACAATTTATTCCAGTGGTTCAATAAACACAATTTTCCTTTACAGACCAGTTGAGGAACATACAAATACAACATCCTCATCAGTCTCAAGACGGGTTTCCATCATCCTATATCGATCACTTTCAACCTTCTACTTATGTTGAACAAGACATGTTCCCATCAAGGTATAGGGAACAATATCACGAAGAAGATCGGAACTATGATGATGGCCAACACCAAGGCGAACACCAAGGCCACCCACACCATGAAGCGGAAGATGGTTTTGCTGAAAACGACCGTTCTGATGACGATAATGAAACGGTCGACGAATATACAGCAGAAGACTATGCCCTTCTTGGAGACGCTTCAGAGGACGAAGGACGTCATGATGAGCTCGTACCTCGTCATGAAGATGATGAAGTGTTCTTGGAATCAAGTGTTGGTTTTGTGGGGGAGGAAGAATGGAATCGTCTTCCATTCGATGAAGATGACGAACCGGTGGACTACTGGTGTGAAGGACAAGACCTACGTCAAGGAATGTGCTTCAAAATCAAGGCTCAGTTTGTATATGCCATCAGGATATGGTTGCTAAAGAATAAACGGGAAATGTACTTAAAAGACACAAGGCCAGAGGCTTGGAGAGCAATAAGCTACACAGAGGGTCCAGACTACGAAACTGACGAACACCGGTATCCATGTGAATGGACTGCTAGGGGTTCAAGTAGAAACAAAAGGGGCATATGGCGTCTGGTAGTTTGGAACCCTATCCACAACTGTGTTGGATCGGTCGTTAGAAATAACAACCGGTCTTTGTCGGAAAGCATGATTGCAACCAAAATTGCTAACCAATTTAAGGTAGACATTGCATACAAAGTAAAACACATCATTGCCACTGCCAAGTCTACTTGGGACGTGGACGTGTCTTACTGTAAAGCTTGGAATGCCCGCAGAATTGCCATTGAACGGCTCTCTGGAACATGGGAGAGCAATTTTGCCGAGCTGCCGAAGTACATTGAAGAAATGGTCCATAGAAACCCCGGTACCATTGTCAGATGGTTACATGCCTCAAATACAAACCCATACGGTCCAACAAAATTTAGGTATGTATTTTGGAAATTTTCATAAAAATCATCAAATCACAAAATAGACCATGCTCTTATTACAGCTTTCATTTTAGGTATGTATTGTGGGCTTTTGGACCTGCAATTGAAGCCTTCAAGCACTGTATACCCGTCGTATGTGTCGATGAGACCCATTTGAAAGGAAAATATCGCGGGAAGCTTCTTACAGCCGTGACGAAAAACGCTAACGGGAATATACTTCCTCTTGCTTTCGCCATGGTTGATAACGAGACAAATGAAAGCTGGCGATGGTTTTTGCACAACTTCCGGAATCATGTTGCCGTTCATTCAGATAGAAAATTGTGTGCGATTTCAGACCGTCACCCAGGTTTGATCGAAGCAATGGCTGATATGGATGACTGGTATCACCGATTCTGCCTGAGGCACATAAGAAGTAACCTTATGAAGTCGTTTCCAGACCAGAAGTTGAAAAAATGGTGTTAGGAGATCGGCACTACATCGCAGCGGAGAAATTTTAAATTCGTCGTTGATAAATTTAGAGGGTTAAACAGGCAAGCTTGGAGGTGGCTAAAAGATATTGGTTTGGACAAGTGGACGTTGTTGTATGATGAAGGCTATGTACGTTGGGGAAACACCACAACAAACATAGCCGAATCATATAACAATGTCATACGCACGGTGCGCATGATGCCTATCAAGGCATGTATAGAAGGTACATTCGAACTTACCAGAGCACACTTAGTACAAAACTCGGGGAGAGCTAGAGACTGTAATTCACCCCTTTCAACAGCCATGTGGTGACTCTACAATGTTCGGGAATCATATGCCATTCATCAGAGGGTAACACCTTACGATGTCCCAAATGTTGTTTATGAGTGTCAGACAAATGACCCAATAACCATGGGTGGGGGGAACACATACGATGTCACTTTTCCAGCTAAGTCTTGTACTTGTGGAAAGTGGCAAATGCAAAGGTTTATTTGTGCTCATGGCATGGCTGTTGATGGACACGTTAATGGTCCTAGTCGAAGAAACCATGAAGCTACACCAATAATGGTTTCTGCCTTCTACACCACAAAAACGTGGAGACGACAGTATATCCCAACACTTAGGGGCCTACGGCACGATGACTACTGGAGAGAAGCGAACTGGACCATCGAATCGGATAAAACCATGATAATTACAAAAAGAGGAAGAAAGAAACAAAGAAGAATCCGTAATGAAATGGACCAGTCGAGCGGAAGTGGAAGTAGACCCCGAACTTTGTAGTGGTTGTGGACAGACAAGTCACAACAGCCGGAGCCGAATTTGCCCACGTAACCAACGTTAGTGTGCCATGTTGTATTGTAACTTGTTCATTCTGTATTTTAACTTGTTCAAACCAGTGGGATTAAGTGGGCCATTTTTTATTTTAAGTTGTTCATTTTTGCCCAAAAAAATATTTGTTTGCCATTTTGTACATAGCATAAAACACACGAAAAAAACTATAATTATTAAACTAACTTTTATAAACTCTAAAACAATAACATATTAACAAAACATAATTTGGAAATTTTCATAAAAATCATCAAATTACATACATAATTAACACTAAACACTAACACTTGACCATTTTCAAAACAAAAAACTAACCGAAATGATTTTTTGCCATTTTGTACATAGCATAAAACATACGAAAAAGCCATAAACATTAATCTAACTTTTATAAACTCTAAACAATAACATATTAACAAAACACAATTTGGAAATTTTCATAAAAATCATCAAATTACATACATAATTAACCCTAAACACTAACACTTAACTATTTTCAAAAAAAAAAAAAACCCTAAACCACAAAACCACCCACCAAAACCGGAAACCACTAAACAAAAACCACTTTTTTTTAAACCAAAAGCCGGCGTTGGGAACGCCGTCTATTGACACGTCAGTGACACGTAGGATTAAGCAGTAGTGGAAAGCTGAGGTGGCAGGTGACGTGGTATAAGTCGGCGTTCCCAACGCTGGCTATACCATTTCTATAAAAATTTTCCGGCGCCGTCCGATGGCACTAATTCCGACGATATATTGTCCATTCCGGCAAAAAAATCTAGAAAATTGCATGAATTTGTATTGTTTTATAGGTTAGGTTTGATTTTGTATTCGTAGAGTTGTAATTTTTCATCCCACAAGGAATTGTATTCATGGACGTTAGAAAGTTTACGATAATTTAGATATTAGTTAATTACGCTTTTATGAATTTTTTTTAATACACCATAAATTTATATTGTGTAATTATTTCGCCCTCCTCTAGTCACAAAAATTTGCCAGTACCAACAACCAAAATTCGTCGGTAAACAATTATTTTTCGTTGGTAAATGATGTTACCAACGGCATTCCAATGAAAAACGGCCGTCGGGTATGACCTTGTCTCTAATCTAATTATACAAATGAAAATCTCATGCCGTCGATTAATTACCAATGAATATAGATGTCATTGTTAAATTTCATGAGAATGTTAAGTCGTTGGTATTCTAGAAATTGCAAGAAAAATAAATTTGTTGATATTTTTATAAATAGCTACGAAATAATGTCGGTGGTAGATAAAAATAAGAAATAAAGCTACATTTGTTGATAACGTTACAACTAGCAATGAGACAAAAATCGTTGGTATGTAAGTTCTTGCAATGAAATGTTTTCATTGGTAAATAAATTGCATGTTTTTTTTTTTTTTTTTTTTTTTTGTTAAAGAAAGCAATATACATATTTGTTATAATCTAAACCTGCTATATATTTAAATAATCCCAAAACAAATAGCAAAATGAAATAATTTCACATTCATATTACGAACCGTTACATCTATATTCATCTACATCGATCCTAACAAACCCATAAGAGCTTCAGTGGAAACTAAGTTTGGTCCTACAAAACTGTTGCAAAAACATCACAGAATGAGCTACCAAAGAGTTTAGTTATCTTTTATAAAATATAGGTTAGGAACATTTCGAATCTCTTGCTCAAAAGAACGCTATTTTCTTGGCTGCTTAGCATGATCCAAATTTTATAAAATACGTCTTCATTGTGGACTTCAAGTTGAAGTAGATGGGTGAACACTTTGGTGCTTGATACAGACGAGCTTACTTGACTATCCCGATAAACTTGACTATCCCGATAAACATTCTTCTTTGGAACACCAATAACATTTACCCCACACATAGGGGTGGAAACCCGAGAGGTCGGTCAACATCATCTACATCATTACCTATCTCATTAGTCTCATTATCATCAATCAGGTTCATGTGTCATGCATGTTTAGATGCATATTTCTCTTTAACGACCTCTTAATACTTCATTACAACTTTTTCAGCCTTTTCATCACACCACATACCTTTACCTTTGTCTCGTTTGTGCACCCTCTCAAAAAGTGTGTTGGGACATAATTCTCTAAGTATGCTTTGCTACTGATCAGTAGATAGTCTTTATCTACTGATCAGCAGTAAAACATATATTTTGGTCCCAAGGTACTGATCAGTATCTAGCCTATAAGAACTGATCAGTATCTAGCCTTTTTGAAGAACTGATCAGTAGCCACATACTGATCAGCAGAAACCCATCGTCCTCAACTGATCAGTAGAGGTGGGTAATCACCGGCGATGACTGCTGATGAAGATCCTCAACTACTGAAGCTTCTCAACCACTAAAGTACACTTCACGTGCTGTTGCAGAGCACTTTACTGGGAGTTGTTATTCAGTTGATTGGACAGGTTGATTAGAGATTAACCATGCTCATAGAGTATGGCTATAGATTATAGTATTAGTTTACTAAAGTGTAATTGTACTTGATCGTAGCTAAGTAGCCTCAACGATTTGTATTTAGTAATTCCTTTATCACATTGAGATGATAACGTTGACTGTGTAATTTTGTAATTCTCTCGAAATTAATACAAGTCAATTGAGGTGTTGTTGATAATTCTGTTATTTGTTCTTATCGTTTATTCTTACAAATTAACTCAATTAATCATAACCTTGTTCAATACAAATTGTGTTTATCCGCTACAACACATTTGTGTTTGTTAGATCTTAATCATTAAATCAATTAATCTCGTTTTCTAATTGATTCGATCCTCACAATTGGTATCAGAGCATTCAGGTGCTCTAGATCTAATTTAAAACAAGGGTTAAGCAACTGTGTTTTAAATCTTCAAAAACTTTAAAATTTTTGAAAATGACAGACTTGAATGATGGTGTTCAAGCAAACAGAGTCCCTGTTCTATCTTCCTCAAATTATAGATTATGGAAAATCAAAATTCACCAATATATGCTGCAAACCAACTACCTTTTGTGGGAAGTGGTTCAAAATGGTAACAAATCCATAATCACTGCAGCTGGAAGCACAGAAGCTGCTCCACCCACAGATCAAGAAAAGAAACAAAGACATATAGAGAGTCAAGCTTTAAGCAGCTTGCTGTTGGCTATTCCAAATGACTACCAACACAAGTTTTGCAAGTACACAGATACAAAGACTCTCTGGGAGGCTCTAGAGAAAAGGTTTGGTGGAAATGCAAGCACTAGAAGAAACTATAAGGAGGTCCTGAATCAACAATTTGAAGCCTTCAAAGCA